>ML120538.1:90835-175902 GCA_003788595.2 Choiromyces venosus 120613-1 | reverse complement strand
CCACCAAGTGTCGGTCCCCCTCTTGATTCCAAATTCTCCCTGATTGCTTCAGTCCATATAAGCCTTTCAAGAGCTTACATACTTTCTTTCTCCTCGAACAAGTACTATCACTTTCCACAGCTAAACCCTCTGGAATTTCCATGTATATTTCTTCTTCCAGGTTGCCAAGTAGGTATGCTGCTATAATATCAGTCTGATCTATTTCATAGTTTCNGGCTGCAGCTAAACAGAGAATGATGCGGAGGGATGTAAGCTTGACAACCGGGGCAAAGGTCTCTAGGTAATCGATGCCATAGCGCTGTGTAAATCCTTTGGCAACTAAACGAGCCTTGTATCTTATGATTTCACCTCCAGCTCCCCGCTTGACTCTAAACACCCACCTACATTTCACCAATGCTCTCCCTCTTGGTAGATCCACTATGTCCCAAGTATGGTTAATGATAATTGATTTTAGCTCCTCATCAATTGCCATGATCCATTCTGTTGCCATTGCCGAGTTAACTGCTTCTGAATATGAGCTAGGCTCATCGGTATCCAAGGATACGGTAGCAAGGAATGCTTCATGTTGAAAGCGGGTGGAAGTGAATTTTCCTGCATTTGCTCGATGGGGTCTGGATAATGCAAGTGCAGTATTGATCCCTTCTGGTATGTGAGGTGGTGGTTGCAGTGGAGAGACAATAGGTGGTAGAGTAATAGTTGGTTGTGTAGCCATATCTCGAGTATCTTCAATACTTTCCTGATCAGAATCAATCTCCAAAACTTCTCCCTTATCCTCTGTCTTCTCTTCCTCTTTTAAGTCCTTTACCACTCTAATATCCCTAACCACTAAAACCTTCCTTCCAATCATTACCCTATATTGGTTTGTTCCTTCATAGCCAACTACTTGGCACTTCTCACCACTATTCTCCCACTTACTCCGCTTAGCTTTTGGGACATGGTGGAAGGCTTGAGTGCCAAAAGGAATAAGGTGAGAGAGGTTAGGATGGTGACTTGTCCATAGTTCATAGGGTGTAGTATCTTTTGAAATGGCTGTAGTAGGGCTTCGGTTCTTGAGGTAAACAGTGGTGTGGATTGCTTCAGCCCAGAGTTCATCAGGCAACTGATTGTCTGCAATCATTGCCTTGGCACGCCCAATCAATGTCCGGTTTGCTCTTTTGCTAACTCTATTTTGTTCTAGTGAGTCTGGACGGGCACAGTCTTTTCGTGTGCCAGATAGAAGTCGAAGGTGACTTAGAATGGGACTTGGAGAGAATTGTGAGGAGTGATATAATCTCCTACACGAGACGAGTTATCGGACAAAATAAGGTTCTCCGAGAGCTTTGATCTTTCGTGTAATGTGATAGGTTGTTCTGAAGACGAGAACACCTGGGAACCTCCGGAGCACTTATAACGTTCTTAGGAACTTGGTGATGGAATTTCATAGATTGAATCCTGAAATGCCAGGATTGTCAGTATTGGAATAACTGTGGCAAGGTTTTCTTTTGTAGTGGTCGATCAATAGGCGCAAATAGTTTGTTACCCTGCCATGTTGAGTTCCCATGGTAAAGTTTTCATTTTTCCATTATTATTTGTATTTTTTATGTCTATTGGTTCAGTAGTCGTTCGAGTCGCAGTCTTGGGAGGGGTTTGGGTTGCGTGTTTGGCACTTTGCAGTGATGACCAAAGTTACCTGGCCTTTACAGGTAGGGTTATTTCTACGATACCCCGGTTGCCCTCCTATCGGGATCGGGCGTCTTTGTGGTATTTCTGTCGAGTTGTTTCCCGACACTTTATCCACAATAAATGGCACCTTCAGCATATGCCCATATGCAGTGGTCGCCGATCCGACCATGACCGGATGCTTGGTCCGTAGGCTATTGCTGAGATTTGCTTCGACATTTTCTGAGTCATGGGAAGTGGGTCTGGAGGACTTTGGTTAAGTTTTGCTCAAGCTCTTGCCTTGTACATTAGCAGTTAAATCTTATGGCTGATGTGTGATGGTCACGGTTTGGGCAGAAACCTTAGGTACACGAATATCGTGAGCCTCTTGCCCCGACGGGTAGCTATGGATCCGAGCCTTTTGGTTTGATAGAAGTAGTGCCCCACTAGTGCCTATCTCGGGAATCGGTATGATAGTCTTTTCACTGGATAAGCTCATTTGCTTGATCCTGAGCAAAAAACCCTCTATATCCGTTGGGCCTTGTGATGCATCAATATGCGACACAATGGCCGCGCTCATTCATTCAAGCTGTCATTGCACTTTCATGTTTTGAGGCAGAATAATTGGTATAGTTGGGTATTAACGGGTGGCATACTCAGATTAAGTTGGTATAGTGGAGCACGATCGGAGGCTACCTACTGGTGGGGTGTTCACCAGCCTCTAGAAACCCACTTGGAGTGTGAAATAGTTTAAAGCTGAGCTTTTCATCTATTCTCAGTCCATGTCTGAGGTGTTCGCTCTTACGGATGTTAAGAGGTTTTTGCACTGTGGTCCTTAGATAGTCATGGTTCTGAGTATTCTGATTGTTGTGAGCCCGCTATAACCCTGACGCGGACTATAAGTTTCGAGGTTCTCTGAGACTATCACCGCAACCTCAAGCTTCTTTGAAGAGATCTTATTTGTCTATTTATTACCTTACTCTTTAGAATAGACTATTATTACACCTGTCTTTTCTAACATACTTTAGTTCCTCACGTGCCTGCCTTAACGATCTTCATTTTATCCTACTTTTCTCTTTTCCTTCTCGAATCTTACGGCCTAGACCTACCGGCCCTATTTACGGTTGGCCTACCCCATTACTCAGGCCAGAGCTATCTGGGGGGCCTTTGTCAAGTGGTGGATGCTGAGGAGGACGAGTTTCAGGCAGGGTCGGATGATGTGGTCATGTAGGCATTGGATGATAGTCAAGGAGTTGGATTCCAAGGAGTGAGGATGCGGAGGATGAGGATGAGTAGGATTCTGGTGATGGTAGTCATTGTGATTGTAGGAGGTAAGTTTTTTATCCTAAACCCATCTTGGCTAATACTAGGATACGTACTCAGCTAATCATGAACATGGAACAAGGAATCAGCTGAGGAACTGAACGTGGAACCAGGCTTGTCGAGACGTGGTCCTATCAGTCACTGAGGTGTCTCTTCCTCTGGTGACTCTAAGCCTTCGACCAGTCCTGTCTCAGGAAGCCTAGCTCTTAGCCATGCTCGACCTTGTCTGGGACCATCCCTCGATGGTGGAGTTCATCACAACTTCTCGTTGGGCAGCCTACTTTGGTGGGCAAGATGGGGCCTTTGGTAGCTCCCGCCCCCCAGTCCTTCGAGCTCCGATGACCCCTTCTGCGCCTCTGGTTTCTGTTGTGGACTGCCTCCAGCCAGCCGAGTGCCACCAGCATTCTTCTGGCTCCGGTGACCCCCTCTGCACTTCTGGTTTCTGTTGTGGCCACCTTGAGCCCCCAGAATCCTGCGACTGTTGCTTCAGTTACCTGCATGCCCCAGTGTGTCTCATCGTGGGCATTCAGTAACTTGCGGGCACGAAACTGATTGTTTGTTTTCTTTCATAACTTTTCCCCTTTTTCTTCTTTTCTCTTTGCTATTTATTAGCTTGACTTTGTTAGTTAGTCTTTCTTAGCTAGTAATCGTTAGCTAGTAATAAAAAAACCATTTGACAACCTTGATTGTTGGCATCTCCTTGGTGAGCGGCTTCCAATCTCGTGTGCCCGGTACTCGAGTATGTGATAATAGTGATAGCACCAAGCCCCCTTACTTTGGCACCTAGAGTTTTCTTGATTTGGCACATCTCGCATTGTCTATTGTTAGCAGGTCTAGCGTTCACCGATCATCTAAGCGAGATGTTTTCTAGTGTATGGACGTTAGTCGGTGAGATGGACTGGGGTTTGTATTTGGTATGGTATGGTCAGACTTCTACCCCAGTGCATCTCATCGCTCACATTCATGTCCGAGTCAGGTTAGATTGCTTGGATTCAGCCTCTCAGTGTTCAGCAGAATTTTGCGTCAATGCCGGGCTCATAACCTTTTACACGCAACGGTCGAAATAGCGACAACGATCCAAAACGAAAGAATGCCAAGATTCACACTGTAAGCGATCACAAGAAAAGGGGGGAAAACTCTTCTTCGACTCAACGACAACTCAACGACAACTCAACGACAACTACCTCCTCTAACTAACGGTAATGACAGGATAGATATAGGAAAACAACAATGTCCTCCAGTTCTTCCTGAACACTTTCTCTCTCAGGTGTGTCCCCCTTCCTTTCGCAAACACAAAAGCTAACACAAAAGGAAACACAAAGGAAAGACAAACTCTGGCTCTCTATTGCCTCCGTACGTCCACCTTTCCCGCTCGCCCTTACGGCCATTCCGCTCGCACAAACTCGCACACATTCCTGGTGCATTCCTGATGCATTCCCGGTGCCTTAATGCTTTCCCGGAAAGCTAAACTGCCGCTTGCGCCTGAAGCCAAAGTGTGCTCCCGGCGAACAAACGAATGATCACGAACCCCTAGAGCAAACCATCATGCTCGAGCATGCCGAGCAGCATATTCCAATAAGTACACCATTTTAGATATTGCTAGTGCTAGTTAGGCAAGGTGAGAACCTCATGAGGAGTTAGTGTTGCTGAACAATACCTTTTTTGGCTAGAATTTGTTAAACCTTCTCCATTAACGACCCCTTCATTTCATCTAATTTTTCATGCCAGAGTCTTGAGTCCAATCATAGTTCAGAATACTTAGATTATTACAAACATAATGTTGAACACTCTCAAAACACCTTTTTGCCGCCAAATCTTTTACTTTATTAATGAGTGATAATCAGTGATCCTGCACCCCGCCTCCTGCAGGGACTCCTAGTGTATAAGATGTGACATGTGGTAGAGAATAAAAGAAAAATATACAAACTTCTCATCTTCACCAAACTGTGCTTGAGATTCCTACAATTTTCCTACATCCTAAATCCTAACACCTGACAATTGCTAACCTATTACACAATGAATAAGCAACAGGCTAATACACATAGTCAGTCAGCACCCTAAGTCTGCAATATATACAGAGGTAGATGTGACATACAATCTGGTACCATGGGATGGGGAAAAGGGAGATCTAGAACGTGTCAAAATGAATCTCAAGATGTGTCCTCACCCTGGGATTCTTCACCACCATCAATTGCAAGCCTACTAGGAAGAGCACCAAAGCGTCCTTGAAAGGGAACAATGCTGACCACAGTACATGCAGAACGCAAAAGCGAATCCAATGATCAACCAAATACCCAAACAGTGTATCTCTCAGATGATAGTAGTGATGAGTACCAAATCTCACATGGACTAGACGAAACAGAATCAGACACCAAACCTGATAGAGCAGGCATCAATATAGCAGAAGGCCCCAGATCGAGACGTGATCATGGCTCACTAGTAGCTACTAGAAAGGGAGACAATTGGGCGAGAACTATACGCATTTCGACCACATCAGGGTCTCAGGAGATAGGTCATGCTCGACATACAACCACAGATCTTGGACGCATAATTCGGCAGAGAGCCTACTGTCCTCCAATATTCCCATCATCGAGTGATGCACGGTTATCATCTCTGCTGGGTAGCCTGCATGGTCCTGCGTCTGCTACCCTGATCTCCAGTCTAGCTCCTCACTCTTGGTGAAATATAGTAACAGGTGTGGCAAGGGCCATATTAGATGATGCAAAGACTCTGATTCTATGGTATACCCTCTTTGAGCAGCCACTCCTGAATGTTGTTACTCTGACGGCCTAGGTACACAAAGTTTGGGATGCCACACTTGCTAATAATGCAGATGGCAAAAACATCGAACCCTCAGAGCCGTGCATAAATTTGGTAAATGGACTCAGTCATATATGACTGAATGCAGAATGCAATACTAACCTAGAAAGATATCCCAAAAACACTCTGGGGTACGATCCCAGTTTGTACATGAGGTGAAGAAAGAGATTATGGAGTTATACAGTCTGCTGGATGATCTCACAGCTATGGCACACAGAGTTGATTATCTGTTGGAAGGGGACAGGTTTAGGTGTGACCCGAGAGAGTACGATGTTTGTTCCACCAGATACCTACCATATAGTGACTACTACTGACCATAATTAGATGTAACCTAGGGCTTGACATTGCAATTCGTTGCACCCCAGATTCATGAGGTGATTTTCCATAAGTACTTTGCAGAGAAGAAGATGCAAGGTATTGTGGATCCTGGGTTTCTTGCACACATCAATGGCACTATAATCCACTTGACATGCACCATAATCTGCCATACACTGCGTGCATAGCAAACGGGAATATATCAGGAGCTCAGGGACTTCAAGTCTGAGGCAGCTGGGGGTGAGTCACTGAATCATCCAACTGTTCATTCACGACCAAGGTGGCTAACCTGTTACCAAACATAAGACCTTTTTGACCAGCAAAAAGAAACGAGGATATGACTGTCCAA
The DNA here is from genome assembly GCA_003788595.2 of Choiromyces venosus 120613-1. NCBI lineage: Eukaryota > Fungi > Ascomycota > Pezizomycetes > Pezizales > Tuberaceae > Choiromyces > Choiromyces venosus. The sequence continues at coordinate 169,457 of ML120538.1, read as the reverse complement.
AATATTGGAGAAACAATCAGTAAGAGGGTTGGGTAAGTTCATAGGGTGCAGCAGGATTGCCGTGAAGGATACAACAATGATTGGGAAGCCATAAGTGCTGAGCTCGACAGGCAGATATCCATGACACTTCTACATAGATTGTACTGCGACACACTAATCACTGGAACTTGGACCTAGTGGGACATCTGGAATGTCGGAATCCATTGCCGGAAACTGAGAGCCGGTTTGACTTGAGCCAGACATCAGTAGCCTGGGAGCTTCAGTTACAAGATTCAGATGCTCTGAGATCAGATGACTCATATAATCTGACTGTAGGACTGACAGTGGACAGAGTAATGCTGACTTCTCTATCTTGTAGGGTCTCGTTCAGCCTTGAGGATTCTCAGGAAGGGCAAGAAGAACCAGCGGGGATGTCATCGTAAGCTGGACGATGACGAGCAGAGGGGTGGGACTGTCTCCGAGGTTAATTAAGGGGAATTAAGAACATCTAAAGATTATGAGTAATCGATTTAATTTAGCTTACTATGGTGACACTACAATAGAAACTGAAGGATATAGTGCAAAGGAATAATCAGAGTGATATTCACCATAGAATCTATGAAAGGCAGCCATCCGAAGGGTGTCCGGGCAATCACAATGTAGTATATCGGATATCAGGAAGAAGTTGGGAAGATCGGACAATACTGGGCGCAACATGCAGATCGTATCAGGGGTAATTGACCACACTTTGGAAGGTATCTTGAGGAGGTCCAGACATAAAGTAGTAGCATCAAGATGAGGCGTCATGGTCAAGCTAAAATCTGGACACATTGTGTATGCAGGTGAGGATCCAGATGCGAGGAGTGTTACGTAGAAAGAATCTGGATGGAAAAGCCTGATGATAGGCAGTGCCAGGGTGCACATCATGAGAATCATGGAATCTCGATGCACACAGGCAAGGATGTGACGTCAGGGCAGAAGATACCAGAATTAGGTGTCACCACGATGTAAGAGCTTAGGATCAAGTAGCATCTGGATGCAACAGGCTAGGACTAGATGGTGTTAGGATGCAACACCTGAGAATCAGACGTTATTATGATGCCACACTCAAGAATCTGATGTTGTTATGATGCAACACCCCAGGATCAGACATTGTTAGGATGCAAGAGTGTAGAATCAGATGTTATCAGTGTGCACCTGGCGTAGGAGTCTGTGTCCAGATACCATCAGGATGCACCAGGTGCATGACTCGATGTCAGGATGCAACATCAGTTCGACAGCACATCCTGGTTAACGGTTATCGTTACGGGCACCCTGTGCGTCAGACGCACAGGACACACAGAGCACAAGATAATATTTTTGTTGATGCACACTGAAAACTTCCCCTCACTTAAGATTCACTTCTTTAGCAAGGTACTCTGTTACCCCTTCTATCTTTCAGCTTTATCCAATGGATACCTCATCTACAGGAGGAGTCCTAAGAGCTTCCTCTACTTTCTACTGTACCTCCCTATACAGTTCTAAAGCAAGAACTCCTGCTATATACTCTATCTACCTTATTCTCCTTAGGGAGTTCCTTACTCAATCTACCTTAAACACCAACACCTCTCTCCTCCTCATCCCAGAACCCTGAGATAATGATCCAAGACAGCTATCTGAAGGTGAGTTGATTCTTATCCCTTTCCTTTGCACAGCTTTGTCCAGCATTACCCTCCTTATATAATACCTTAACTATATCACTGCTGCCTTAGGTAACCTATAACCTACTCACCTCTCTACACCCTCCTCAAAGCAGAATGTAACACAAAAGGCCTCAGTTCATGACATTTCACTAAGGCTCACAGCAAGCACTACCTCCCATCCACCTCTACCTCCCTCTTCATAGAGACCTCCATCTCCCCTACCACCCCCTCAACTATTAACATCAAGAATAATAATAATGCCCCCCAACCTACTTCAAATACTAAATACTCCTATGAACTGGACATCTACCAGTATGACACTGAAACAAAGAAATAGAATAAAGACCTCAAGGTCTTCAGCATCAATAATCCTTGCTCCTAGAAAATCTAACAATACAATAAGGGATAATACCCAACATTATCCGAGTTTGTGCCTGAACATTGGGATCCAGTGTACTGTTAGGATCTCTTATTAGATCACTCCTGTTATGTAAGCTTACAACAGGCAGTGACCTTATAAGCTATTATAATTCTTACACATAATGGGGAATAACTCCTCAGAGTTATATTTATTAGCTCTTACTTAATCTTCCTAAGACTAAGTTCTTTTATTCATACCTAGTCTTCCTAAGGCTAAGTCCTCATATTTATGCTTAGTCTTCCTAAGACGAAGTTCTTTCATTTGCTTCCTCCTTATCCTATAAGGCAGATACTATTGAGCTTCTTTAGTAAAGAGAGTAAGGGTATTTTATATTCATAAAGTCATAAAGTTATATGTAGGAAATAACTTAGGTAGTTGTGTGAACAACTAACTATAATATCATATTCTCCTCCTTATATAGTCCTTCCTACAACCTGCTTACAAATCAATCACTAATTATGAGTTACAACTGTAACTCATATACTCTGCATAATATAATAATCACATGCCTTAAAGTAGATCATTTATGAAACTCATATAACTTATAATAAGTCATGGGCATGAAAGCAAATCAAGATAAAACTATGACTTGCAAGTGTAAGTTATATGTAAAACTAACATGATCTAATTAGTCATGTGTATGAAGGCCTTACAAACCTATGACCTCATAATCATGAGTCATGTAAAAACCCTTTTCTGTACTAGGGTTATAATACTAGCTCCATCTTCCATATAGCCTAAGTCCTTTTAGGCCATCAGTGTACTGTCCTCTTTTTCTACCAATCTGTCCAACTATCTTGCCAACTTCCAAAGCTCCAAATTGTTTCTTTCCACTGATTCCTTCAACAATTTGTTTTCTCATTCCTTTATCTCTAATTTCTTCTTCAATATCTCTACTCTCTCTTCTACCCATCCTGCTCATATCTGTTGGTAGAGTACTATTCTGTCCAACTGTTGGTTTTCCCATTGGAGGGTTCTTCTCTTCCATTCCAACATCATTGCTTGTCCTTGATACAGTCTCTTATCAACCTGAGACTTGTCCAACATCATTTGAAGGTGGACTATCTGATTGTATAGGCCCTTTATCATCTCTTATTCTGAGGAGTTGGTCCTTAACGTTAACTATGGGGTTATTGTTACTAATATTGGCAACAGGGTTTTTCCCAATTGATCGTGTATTTCTTTCAATGTGGAGATCAGTCTCAGTGGGATTCCCAATTCCTGACTTTCCCAATGCACTTTCTTCCCTTTTTGGGCCTTGTACTAAGATTTCCTGCCCCCTCTTCTCCTCCATGGCCTCATCCTTGAGGTTACTGAGGGACATATATCACTGTCTAGAAATGTCAGTGTACATGGTAGTGGTGATGTTGGTGGGAATACTGGTTCTTCCCATGTCATCATGAGTGGTAATAGCAGTAGTGAGCTGAGTAGGGTTCTGTATTTCTCTCATGGCCAGTAATCTGACCCTTCTTTATCTATAAAGTGCACTTGATATCTGTCATCGAAGCATCTTGTCCAACTCAGTCAGTTATACTTTTCTTGCTCAGGTGTATCTTTCTTTGATGCTGCGAGGTCTGCTAGGTTGATATACTCCTTGTAGCTCATTTGTTCCTCTTCCTTGATGAGGCTTTCCTCGGTTTTCCTAGTAAAAGTTTTTATTTGCATGTTTGGCATTACTAAAATTCTTAGCTGGGTACTACACTAGGTCATGGTTAGGGAGATATCCTATTGACTTAGCATGATACTACAGCTTACCACAGTGTCTTCAAGAGTCTATAATCTAATAGAGTTTGTATTCATCTTCTCCTTCTATTTCTATGGGGGGAGGTAGTTCTTTCCTTTGTAAAGGTAGAGTGTTGTTCTGATAAAGTTCAAGTTTGCTGATATGAAAGACTGGATGTTTGTTGTTTGCTGAGGGGGAAAGTGTGAGATTATATACTTTTCTTCTTACCTTTTCCAATATTTTCGATGGTCTCAATTTCTTATAATCTGATTTTTTGAATGGTCTCATGATGCAAATATCTTTAGCTATTTGCCATGCTTTATCTCCTGATTCTAGTCTTAGATCTGGTCTTTTGTACTGATTAGTATTTTCTTTCATTATTTGTTGTGCTAAGATGATCTCTATTCTGATTATATCATATAGTTAACATATATCTTCTCTTTGCAATATTTTTACCATGGTCTCATGACCCATTGGTTCATTAATGGGGTGATGTCTATTATTTGCACAGAATGATATTGTCTTAATTGTTTCTTGTATTAAGTTATTGTAGGTGAACTCCATAAATAGTAACTATTCTTCCCAGTCTTTTTGTGAATATTACACATAGCTTTGCAGGAATTGTTCTAGTGAGGAATTTATTTACTCTATTTCTCATTCTGTCTGTAGATGGTAGGCTGTACTTAGCCTTTGACTTATGCTCATTCCTTTAGTTAGTTCTTTTCATAGGTCTGATGTAAATATTGAGCCTCTATCTATGATGATGTCCTTTGGCAGTCCAAATAACTTGAAGATGTTTTTCATGAATAGCTACATGAATTGTATTATCTTCATGTTGTTGTGACAAGAAACAAAGTGTGACATTTTAGTCATATGATCCACCACTACTCATATAGTATCATAATGATTTAATTCTGGTAGGTCTATGATAAAATCTATACTGATTGATTTCCATAGTTTTTTTACATGTTTCAAGCGGTTGTAATAATCCATTGGGTGAATGACATATTGATTTTATCCTTTGGTACATGTAACAATTTTTGACATATTGTTTGATGTCTTTTCACATTTTTGGCCAATAGTATGTATGTTATGTCAGTTTCATAGTTTTTACCATTCTCTCATAACTACTTTTTGGGGCATTATATTTTCGTCTTATCACCTCCATTCAAATAGGTTTATTTTGTGGGAGCCATATCTTTCCTTTTTACCAAATATAACCATTTTTCCATTTGCATAACCCTAAGGCTACTGTTGAGAATTCCTTGTCTCCTTTTTGTAGTGCTTGTCTTATTTTTCTCAATTGTTGGTTTTTTCCTGATTTTTTCTTAATTTTGTCACTGATGGTATTTTCCATTTCTTGTAATTTGGTGATGTTGATATCATCTTTCCCAGTTTTGCATCCTTCATCTATGAATTTTTCTTTTGGTAATAAAACTTGTTTCCGTTGTATCTTCTGTTCATCCTTATCCTCTACAAGGTCATCTGACCTTCTTATAAGTGTATCTAGTTTTTTTCCTTCCTTTCCAGGTTGATATTCTATTTTAATATTATATTGGCTCAATTCCTTACTCCATCTAATTTGTTGTTCATTTAATTATTTTGTTGTCGTAAATGGTACCAAGTTTTGGTAGTCTGTAAGGATCTTTACCACATGAGGATTTCCTTCTGTATATTTGTACCATTCTTTTAAAGTTTGCATTATTGCTAAAAGTTCCTTATATTGCATGTTATAATTGCATTCAGCTTTGGTCATAGTTTTCGAACAGTATGCTACTGGTTTCCATATTCATTGTTTATCTTATTGTGATATAATACCTGAGTAAACATAATTGAATGTATCTGCTTGTATTATAATGGGCTGGCTTGGGTCAAAGTGTCATAATATGCATGTCATGGTAAGTTTTCTTTTTAATTCTTCAAAGGTCTTCTGGTCCTCCTCTTCCTATTCCCATTTCTTATTCTTCTTTGTTAGTTTACATAAGGGTTTGGCTGTTCAACTGAATCCTTCTGTGAATCTCTTATAGAAGTTACAGAATCCCTCAAAGGACTGTATTTCTTTGACTTTTCCTAGTACTTTCCATTCTCTTATGACCTCAGTCTTAACTAGATCTACTCTTATTCTGTCTTTATTGATGATGAATCCCAGATATTCTGTTTCCTTTTTGTAGAATTCCCATTTCATAAGTTTGAGTTTGACACTGATTTCACTTATTTTTTTCAGTATTTTGAGAACATCTCATTGGTGTTGTTCAAAGGTATTAGAATAAATTAAGAGGTCATCCAGATAGTCTATACAAATAATGTCCAGGTATTTTCTGAGGGCTGTATTTACCCATTAGTGGAATATTGCAGGTGCATTTGCTAATCCAAATAACATGACCGTATATTCATATTGTTCATACCTAGTATGAAAAGCTGTTTTCCATTTGTTGCCTTTCTGTATACAAATGTATTGATAGGTATCTTTGATGTCTAATTTAGTAAAGTATCTTGCTGTTCCTAGATGGTCTAATACTTCACTTATGAGGGGTAGTAGGTATCAGTCTTTTTTAGATACTGCATTCAATCCCTGATAGTCTATGCATAGCCTTAGTCCTTAATCCTTTTTCTTAATGAATAGGATTGGGGCTCCTACTGATGAGGAAGATAGCCTGATCTATCTTCTGTCCAGGTTGTTTACCAAGTATTCTCTTAGAGCTTTTAACTCTCTTTCTCCCAACTGGTATAAGTCCATAAATGGTGCTATTTTTTCTTCTAGTTCTATCTTGTAGTCAGCATATTGGTGTGGAGGTAAGTCCTTCCTCTCTTTTTCTTCAAAGAGTTCCAAAAACTTGTGGCACTTCTTTGGTACTATATCTTTGTTTGATCTGTCCTTGCTCTGTTTCTTTTTTAAGGCAAGTTCTGAGCTAATTATTGTAGCTACTAATATAGTCCTGCCTTCATCCCACCATAGGATATAGGTCTGGTCTCCTTTTCAGTACATTTTTCCAAATACATTTGCTAATTTAAAGGCTGTAGTAGGGTCTTTCCTTATTGTTGGTTCTTCCAGTTTCTCTGGATCTGTGCTTCCTAATCCCTTCTCCTCCCTTTCTATTTCATTTAAGTTTTGCACCTGCTGTACTTCTGTTATGACAATTTTTTCAATTATCATTTGAGCTATTGATTCTCCTTTACTGACTTTGTAGTCCTTTTCTGATAGATTTACTAGTAGTACGGAGATTTTACCTGTATAGTGTAGATTGATCGCTTCAGTATTAATGGCTAGGCCATTTTCATCACCTAGTCTACTGCATGGTGCGATGTGGGCATAGGTACTTTCAGGAAGTCCTATGGCAATCCCAGTTCTGATGAGTACCTGTCCCCTTGCTAGGACAGTAACATTCTATATATTGTACAGATCATGGTTGCAGTTAGATGTAATCCTTTAGTCAGTATCTTCACATCTTACCATGTTTTTTTGATAACTACCCTTTAGCTTTCCTGATTATCTCTGCTGACTTGATGGATCCCGCTTTCTGGTTCCTTGCTAATCACCCTTTGGCTTTCTTGGTCAATCATGCTGTCAGATAAAATCTGACTTTGTAGATTTTCCCTAATAACTTTCCCTTCTAGTACTGCATATACTGTTAGAGAACTATCAAGGCATATAGCCTTGCACCTTTCCCTGTCAAAGGTAACTTCCTCTTTTGCTGAGTTAATTCTTGAGTTGTGATTTTTTAACCACGTCATCTTTAGAATCATTTTGTATTTGATTATGTTTGTCATAAGGAAAGAGGTTTATTCCTTATAGTTCTCTATGTCCATGCATATATCTGCCTTATGGGTGATTGGTCCTGCTTCTGAAATGGTCTCATCTACTGTATAGATGTCTCTTAGTCTTTCAATTTCCATTGGTACTATTTAGTAGTTTATAGTGAAATTATAATCTATATAATCTTCTATAGCTCCCTAGTCAATCATCATATTTGTTGTGATATTGTTTTTTCTATTATGTAATCATATGTTGATCATTATAGAGTCTGATTGAAGGTCCAGTTGTTTTGTATTGTATGATGTCTTGCACAAATGAGATATTTTCTTAGGTTTTGGTTTGTCATCCTTCAGGTCACCTATTCCTGTGGACTTTCTTCATTCAAAGTCTTCTCCCCATCCATCTCTATTTCTATTTTGTCAATTTTGATATTTTGACCATCTAATCCTTTATGAAATACCTCTTGTTTTCATGTTTTAAGCATTGTTTTTCCTCCTTTCTTTTCTGGAATTCTTTATTTGGTAATCACTGGAGTTTTCTCCCATTCATTGCGTTGAGGTGTAAGGGTTCTCCTCTTGAGATTATATTAGGAGTAGGTCTAAAAGTGCCATTAACATTCCCTGGTATTTCTACCTCTTGTTGTCTGTTTCCTCTGTTCTGAAAGTATCTGATGATAGACAACCTAGTTTCCTTTTCTATTGCTTACTTCATCAGTACTTTAGCTCCTACCAGTGCCTGGTCTAGGTATTCATATTCATCTTGTAATTTCTTTGACATACCTTGGAATAGCCATTTACTTACTGTGACATTGTCCATGTTTACTTCCATCAATATTAATCAGAAGGCATTCCAAGATGCTGTCACTGATTTGGAGTCTTGTATTAATTCTCTTAGCTTCATTCTTGCTTCCTCTCTTAGATCTACTGCTCCAAACTAAGTCTGTAGTATTTCCTGCAATCCTGGCCAGGCTTGCTATGTTATAATATAAGTCCCTTCAGTATATGGCATGAGCCAGCTGCTCACATCTCCTCTTAGCAAACTCAAGGTGTATACTATCTTGTCATCATTATGACTTTCAGTCCATCCTACTGCCTAAAAATAGACTTATAATTGTGCTAGCCAGTTCCTCAATTTCTCTCAATCTGTAGAGAAGGTCTCAGGTTCTTTGATCTTTGGTACTTTCATTCCTCTTGCCATAGCTGGTATCACCTATTAGAGTTGTTTTCCTTTTAATTCTGGTACTGAAAGAGTCTCTCCTTGTTTCTCTCCTTCTCCTGCTAGTGGTACTCCTTCTGCTGGTCCTGACATCCTTTGATCTTCCTGTTATTCAAAGGATGTAAATCCTTCTTCTGATTCTTCTTCTGACATAACTGGACTAGCTGCTCTCCCTCTCTCCAATGCTATTTTTAAGAGTAATTGTGCTACTTCTGGTAGTTCTAGTGAACAGCCCTCATTATCTGTAGCATTATTAGCTATTGCTAAGATGCGATGAAATGATAGGATCCCTTAGTAGATCACTCCTGTTATATAACCTTGCAACAGGCAATAACCTTATAAGGTATTATAATTATTATATTTGGGAATAACTACTCAGAGTTGTATTTATTAACTCTTACTTAATCTTCCTAAGATCAAGTTCTTATGTTCATACTTGGTGTTCCCAAGACTAAGTCCTCATATTTGCACTTAGTTTTCCTAAGACTAAGTTGTTTCATTTGCTTCCTTCTTATCCTATAAGTTAGATACTATCAAGCTTCTTTAGTAATGAGAGTAAGGGTATTTTATATTTATAAAGTTGTAAAGTTATATGTAGGAAATAACTTAGGTGGTTGTGTAAAGAACTAACTATAATATCTTATTCTCCTCCTTATATAGTTCTTCCCACAACCCACTTACAAATCAATAACTAGTTATAGGTCACAACTGTAACTTATACACTGTGGGTAACATAATAATCACATGACCTAAAATAGATCATGTGTGCAAAAGCAAATCAATATAAAACTATGACTTACAAGTGCAAGTCATATATGAAACTCACATGATCTAATTGGTCATGTGCATAAAAGCCCTACAAACCTATCACCTCATAATTATGAGTTATCTGAAAACCCTTTTCTATGCTAGATTTGTAACAGATACTGACCTCTAAGCATAAGGGCAAGTTGAGAGGAAAGAACACATCAATAGTAGCACAAGTTACCATATCCAATACCAGCCCTGCTTCATCTCAACGACTTGCCCCATTATTAGCTGCTGAAAGAAGATTCTTCTCCCCCTGCTTTATACCCTTACCTCATACTGACTATGTATGTATAGCTGCTACTTCTGCTGAACTAATAGCTTTAGTTCTTCAAGAGTCTAACAGCATATTTCTGGTCTCCTTCTCTGCAACAGTGAATAAAAGACAAGTACTAATGCTCCTCTCCAGTTACCTTCAAACCTCTGCTACTGTTTTCACTACTTACTATAAAACTATGACTAATAAGCTTAACTCAGCATTCACAATAGGTGAAAACTCTTACCTTATTTTCAATCTAGCCTCAAATGAAGCACAACTAGCTATCTCTTAGGATCATCTATAAGATCTCTACTTCTTATATCTTGTAATAGGCAATGTCTTTCTACCTCTTATTAGCTGTCTTCTTTAGGGGTTCTTATCTAATACTATTATGCCTAATAGTATATCTTTATCTGTTTGTATTGTACTAAGTTTTTAGACTCTTCTAAGAACTTAGTTCTTTGAATATTATTTTCTTTCTTTCATAACTTATAAGACCAAAGTACTCTAAAATAATGTCTTAACCTTATCAATATATATTAGAAAGGTAATAAAGAATATATTCATAAAATCATTAAAGTTATATATATGAAATAACTTAGGTAGTTGTATGAATAACTAATAATCTTGTTATATCCTCCTGCTTATATAGTCTTTCCCACAACCCACTTACAAATCTATAACTATTATGAGTCATAACTGTGACTCATACATTCACATAATATAATAACCACATGACTCAAATCTAGTCATGTGTGAAACTCACATGATTCAAATAGATCATGTACACAAAATATATAACTCAAATGAGTTATGGCACAGTTAATCAATATAACAGCCATGACTCACAAGTGTGAATCATGCATGAAACTCACATAACCACTAATAAGTTATGTACACAAAACTATTATAAACCTATGACCCTATAATTATGAGTCATGTAAAAACCTTTTCCATGATAGGTTTGTAATACTATCTATAACGTCCTAATTATATATGTACAGAGGAAGGAGGGTGAACTAAGTGACTTACTATCTATCCTTTCAGCATCTATCTGCAATCCAGTGAATGTCTCTATCTTCTCTGCCTGATTTCTTCAACCTGATCTCATCCAAAGGGGTATAAAGAACATGACTTTGGTTGTGGTATCTGTTACCCCAGTTGATCTGAACAGATTCAGTAACCCTATGTGACTTTACTCCTGCTCCATAAGGTTGAAAGAATTTACTCCTCCAACAGGTTCATGCAATACCACAAGTATTGGAAATTTAACCACTCTACCACTCCCCACAATGAAGACTACCTAATGTGCTCCTTTTCTACTAACTCCCATATCTACTCTGTCCATCATTGTTCCAATCCCACCTACTTTAAATTAGGTAACACTAAAGTGGTGGCAGTATACTATCCTCCTTCTCTACTTAGGTACACTAACTGTACCCATAAGTACACCATCACAAATAGAAGCTACTCTGAAAAGCCAATACCTACCATTGGGAACCCCTCTGCCCTACCTACTGATGATGAAGGTGGTAACACAATAGAACAGGACCCTTCCAGCAACCAAGACCAGCTTTCAATACTCCCTCCCACCTCTCTGCAAGTCAATCTAACTACTTCTAGGGAATCCTTTCCTCTCCTTGACCCTCTGGCCAGTGCCCATTCCCTGTTCTCTATACCACACATACTATAGACTGGTGACTCTTCACATTCCCCAATCCTCTCCTTCAAATCAGTGATGACACTAACAAAGTACAGTGCACTGGCCATCAACTCCCTACCTCTCTCAATCTCTCTCCATTGTTCAATCCAACTGCCTTAGCAGCTGCAATGTTTTTCTATCACTTGTCAATAGCCTAAAGGCACTTTACTCTCTACCTCATCTCATTATACTTCAAGACCCTCACCTGTGTCGGAAACAGCTCCTAGCCTTTCAGATGTACAAGCTTTTCTCTCCCCTCCACAAGTAATAACAACAATCTTAAGGTAGTAATCTATATCTACCAAGACCTGTTGAAGGTTTTCTCTATCCTCCTATACTTTTCGACCACCTAGACCTGATAGCAATAGATATCTACTCTCAATCAGGACTTTTTAACTTTATCTACAAATTATTCTAGGTATATAATACATACTCAGTCAATGCCTCCTCTTTGAATACATGGACCCTCTACTCAACTAACCTCTTCTATGACAACTTTTTTCCATCTATCCAGATAGGTGACCTCAACTTACATTACTACCTCACAGACTCTCTCCAAGCTCTTTCCAATCAAGATATCACTATTTCTGCACCCTAATTTGACAGAGCTTTAGACCTATAATATAATCTATAAATACATTGAGTATTTATATACACTTCCCCTTTAATGCTGTGATCAGGCCTACAGTATTGGATCTATTCTTTGCTAACCTAGCAGTGGCATCCTTTATCCACTCTTGAAGGTAGTTCTGCTATCAACTAGGTCAGATCATGTTCTTATATCTATCACCCTCTCTATGACCTTCCTCTGGCCTCCATCACTTTCTACAGACTAGAGGTATATAGAGTGGGAGACCTTCACCAATATAGTTAAGCCTTTGACAATTCTCTCCCCACCTCCACTACCAATAGATAGGTTCCTCACCTGCTGGTTCAATAGGTACCTGTTTACAGGTACCTCTCTCCTTACCATTCACACCCCAATGAAAAATCTGACACTTCACTCTAAACCCTGGTGGACCAAAGAATTATACCAGCTCTACTTGTAATTTCACTCCTAAAATCAGGCCCACTGCAAGAATCAGTCTGCCTCCTCCCTCAAAGAAGCCAAAGACTACCTAAATACATATTTTAAGGCAATAAAGAGGATCAAGACAGTATATAGGAGAGGCTTCCTATCAAAGGTTGACTACTAGTTGATCTTGACCACCAAATAAATTGCCTTTGGCTTCACTCCTAACTATTTTCCATTGTTCCCTGATGTCAACTCTCCTGAAGAATTAAACTCCTCCTTCTTAAAATACTTCTTTCCAATAAAAGATTTGTCCTCAGCTCCCTCAATCCTGTAACCCTTAATTAATATCTCTCCTATCACTCATGATGAGGTCTCTTTCACTCTTAGAAAGTCTCCCAACACCTCAGTTTCTCATTCAGATAGCATTCTATATGGCATCTGAAGAGCAGTTGTAATAGGTATACATGTTCCAGTAACTGTATACTGATTATACTTTTGTTTCTCTTGTTATGTTATTTCATTTGTTCTTGCTCACGTTGATTGATTGTTTGTTTCACTACTGGTATCATTAGGATTCTGATAACTTGTTTATATTTGTATTAGTTATACTTTTATCCCAGCAAGGCTTTACCCTAGGGATTCTAAGAGAAAGAATAGTCATATATACCAGTACTAGAAATAAGACTTGTGTGAATGATTGCCTTGAGCTTTCAGGATTCCAGTAGAATCACAAGATTCTGGTAGTGTGTACTTACCAGTAATGATAGTAGTTGCAAGTTTTCAGGAACCTTTAGCTTGGGTGGAGGAAATGATGTATTTCAGACAAGCTTCCTGACTAGCAGGAACCACCAGACTTTAGACTTTTGACAGAACCTAGATAAGAAATATATTTAGTTGAATGGTGATTCTATTGCTCCTTTTCCTCTTTACTTCTTCTAAGACCTTCTTGTCTTTACCTCTTTAGTCTCTCTTAGGAATCAAATGCTAGTTAGCCTACCACTGATCTCTATTGTACTTAGTTCATACAGGTTACCACCTATTACAGCAGTTAACCTTACACACTCCAATATTCTCCTCTCACTCCTAAATCCATTACTCCAATATGAGTTTCATCCTCCATCCTTTAAAAAGTGAATGGGTTAGTTCTGTCCAAACTGGCCAAGGTAAACTACTCCTTCCCCACCTCTTTCTACAGCATTGTCCTCCTAGGAACAGTTTCCAAACTGCTCAAGCATATTGCCACTTCCATCATCTCTCTTTTATGTTATATTATTGGTCTCCTCCAACCCAACCAATATTCCTCCCTCTTCAGCCTTAGTAGGTTTGATGTCTATACAGTACTCACTCATGAAATCTTCTCCATCCAATACCACAACCTCAAGGCTTCATCTTTCTTTCTAGATATTATAGGAGGTTTCGATAATATCTCTGTAATATGTGTACATGTTCTGGTAACTGTATATTGGTTATGCTTATGTTTTCCTTTGTTATGTTATTTTATTTGTTCTTGCTTATATTGATTGACTGATTAATTGTTTCACTACCAGTATCATTAGGAGTCCTGTAACTTGTTTATGTTTGTATTAGTTATGCACTTGTACCAGCAAGGTTTTCCCCTAGAGATTCTATGGGAAGGAATAGTCATGTATACTAATGGTAGAGATAAGACTTGGCTGAAGAATTACCTTGGGCTTTCAGGATTCCAGTAGGATCACAAGATTCTGGTAGTATACACTTACCAGTAATAACAGTAGTTGTGGGTTTTCAGGAACCACTACCTAGGGTAGAGGAAATCATGTATTTAAGACAGACTTCCTGACTAGCAGCAACTACTAGACTTCAGACAGAACTTAGATAAGAAATATACTTAGTTGAATGATAATTCTCTTACTGTTTTTCCCCTTTGTGTCTTCTAAGACCTTCTTGTCTTTACCTCTCGAGTCTTCCTTAGGAATTAAATGCTAGCTGGCCTACTGCCAATCCCTATTGTATTTAGTTCATATAAGTTACTACCTGTTACAATCTCATCCTCGAAACTCTACTCTATCACCCAATGCAAGGGCATTCCAGCCTACTTAGCTTCTTAGGTTTGCTCATTCCTCACAAACTAGGAGTATTAAACTCAACATTCAAAAGTATTGTCCCACCCAGCCCCCTTTAATTGCAACCAATTTCAAATGATGCAATTGACTGCAACCATCCTACCATCTTCAAACCACCACAACTTTGTCAAATCTATTTCAAAATACAATATCTTGGTACAGAATTAAGTGCAAGTAGTAGGACTCCTCTTGGGGTAAGCAAAGATCTCACTTCCATTGAATGCACAACCATTATTGCTACTTGAGAGGCATGGAAGTCACTAGCTAAGTTGGCATGTGAGTTTGACTGCAACCACTGAACAATCTCATGTATGGTCAAATACTGGAAAGATCATCAAACCTTAGGTGCTCACCCTCGATCTGGTCAGTCAAAAAAGCTCACACCTCAGGAGGAGAGATATAGCCCCTCATCAGATGTGTTCATGAAACATGTCTCACCTTATTAAGCAACCAGTACCTTGTCAAATATTACCTCACTAAGTTGATCACAACCATACCTGCCACTGCCACAACTATCATGACTATATACTACCTCCTTGATTTTAATTTAATAATTTGCTCTCTCTGAATTTCCAATAGTTAACTAATCTGGATATATATCAAAAAAAAAGAAAGTGAAACCCAAAGACCTCCAAAGAGAAATGATCAATGTTGAAAAAGACATAATCATCAGATTTTTCTACTGCCTCTGGAATATTACCCTTGCTACTCAAATTATTGAACAGCCATGGACAACTATTAAAGGCTTCCTTGCTCATGCATGTGAGTATCAATCACGGAATAATATTCTCCACTATGGCTGCACACCTGTTCTCAGCCTGCAACAATATTGTACAATCATCTGGTCAGCCAAATCCAATCAGAAAATGAACAGATCAGATTTCAGGGATAAATATGCACTGGGTGTTTCTCTTTCTACTAGTTAATACTTACCTGAGTGATAAGTCATGATTCTCTAATAATTTTATAGTGAATAGAGTACTCAAAGAAGCCAATATCAAGAAATGGCTAGCCAAATGTAACGGAGGCGCCTTAAGAGATAATGGATCCCACATTCGTGACCGCACTGAAGTGACTCAGAGATCAAAAGCGATAATCAACAGTAAAATAAAGAAAAATCAAAATAGTAAAATTTAATATCCTTAAGCCGCAGCTTCACTCAGTAAGTTTCTTGAGAGGTAGTTGATTGCCAGAGTAGAGTGGGACTTGCATATAGTTTAAGTAGAATATCATATACTGCCAGTTCCCACCCATCACTACTCTAACTTAATCATGAGCATACCTGTCTCATCTGGGCTGGCCAAGACACACCACCCAGGACATTATTCCATTATAGATATTGGTCCGCTCTGGCTAAATCTCCTTCCGACATCAAGTGTGTCAGCCCTGCATCTCTAATGTGACCGCAGGAGAAGAACTCTTCATATCGTTGGCATGCTAGTGGCGAACTATCATGCTACTCAGGAGATATACCATTTACGAACTCTCATACCCATGTGCAGTTCATCTATGTAAGCCTTTAGTAGACATAGCTCTCACAATCAAGCTAGACCTTCTACTTCATTCTAGTCAAGTCTTTGCCTGATAGGAAAGTCTACTCGGCTCCCCCGGCGGGGTACCTTGGTGATTGGCCTGGTGGGCGCTACCCACAGTCAACTCCCCAAAAGCACCCCTTCTGTCATAAGAATCATGCTTTTAGAGTTCTCAAACAACCCCAATAGTCTTACAGTGATTGGACATGAGTTGTATCTATGTGTGATTCACCTGCCTGGAGATGTTTCAATATCTTCCAGGCCACCGTAGGACTACCCAGGAGGCTCTGGACTACCCTTTCAGTATTACCAGAGTAACTCCTTCAGTTCTTGTCCGTTTTACACATATTTGGTACCAGAAGATAGACCTTCTTCTGGAGTACACCCTATGCCCTCTCATATATCTTATGGACAGCATCCGGTCGGACGGACGGTGACAACCTATATGGTGTTACAAGAGCAGCTCCACTTAGTTCCTTTTGTGAGGAATGGAGCAACTCAATAACCGTAAGCCCATGACATGCGGTCCTTACACTGGGGCCGTAGGGGGGTGTTAGGAATACCTCCGCAAAGTCCTGGGGCATTCGGAGCCCTGTAGCCCCTCCTATAGCCCCCTAAAGGCTACCCAATTTGTTGCCTTTCAATTTTACTGGAGTGCCCAATCCTTATAGGATCACCCCCTGCCCCATGTAAGTGCCTCTATACGCTAGGTAGGGTAACTTAAGTGCCATGTCAGGGTAACTCAGACCTTATAGCAGGGTAACCCAGGCCTCATGTCAGGGTAACTCAGGCCTCGTTACATGAGCCTTTCCCGAGCCTGCCTTTTATACTACGATCTTATAGTATGTATAGTTATCCACTATACTGAACCAAACTATCCTTACCCATTGACCTCAAAGTCTCCGGTATGGGTGTAAGAATAGTTTACTGTGAGACACCCTCTGGTGGGTCGTTACATGACTCCCCTCTTCTCTATGGTCCATCCCGGACCGTTAGAGACGTATTTTATTTCCTGGCTTCGGTATATCTATGATGCGGTGATCCCTTGGCTTGGATGGAAACCTCAGGTGAAAATCATTAAGGGCCTCTATAGCTGTTCCTTCTAGCATCTCGAAAGGTTCCCATAAATTCTTCTCTGGTCCATAACCTTCCCATGCTACTAAGTATTGAATGAAATGGTGGCAGGAACTCATCTTTATCCCGCCATACCAACCACTATCCAGGATAGCTTCAACCACATAGCTTGGCTCATTGTCTACTATCTCTGGTAATGGAACTTCCTTCTGAGGCCTACCTACTGGATCATCATGGTATGGTTCCAGTAGACTGACATTGAATACGGGATGGATTGACCAATAAGTTGGAAGTTCAAGCTCATAGGCCCGAGACCCTACCTTTCATTTAACCACAAACAGGCCAAACATTCGGTGGTCTAACTTCTCCATTGGCCTTTTTGTCTCGATGTTTTTTTGGTTCAACATTACCTCGTCAATCTTTCTCTTAACTCCATTGGTCACATCTTCCATTGTAACATATTCTGGAGATAGTAGCCTCTTTTGGTCATGCCACTTCTATTGCCTTTCTTGTACCCCTTGTAAGGTTTTTCTGACCTCTTGCCATGAACCTTCCCAGTTCCGTACCAAGAGCTCACTGCTTGGATGAATCCCTTGGCTATCTGGGACCACGCCTGACCAGTTTGTACAAGGGTTGAATCCATCGTTAATCTCAAAAGGAGAAGCTCTAGTGGATTCCAAAGTAGAAGTATTGTATGCATACTCTGCCAATGGTAACAAAGACACGCAATCGTCTTGCTGATATGAGCAATAGCTCCGAAGATATTGTTCCAAAGTCTGGTTCACCCGTTCAGTCTGCCCACCAGTTTCTGGCTGGAAAGCCATCAATATTTTAAGCTTGATTTGTAGTAACTTCATCAAGCTTGGTCAAAACTTAGAAGTGAATCGGCTATCTTGGTCTGAGATTATCAATTCTGGGAGCCCATGTAGGTGCCATATCTCCTTCAGGAATATTAATCCCAACTTTTCTATAGACACCTCCATTGTCAATGGTATGAAGTGAGCCATTTTCGAGAATCTATCAACAATGACCGATATCTTTGTATAGCCTTCAGACTCCGGTAATGCTACAATGAAGTCTATGGAAATATCATTCCATAGTCTTATTGGCACCTCAATTGGTTCTAGTAATCCAAATTTCTTATGCCGGACAGTCTTGCTCCTTTGACATGTATCACAAGTACACACATACTCCATGATGTGCTCATCTATCTTTGGCCAGTAGAAGTTTGCCTTGATTTGTCTAACTGTCTTGTATGTCCCAAATTGTGCCACAATAAGGGAATCATGTTCTGCCTCCATGATTGCTTGCTTTAACCCTTTTGCCTTGTGTATGTACCACCTATTCTTATAGAGTAGTAAGTACTTCTCTACTGAAAAACTAGGGTCAACATCTTTCTGCCCACCTATGACTGACTTGAATACGTTCATGTACTTGTCATCTGCACTGGTTGCTTTCTTAAGTACTTCCAAAAAGGAAGATTGCAACCAATAGCCTTGGCAGGATTGCCACACCTGTGGTTGTAAGATGTCCTGCTCCTCGTTTACAACCCATTGACCTGGTCAAAAAATGTTTGTTTCATGGTTCAGTTGAGAATTACCATACCCTTCAAGGCAGTAGTCCCTATGCCTTGATAATACATCCACCTTCTTGTTCACCCTACCTTCATGGTAGATAACCTTAAAATTGAATGGTTGTAAGAATTCTGCCCAGTGGTATTGCCATCTATTCAGTATCTTGGTACTATTAAAGTATTCAGGACTCTTGTGATCAGTATATATAACAATTTGATCAGTGACAGAGCTCATTAAATGATCCCATTCTTTGAATAGCACCACAATTGTAGTCATTTCCTTACCATGGACATCATAATTCACCTCTGCTGGGATGAATTTCCTACTATGATAGGCCACTGGGTGCCATTTCTCATCCTCACAGAGCTGGGACAAAACAGCACCTAATGCAAAGTCACTTCCATCAGTTTCTAACTTTGTTTGCCAGTTAGGGTCAAAGTATGCTAGGATAGGGCTGGATGTAAACAACTCCTTCAATTGTTCAAAAGCCTCCGTGCAGGCTGGTGTCCAGTCCCATTTAATGTCCTTCTTCATCAGGTCTGTCAATAGCCTCGCTATCTTGCTAAACCCCTTGATGAACCTTCAGTAGAAGTTGGCAAAGTCCATGAAGCTTTGTACTTCGACAACGCTCTTTGGACTCAACTAGTTCTTGATTGATTCCACCTTTTCTATTGTCATTGATATCCCACAATCAGATATCTTATACCCTAGGAATTCAACTTCTCTCTGGTGGAAGGTTGACTTCTTGATGTTAACACATAACACTGCTTCTCACAGCTTTTCCATTACACTCCTAACTAGAGCAACATCCTCCTCTATTGTCTCTGAGTAGATCAGGATATCGTCCATATAAGCGATGACTCCTTCATCTAGTAGACCTCTAAATACATCATTTATCATACTCGAGAAATTAGATAGTGCATTACATAACCCAAAAGGCATCACGGTATACTCATACAAGCCATACCGACAACGAAAAGCAGTCTTCCATTCTTCACCCTTTGCCATTCGCAAAAGGTAGTAACCATTTTTCAGATCTAACTTGGTAAATACCGTTGCTTTTCCAAGTCTATCTCTCAGCTCATTCATTAGCAGGAGGGGATAACGGTTCTTTATGGTTATCTTGTTCAGTCCTCTGTAGTCAAGTCATAACCGTAGTGTACCATCTGGTTTTGGTACAAATAATATAGGACAGCAGCTGGTGAGCTTGATCTCCTGATCTTTCCAGTTGCCAGCATCTCATCAAGGTACTCTCAGAGTGCCTTCAGTTCCTTCTCTGAGAGGGGGTAGATCAGACCAAAAAGAGGAGTTGTTCCCGCCTGTAGTTCAATCCTGTGATCGTACTTGGAGTACTACGGTAAGGACTGTATCCTTTCTTGACTAAAGATATCACTAAAGTCCTTATATTCTGGGAGGAGCTTTATTGTGATATCATTCCCATCTTCATCTGAGAATTTAGCTATCCCAAGGAGATGGACAGATCCTTGATCCTCAGCCATCATTTCTTCCTCAGTGATGAATTCTAATCGCCCGTAACCACATCCAGCTAAGCAATTTGCCTTACAGTATGCTGACTGCTAGGTCAGTATTATTACAAACCCGGCATGGTTTGTAATGGTTTCACATGACATACAATTATATGTCATAGTATTTTATTTGTTAAAAGTTTTTCACATGACTCAGTTGAGTCATACGATGATATGTTTCACACTATGACTCAGGTACGAGTCATAGGGTTTTTACATGACTCACAGTTGTGAGTCACAGTTGTTTATGTTTGAATTTGATTGGTATGTTGAGCATTGATTCATAGGTGTGCCTATGAGTCATGAGGATTAAGAGGCATGACTTCGTTTATACGAGTCATGAGGTTTCGCACATGACCACCTTAAGGTCATGGGACTTTCGCGCATGACCAAGTATGGTCATGAGGTTATATGTTACGCAAATGCATGAGTCACAATTGTGACTCATTTGATTTGTAAGCAGGTTGCTGGAAGAACTATATAAGAAGGTCAGTAGGACCTGATAGTTAGTTCTTCACGCAACCACCTAAGTTATTTCCTATCTTATAAGTTATCAATAAAACACCTTTACGCTCTTTACAAACAAAGACCAACCAACACGAAGAAGAGACAGAACAAATACTAGTTAACGCTATAAGGACTTAGTATTGGCAACGGTCAATATCTAAGACATAGTGTAAGAGAACTAGTATCAGAATTCTCAAAGGAGGGAGAATACAATAGGAGATAGGTAAGTACTATCCCTATAAGAAAGCTAACAATAGTGTTGTTACCTGTTGCAAGATATAAGAAAGGAGAGATCATATAGCGGATCATAACAAGTATACCCTTTTCCCAATCAATGTCCGGGTTATGCCCAGAGAGCCAGGACATCGGAAGATACCCATCAATTTTGCCCTCTGGCATTTCTGCAATCTCAAAGCTCATCTTATTTGAGTGATCTCCTATCATCATCTTTACCGCCTTGGTATAATGGAGACCTGATCCTGGGATATTGTTTCCACTTGCATCTAATATGGGGGAAGGAGTCTTCCTTTGGACACAGGGCATTTGAGTGTCCTTTACCCATCTGCTACAGAGCACAGCTCCTGTAGCACCACTATCTAGGAGTAGTACTGCTTCCACGCTACTCCTTTTTGCATTCAGTTGCTACTCAAGTCTAACCTTTACCTGGATAGACTTTATACATCATGGGGGACCTGAGAGTCTCTGCCGCTTTCTGGTTCTTTCTTCACTAGACATTCTAGTATCAAATAATGTTAGTAGGTAAGTAAGGATATGGGGTCTCTCATCTTTCAATGCAAGAGAGGTCAAATAGGTCAATTACAATTAAGTTTAAAATGGTTTGCAAAAAGTTAAGTTATAAAATCATGAGTCAGAGTAAGTAGTGCTGTTTACTATCCCGACAGCATGATTTTGGGTACAAAACCCTCCTCAGGTAAACTTGGAAATAACTTTCAATTGTATATAATCAAGTCCCATCTGATGTAAATATAACTAAACCAAATCCAAATAAACCAAGAAAAACCAGACAGAACATAATAAGAAAAACCCAATAGACGCATAACAGAGAGAACCCTTAATTCCGAAAACCCATAAGAAAACCTTTTCCATCCTTGACTACCTTACTCCGCTGAGCCTAGTGAAATTTTCACTTTCTATATATGGTCTTCGGAGGGTGGACTTACCATGTTCATCTCCAGTCCATCAAGTTTATCACCCCAGCATGCCATCGTTGGCCTAGGGAATTGTTAGTTGCTAACTAATTTCTCTTCGGAGGGCTACTTACCTTGTCCAAAGCATCCGTATCAACCTCCATTATGTGAGGAGTTGATTTGTGGACTTCAAGAATTTTTCTAGTAACAGGAGGAGGGGCCTCAATGTACTTAACTTTATTAGAGGGACCAGATGTATGACCTGCCTCTTCCGCAGATTGCTTGCATGCCTGGGCTGGCTTGCAAGAGCCAACAACTGAAGTAACCAAGGTACACTTCCACCAGAAGTGACCTGGTTGTCCACATTTGGTGCATTGGCCTAACTTTCAGCACTTGTCAAGGAGTGTGCTAGGAATATTCTTGTGAGCAATTGAATACTCTTAATTTTCCGGGTTTGACTGATGGCAACCTGAAGAGTTAGCAGGTTTGGGATTTGCTTACCTGAACCCTTTCCCTTCTTCTGTTGCTTCTTTGAGGAATGCTTATCCTCACTCTTATCATGACTGGATCCTTTATCTTTAACCACTGTCCGGATAAAGCGTGTATTGTCCTCCAAGTCATGGCCAGTTTTCCTTAGGAGATTGAGGTACTCATTGACACCCTCGGGATGGGGGTTCTTATGAGCCCAGGCTGTCCACAGTTCTGATGTAATACTAATATGCACCTTGTCTTTCACTGCTCATCCATCTGTATACCCTAGTTTAGTCATTAGATCAATGACCTTGTCCAAGTACTTATTTACTTGTCTGGGTTTCATCTCCAAAGAGGTCCACTCGGCCAAAGAGTGATCCCGATCGGCATGTCCTCCAAAACTGGTCTGCAGATGATGCCAGAATCCTTCCCAGGTATGTAGCTCATTGTCTGGGTTAAATGGCATTCCGCTTCATTTGGCAGCCTCCTCATTAATGTAACAGTGGAGACCCATATACCAGCTTTTGGCAGAACCTTCCAAGAGAGGGATAACCAAGCTAATCTTATCTACTATGTCTTCAGTGACAGACTCACAGAAATAATTAAACTTGATTTCCACATCACTAAGGAACCTCAGAGTGTCATTAACATCCCTGGTAAAAGCCTTAACATCACCCAATTTCTCAGGTTTCTTAGACTTTACCTTGGAAGCTGTCTTGTTTTCCTTCTTACATGACTGTAAGAATTTGGCCAGCTTACGAGTTCTGCAGTCATAGCGTCTCTTCTTTGAGTCATTCCAGTTTAACTTATGTCACCCAAGGAATTGCTAAAGATTGGGGAGGGAGTCGGCATCAATGTCTGAGCTGCTAGAGGAATCGGAATTACCTGGATCTCATCCAGCCCCAGCTTTTTCACCTGTAGGAGGTATGTTACCTCTGCCTCTCCGTGGAACATCATATCCATCAAAGGATTCCTCCGAACTACCCAGTCCATTAAAACAGGAACCACCCCTGGATGGTGGGACTGGGTGTGTTGTTGGAAGGGGTAAGTGAGTACTGTCCGATTGACTTGGAGTTCCCATTGCTTGCCAAGGTTTCAACCAGGATTGTTGGTATTCCAAACAAGTCTCTGGTGCAAGTGGGAGTCGGTAGAGGTGAAGTGAACCACAGTAAGCACATGGGGTTTTTTCAACGTCAGGTCTCCTTTCTCTAGATGTATTTTGTCCTGGTGGGTGTCTAACTGCCTGTGAAGGAAGTTTAATACACCTGTCGACATGGTGATAGCATCTTTCAAAAGGTGACCCTCCCTCGACCCAACAAGCAGGCGAACAATCACTCACCAACGACTGTGCCCAAGCCCCCGGGACCCCTAGATGTTGACCAAAACCGCTGCCTGAAGGCTTAGGTCCTGGGACTGGTGGAATAACTGCAGGTGTATTGCGCATCAGTATCTATAGTACCTGTCCCGTAGGAACTGGCATTGCACTACCAAATGGTCTCTCAGCTGCGGTTGGTTAGACTGCAACTATTAGGGTATTCCTAGCTCCTGACAGAGTCATTGAGGTTTCT
Organism: Choiromyces venosus 120613-1; assembly: GCA_003788595.2. Lineage (NCBI taxonomy): Eukaryota > Fungi > Ascomycota > Pezizomycetes > Pezizales > Tuberaceae > Choiromyces > Choiromyces venosus. Next base: position 145,398 of record ML120538.1, on the reverse strand, counting down.
CTGACTGGTAGTGTCTGCCTTGTCCTTCTTTCCACCCTTGGCATGGGCCAAGTCATAGGACCTAGCACCCAGGAGGGACTATTGTCTCTACTCCTCCGTACTCTTCAGGGTGGGTTCGACAGAGCCTGTGAGGCGTCCTGAGAGAACAGCTCTTCCCAATCATTACTGATTTCTCGTATCCCAAAAGGGGTGAGAAATTGCCTTTCTTCTGCCTTCTGCAACATTTTATGAAGCTTCAGAGCAAGGTTAGGTGCACGTTTTTCAGTAAGCACTAATGGAAGGGGAGGAGCATCTCTCATAATTGCATCATCATTGGAGTCTATTGCATATCCACCTTGGATTGCCTTCTCTAGAGCTCCGATCCTGGTATTTAGCGAGTTCACATTTTGGATGTGCTCACGAAATGCGGCCTGTTGATCCAACATCCAACTCCATGCCATCTTCACCATATCCTGACGAAATGCAGCTTGTCTTTGCTCATTCAAGAAATGTAACTGTTCCTGAGCCACATGAAGTGACGACCAATTTCCCGAAGGATATACGGTTCAACATACTTGCATATGAAGTCTGCAAAGCTGATACCCTGATTGTCAACACTCATCATCTCAGTAAACTCAGCATCATGAGAAAAGGATTACATGAGGGCCCTCGGGTCCACAACAACCAATTCTTGACATGCCTGAGGAACTTTAATGGGAGCAGCTTCAAGCAATAGTGGTACAGGTTCCCACTCCAAATCCCATAGATCCATGAAAATACTTGCTCATAGGGTTTGAACAGTGTGTTCCTGTCCCTCAGGGTGAGTATAACCAACTTCGGAAGACATAATTCTTTCCACGCAAGCTTCTTGTACCAGACAAGTGACTCATACTCAAATATGTCAACATAGGAAGGTTTTGTGGCAAAGGTTCAAGAGTGTTAAGTGAGGAAGTCACTTAACGATATACTGCAATGGCGGCACCTTAAGAGAAGATGGATCCCACGTTGGCGACCACACTGAAGTGACTCAGAGATCAAAAGCGATAATCAACAGTAGAATAAAGAAGAATCAAAATGGTAAAACTTAATATCCTTAAGCCACAGCTTCACTTAGTAAGTTTCTTAAGAGGTAGTTGATTGCAAGAGTAGAGTGGGACTCGCATATAGTTTAAGTAGAATATCATATACTGCTAGTTCCCACCCATCACTACTCTAACTTAATCATGAGCATACCCGTCTCCTCTGGGCTGGCCAACACACACCACTCAGGATATTATTCCTTTGTGGATGTTGGCCTGCTCTGGCTAAATCTCCTTCCAACATCAAGTGTTTCAGCCCTGCATCTCTAATGTGACTGCAGGAGAAAAACTCTTCATATCGTTGGCATGCTAGTGGCAAACTATCATGCAACTGAGGAGATATACCATTTACAAACTCTGATACCCATGTGCAGTTCATCTATGCAAGCCTTTAGTCGACATAGCTCTTACAATCGAGCTGGACCTTCTACTTCATTCTAGTTAAGTCTTTGCCTGATAGGAAAGTCTACTCAGCTCCCCCTGTGGGGTACCTTGATGATTGGCCTGGTGGGTGCTACCCACAGTCAACTCCCCAAAAGCACCCCTACCCTGATAAGAATCATGCTTTTAGAGTTCTCAAACAACCACAATAGTCTTACAGTGATTGGGCACGAGTTGTGTCTATGTGCGATTCACCTGCTAGCAGATGCTTCAACATCTTCCAGGCCACCCCGTGACTACCCAGGAGGCTCTGGACTACCCTTTCAGTATTACTGGAGTGACTCCTTCGGTTCTTGTCCGTTTTACACATATTTGGTACCAGAAGATAGCCCTTCTTCTGGAGCACACCCTATACCCTCTCATATATCCTATGGAGAGCATTCGGTCGGACGGAGGTCAACAACCTATACAGTGTTACAAGAGTGGCTCAACTCAGTTCCTTTTGTAAGGAATAGAGCAACTCAACAACCGTAAGTCCATGATGTGCGGTCCTTACACTGGGGCCACAGGGGGGTGTTAGGAATACCTTTGTAAAATCCTGGGGCATTCAGAGCCCTGTAGCTCCTCCTATAGCCCCCCAAAAGCTACTCAGTTTGTTGCCTTTAGATTTTACTGGAGTGCCCAATCCTTATAGGATCGACCCCTGCCCCAAGTAAGTGCCTCTATATGCTAGTTAGGGTAACTTAGGTGCTATGTCAGGGTAACTCAGACCTTATGGCAGGGTAACTCAGGCCTCATTACATGAGCCTTTCCTGAGTCTGCCTTTTATACTACGATCTTATAGTATGTATAGTTATCCACTATAGTGAACCAAACTATACTTACCTGTTGACCTCAAAGTCTCCGGTATGGGTGTAAGAATAGTTTACTGTAAGACACCCTCTGGTGGGTCATTACACCAAATCAAGACCAAAGCTCAAGGCTGTCCATATTGTGAAGAGATTGAAGTGAGCTACAGCTCATAAGGATTGGACAGTTGAGGATTTTGAGAGGGCCATCTGGAGTGATGAGTGCAGTGTAGAGAAATCCAAGGATCCAAGGCAGCAGTAGGTTTTCAAGGAACCTAGGGAGCAGTGACTTGCCGAGTGCATTCACCTCAATGAAAAGGATAAGGGTATTTTGCTTATGGTATGGGGGTGGTTTTGGTGTAAGAGAAAAGGCTCTTTGGTTCCTATTACCCAAAATATCAATAAGACTAGGGATGTTTGGCTCTTAAGAAGGTATCTTTTTCCTGTAATTCATCAAATGATTTCTTTTGGTATGTAACTTGAGGATATTCTGTTTCAGCAAGACAATGCTCCTGTTCACAAGGCTAATAATATTGTACATTAATAAAATTAACCGCACATCCATGATCCATGGCAACGCAACCCTCCTCATCACCTCTCACTTTGAACACAACCTAAAGAAATTCCTCTACATCAACCAAAACTCAACCAATTTTCCTAATTCTTTTGTTTTAAGAAACTATGCCTCCTATTCTTTACAGTCATGCCAAAAGGCCTATTCCCTCCAAGCACCTCTCAGAGTTTACCAGGGGGAGAATTCTCGGGTTACACGAACTTTAAATGAGCTATCGCCAAATTTCCCACTACCTTGACATCCCCCTCAACACTATTAAAGATAGTATCTTAAAAGGAGATCAAGAGGGCCAGGAGAGAAAGGGTAGAGGAAGATATCCTAAAACTACCAAGTTACAGGATGATGCTATAGTGGAGGAAGCTCTCAGCTATTGCAATACTAGCTATTCTAAGATTGCCAAAAAAGTTGCTCCCAATATCTCTTCTATGACAGTGAGGAGAAGACTTCAACAAAAGCATCTAAAAAAGTGGTTGGCACAAGAAAGGGTTCATTTGGATGAGGATCGAGCTCAAGAGAGATTGGAATGAGCATTAGCTCATAGGCATTGGACAAGAGAGATGTGGAGAAGAAAGGCAATGTGGGGAGATGAGGTAGCTGTGGAGAGAGGAGGAGGAAAGAGGAGAAAATGGATATTTAGATATCCAAAAGAGAAGTGGAATAAGGATTGTATTAAGCCTGCTGCTAGGAGGAGAGAGGAAGATTAGCCAAATGATGACTGGTTGTTTTTATGGTCAAACTCATGTTCTCTTTTTACCTGTTTTTCCTGATCCTACTTCTGCTAGGGGTGGAGTGACTGGAAAGTCAATTATTAATGTTTATGATCATTATGACTTTCTAGGGATATGGGAGGATATTAGAGAAAGGGTTGGAGATGAAGAGGTATTTTTTATCATTGACAATGCTAAGACTCACTTGCCCTTTAGGAGATGGCTCAGAGTGCAGGGAATTACTCTTCTGGAAATTCCTGCCTATTCACCAGATCTCAATCTTATTGAGAATGTTTGGTCTCTGGTGAAAGATAGGCTTCACAAGAACTATCCTGAGCTCTATCTCATGAAGGGTCCTGTTGATGAGGTCAAAAAAGCAATAGAGGAGGCCATTACTAATTGTTGGGAACTTCTTGACCCAAAGGTTTTTGATACTTTGGCAGGATCAATGGTAGATGGGTTGGAAGAAATTATTAAGGCTGATGGATGGTATACTAAATATTAATTTCTACTATGTATTTACATTTTTTCAATTTTTTTTTGGTTTTCATGATGGTGGGGTTCGTGGGGTAGTGGGGTTGCCATGGCTGAGTTTTTCCGTCCATTAATGTACAGTTATTTTTGTTAATGTACAATATTATGAATTAGTTGGAGAGAAATTGTATTAAAGTGGTGGAACACCCTCCTTACTCTCCTGATTTAAATCCTACTATTGAGCATACATGGGTTGAGCTTAAAAGTGATTATACCAGCAGTATCCAAGGATTGGAGATACCCCACAAGGAAAAGAAACTGTTAAGAAGAGTCTTGCACAAATATTACCTTTGGTTTGGGAGACAATTCCTGAGGAGTTTTTTGAAAAGTTGCAGAAATCAAGGCCTAATAGAGTGACTGCAATATCGGAAGTAAAGGGAGGTTATACAAGGTATTAGCTAGTTTTATTTATTATTTTGTTACTCTAAAATATATATAGTTGATGATTGATCATTGATGGTTGATCATTGAGAGGTAGTTGTTAAGAGGTGATTGCATGCATACACACCTATGCTGGTTGACAACCTCACTGTTACCCCACCACATTATGGTGCAACTGCAATTTAATATGTCTCGGATCACAAACACTTCTGGCATGGAGCTGTATGTGTGGTTGATTGTCAAAAGGCACCCAAGAATATCCTAGAAGGCACTGTCAGCAGAGAGCCCAGTTACCATTAGTCAGTCTACCCTATAGCGTGCACTTGGCCACTCTTACCCATGCAAATAGCAGGTACAGAAGTGGATTCCTTTGAAGGAAGCTGATGTTACCAAGTGTCTAGTACATGCAAAAAACCTGTAAGGAAAGGACCAAATGTTTGAGGAGGTGGAGTCACTACAATCTAGATCATCTAGTGAGTCAAGCTAACTGTAATTTGCAGGGCACATACTCGGATGAATCTACCATACAAAATGATTCTTCTGCACCTAATGAATGGCTTTTTCAACTCCCTAGTCAAATGTATGATTAGGATAAGGTCAATCTACAGGCACATGTTAAACCAATATAGTTCTAGATGGTCTGAAGATGCATCTGGATAGGTGGACAGTCAGACTTGGTGATAATGTGTTGAGACAAGGCTGCTCCATATCAGGGATACTCTTCAAAATCTTATATTCACACTCATGAGGAAGGTCTTCTTCCCTACTACTGGCCTGGAATATTCTTCCTACAAGACAATACGCAGATCTATACTTTTGAGATGACAATAGACTGGTTCTACCATCATGATATTCGGCTACAATCACACCCACCACACAGTCCTGATTTGAACCTGATCGAGCATGTCTGGAAAGCAATAAAGTCTATCTTATGAAAGCACAACCCTGGGTTGTAGATGTTGAGGAAGAATAAGACTAATTGACTACTATTTGAGAGGGCACTGAAGGCAGTTTAGTGGGCAGTACCACAATCTTTAATTGATAGGTTGATTAGGTCTATGCCATGTCACTTGTGCGCTGTGCATAAGGCACATGATCACTATACAATGTATTGAAGAGTGGTTAATTGCAATTAATTTGAATGTAAATTTATTTAATTTGGGCCTGATTTGGTGAAGAAATGGCTGTTGTTGCACCCATGGTCAAGGTAGGTCAGTAGGTCAGTATGGAGTGTGAGACAATACTTTTGAGATGTGATAGTACCTCATTTTCCAGGGTACAAGAAATATCTTCCCTCCTATTCAAATGGGCACCCTACAAGGATCTCTAATCTCTCCTTTATTGCTTGTAATATATATTTATTCCTTTTATCTCAATATTCTGTATGGTATTATATTTTCCTATGTTGATGATTTTACTCTTACTGTTAGTTCTTCTTCTTACAGGCATAATACACAAGTGTAATGGGGGCACCCTAGAGGAAGATAGATCCCAAGTTCGCAACCGCACTGAAGTGACTCAAAGATCAAAAGCGATAATCAACAGTAGAGTAAAGAATCAAAACAGTAAAACCTAATATTGTTAAGCCGTAGCTTCACTGAGTAAGTTTCTCGAGAGGTAGTTGATTGCCAGAGTAGAGTGGGACTTGCATATAGTTTAAGTAGAATATCATATACTGCCAGTTCCCACCCATCACTACTCTAACTTAATCATGAGCACAACTGTCTCCTCTGGGCTGACCAACACACACCACTAAGAACCTTATTCCTTTACTGATATTGGCCAGCTCTAGCTAAATCCCATTCCGACATTAAGTGTTTGAAGTGCTGCATCTCTAATGTGACCACAGGAGAAAAACTCTTCATATCATTGACATGCTAGTGGCGAACTATCATGCAACTGAGGAGATATACCACTTACAAACTCTCATACCCATATGCATTTCATCTATGAAAGCCTTTTGTATACATAGCTCTCATGATCAAGCTGAACCTTCTACTTCATTCTAATCAGCTTTTTGCCTGATAGGAAAGTCTACTTAGCTCCCTCAGTGGAGTACCTTGGTGATTGGCCTGGTGGGTACTACCCCCACTCAACTCCCCGAAAAGTACCCCTACTGTGATAAGGATCATGCTTTTAGAGTTCTCAAACAACCCCAATAGTCTTACAGTGATTGGGCACAAGTTGCGCATATGTCTGATTCACCTGACCAGAGATGCTCCAATATCTTCCAGGCTACCCCAGGACTACATGCGAGGCTCTGGACTACCCTTCCAGTATTACATATGTGACTCATTCAGTCCTTGTCGGTTTTACACATATTTGATACCAGAAGATAGCCCTTCTTCTGGAGCACACCCTATGCTCACTCACATATCCTATGGACAGCATCCAGTCGGACAGATGGTGACAACCTATACAGTATTACAAGAGTACCTCCACTCAATTCCTTTTGTAAGGAAGGCAGCAACTCAACAACCGTAAGCCCATGATGTACGGTCCTTACACTGGGGCCGCAGGAGGGTGTTAGGAATACTTCTATAAAATCCTGGGGCATTCGGAGCCCTGTAGCTCCTTCTATAGTCCCCCAAATACTACCAGGTTTGTAACCTTTGGATTTTACTGGAGTGCCCAATCCTTATAGGATCACCCCCTGCCCCAAGTAAGTACCTCTATGTGCTAGGTAGGGTAACTTGGGTGCCATGTCAGGGTAACTCAGATCTTATAGTAGGGTAACTAAGGCCTCGTTATATAAGCCTTTCCCATGCCTACCTTTAATACTACAATCTTATAACATGTGTAGTCGTCCACTATAGTGAAGCAAACTACCCTTACCCATTGACCTCAGGGTCTCCAGTATGGATGTAAGAATAGTTTACTGTAAGATACCCTCTGGTAGGTCATTACAATAAGTTCTTCAATACTACTACTCTTTCATGAAATACAAGGCCACAAGTCTAGGCATTTCCTTCTCTATCTCTAAACAGAGCTCCATCACTGGTGGTCCATGTAAGATAGAGCTCAACACTCTCCAGTCCCAGTCTCACTGGATAGCACTCTATTCTTTCCATCCCTCTCTATTATATGGCTTGGGTACTAGTTCATACCCTCTATAGAGACCTCAATCTACTTCACAAGATAACTGACACTAGCCCAAACAACCTTCACAATTATTAAATAGCTCTCCTCCTCTCACTCTGGGCTCCTTCCATATCTGAATAGATGCCTGCCAATGGGCCTCATCCTGTCAATACTAATATACTAGTATAGTGCTGACCTTCATATTTCTAACTCTAACATGCTGGATAAGATGTCAGTTATGTAGAATAAGGTGATAAGATGTGTAACTAACTACTTCTACTTGATACAAGTCACTATCTGTAATAATACACTAGAGTGTCATACATTAGAATATTCTTTCACCTATACTGTAGACCATAGGGTTAATGGGTAAAGATAGTTGAGCTTACTACAGTAGACATATAAGAATACTATAAGGTCATATTATTAAGGGTGAAGCTGGCAGGGTAACTAAGGAAATGCTTATATAATGGGGACTAAGGTACCCTAGCATGAGGTCCAAGTTACCCTGACATGAGGTCTAAATTACCCTGACATGAGGCCTAAGTTATCCTGACATGAGGTTTAAGTTACTCTACCTAAGGTACAAAGGTAATTACTTGAGGTAGGGGACATAGCTGTATGGGTTAAGCACTCTAAAAAAAATCTAAGGCTCTAAACCTTAGTTCTATTGAGGGACTATAGGAGGAGCTATAGAGTTCTAAATGCTACAGGATTTTACAGAGGTGTTTCCAACACCCTTCAGCAAACCTCATGTAAGGACTGCATGTTATGAGTATACAGTTGTTGAGTTGCTTCATTCTTAATAAAAGGTATCAAGTAGAGATGCTCCTGAAATACTGTTCAGGTTGTCACTGTCCTTCTGACTGGATATTATCCATAGAATGTATGAGAGTACATAGGGTGTACTTTAGAAGGAGGTCTATCATCTGGTACTAAATATATGCAAAACAGACAAGATCTAAAGCAGTTACAGAGGCATTACCTAAGGGGTAGTCCAGAGCCTCATGGGTAGTCTTGGGGTGGCCTGAAAGATGTCAAGGCATCTCTGAGTAGGCAAAATTCATAGATGCACAACTCATGCCCAATCATAGTAAGACTATTGGCATTGTTAGAGAACTCTAAAAGCATGATACTTATTACAGTAGGGGTACTTTCACTGAGTTAGCTGTTGGTAGTGTCCAACAAGTCAATCCCTAAGGTACTATACTGAGGGAACTAAATAGACTTTCCTATTAAGTGAAGACTTAGTTAGAATAAAGTAGAAGGTTCAGCTTGATTGTGAGAGTGATCTCAACTAAGGCTTACATAGATGAAATGCATATGGGTTTGAGAGTTCATCATTGGTATGTCTTCTCAGTTGCATGATAGTTTACCACTAGCATGTCAATAATATGAAGAGCTTTTCTCCTGTAGTCACAATAGAGATGCAGCACTTGAAACACTTCATGTCAGAAGAATATTTAGCCAGAGCAGGCCAGCATCTGTGCTGGGATATTGTTCTTAGTGGTGTGTATTGGTGAGTCTGTGGGAGACATGTATGCTTATGAGTAGTTAGAGTAGTGTTGGGTAGGAACTAGTAGTATATGATATTCAACTTAAATTATATATAAGTCCCACTCTACTCTGGTAATCAAACACATCTCAAGAAGCTTACTGAGTAAAGCTGCAGCTTCATATTATTAAGTTTAACTGTTTTGATTCTTCTTACTCTACTATTGATTATCACTTTTTGATCTTTAAGTTACCTCAGTACAGTTGCAAACAAGAGATCCATCTTTCCTTTGGATGCCCCCATAATGGTAGTTCTGTATCCATCAGCTATAGTCCTTTATATAAGCTGGAGATCACTCTGTAATTATTAGACCTGTATGTCTCTTATCTATAATAGATCAAAGGTAAAGTTAACAATGGCAAGAAAATGCAGCATTTCTCCTATTGGAATACACTTGACTGTATCAGATATCTTCTTTAGTAGATAGCATACTGGGATGACTTGGTTTACACACTATAGTATGAATACAATGAGACTAGACATAGGATTTATGTTGAAATGTATATGGCAGACTGGTAGTGAAATATTTATATACTATACACTATACTCTGTAACCACTTTTATCAGACTACTAGCTAACCATCTATATGATACACTTCCATATAGAGTTACTCTGATTCCAATTATTACAATGTTAAATCAGATGCATCTCACTAACCTCTTAGGTGATAAGAAAGTATGTCCTGTATATATTACAATTGGGAAAATCCTATCAAGTAGGTGTAACAGATCTATACTGGCATGAATAGTAGTTCCTATTCTTATACTATTGACCATCTAGACTAAGTTCTCATAGTCCTTTTTGGCAGACCAACTTCAGAGACAAATCAATGCTGACATACTATAAGGCATATTCAAACTCATATTTTCACCCTTATAAGAAGTGGTACTTGAGGGTATTACAATTGACTATGTGGATGGGAATGTCCAATACTGCTTCTCTCTCTTGTCTACTTAGATTAAGGACTGTGTGAACAATATTAAACTACTCAGAATAAAATCTAATACCTGTCCTAAATGTGAGTTGCCTTCTAATATATGAGAAACCAATGAACAAAAAAAGTATCTGGTGACAGATTATGTGACATATGAATACCTCAAACAAGAAAAACAATATCAGTTGACAGACTGCAGATCATGAGACATTAATACCACATTTGATGTACTTGGTATCAAGATAGGATGAAACATTTTTTATGGACTTTGATAGGTTCCTGCACCTGATCTATAATAGCTGGATTTACACTATACAGTTTACCTAGAACTATTCAACCATATGATAGACTAAATTCAGTGATTCCTAAAAAAACATACATGACTATAGGCTTTTGACAATACTTGGAAGACTTTACCACCATACCTAGGATTCTTTGCATCCAAAAAAACCTACTGGAGGTTACATAGTAGCAAGGAAAGGAGATGAGGAACCTGATGCATTGTCTTCTTAGAGTTCTCATAATGGTATTAAGATAGCCTGACAGTATGTAAGTACTACCTTTCAAACATGTACTAGCCTGTATTAGGTCATTACTCAGTTTCAGTTTGATGGCCTAATATGAAAGCTATACACCTGGGATCCTAGATTAAATCTGAAACAGTTTTACAATACCAAAGATATCTTCATAGCATTTCAAATATCTAAGCAGAAAAGGGCAAAGGTTCATGAGCAGTGAAGGGAGCTCCAATATCAGAGAATACAAGTAAACCAATCATGAAATCTAAGTAGTGTCAGGTACATAAATAGGATCATGAAGAAGAGAATGACCAAAGTATAGAATTTATCCATATTGAATCTTATTTCAACTTCATTAAGATGCATCTAATAAGTTATTTTTCTGGTCATATATCCCAGCTTGGTAACATTCTAATATATTCTATAGAGTTTTGTGAGCTCATGCATAAGGAATAAATCAAGAATAGGTGATACCACTGAATTGAAAATAATACTACAGGACAGATTATGCACAATCATAGCCAACAACCTGCCATCCAAATGAGACTTTTGGACCTTGATTCCCTTCAATATCTTAGAGCTAATCTCCCTGTCAATGTCATGGATCAATTAGATACAATAAGTACCATATCTATATCAGTCACATATCTGTTACAGATCATTATTTTTACATACCAAATACTAGTATCCTTACTAGTAGTCATACTCCTCAGATACATCTATGCAAAGCTGAGATAAATTGTATCTCAACTAAGATCACTCGAGAGCCCAACTAGATGACACATAAGTATATGCAGTTACAGCTCTACATGTTTCAACAACTCTTCTGCATATTGGAAGAAGTGGAAGAATAGGTTTTCTTTTTTATAAGGTTTTATTTGTTATATGATTACATTATATATTTGAGTTGTTATGGTAACCAGATTAATGGCAGTAGGTAGGAGGATTTCCTTAAATAATATTATATTATTTGTTGTTCAGACCAGTCATCCTATTAATAGTATTTCTGAGGAAGAATTCAGCAGGTCGGGAGATAGTGTAGAAATGTTTTGATTACATATGGGCTTAGATAATTGAGAGGCTAATGATAGATATATAAAACTTAGGGTGTTTCTGTTATTTAGTTTCCTTGTGCAATCACTTATACACATAAGCTACTAATTAGTTTACATACTATAGTCCTATATGTATTCGACCTATATCTTGAAAGGTGAGAAGAAGGCTCTAATTAGCATTTGGGTGATCCTGTGAACAGTTATATCATTCTACTACAACTGTCACTTGATTGAGATATCTGTAGCTTGACCCAATAATATCAAGGACAACAGAGTAGACATTCCTTACAGTATCAAGAAGTGGTAGTTTGTCCTACCATCATAGGATCCTGAAGGGACATCATAATAATATCTCCAATATGATGAATTTTTGCAAGGTCTTAGGTATCTCATCGGAGGGTATCTGTAGAGAATTGATTTTATATAGTCAGTATAGTCTGCCCATAGAGTACCAACTTCCTAAAGATCCTGCCATACTAAAATCCCTTCTAGTTGAACTGTTAATGCAACTTGAAATCTCTATTATAGCATTCTAGGAAATCCACATTTACAACATCTATAAGTTGTACTCTACTAGTACAAGACTCTTCAGGAATTAGGCAAGTTACAATGATTGAGTTTGGGTATAGATTTTTTTTTTTTATATTATATATTCATTGTTAAGTACATGAATCTGCATGGAGCCATAAGAGCTATGGCAAAAACAAAACTATAAACCAAAATATATAACAAAAGAAACCTTGACCCGGATCTCCTAGTCTGATGGTACCATCACTTGCACCCCAAATAGTGACTAATCTAGCTAGTAAAGAAATTCATGACATCCAAAGAGAACCCAGAAAGCCCATGACAGAGGGAAAGCTAACTAAAACAAGAAAGTGAAGAGAAGGGTGGCCAAGAGCGGTCCTATTCAGGGTCAGGTAGTGGTGCCTGAAGGGTGGGGGTGGATGGTGGGAAGCCTGTTCCCATTGATCGGATGTACTTGGCCAGTCCAAACGTGAGCTCAACTGAGGCCCAGAGAGAAGAGTCAGGGCCAACATCGTCGACTCCAGAGAGATGGAGTCAGTGGAGGTCAGCATTGGTCGGGCAGTGGAGGGTTGCATGGTTAAATGTCTCTTCCTCCTCCTTGCAGTATGGGCAGGTTTTGGGAGCATTGGGATCCTACCAGGTGGTGTGGGCAGCTGGGTAGCTCTTCCTGACTTGCATTTGGTGGATCCATCCAGCAGCAAACTTATCCAGGCCTTTGAAAGGTTTGGACTGGAGGGATAGCTGGTACCAGTAGTAAAGGGGGGGGGGGACTAGAAGGGCCAGCCCTGAAGGAGCTGGGCACGCAGCTCTGACTTGACCACCTTATAGGGCCTGGTGTTGGGTTTGGGTGGGGGGGAGAGCTCTGGGACTAGGTGGAGGGCTGCAAGGGGGAAGGTACCCAGGGTGTGGAGGAGAGGAAGGAGAGAGTGGCACAGAATGTCAATCAGCAGGTACCTTCTGGTCAGTACAGAGGCCTTGTAGGTGTTCCAGGGAAGGGGGATGCAGTTCATCTTCCTCCCAAGCAGGACCGCTCTGGTCAAGCATCTTATGTTGGAAGAGTCCGCAATTGGAAAGGTGGGGGGCAGTCTTGCTGCTGCAGGGTTTATGGTGGGGGAGGCACAGGCTAGCCTGAAGGCTGCCATCTGTTGTTCATGTCTAAGGAGAGTTAGTAGCGGGGCCAAGGAGGCTTTGTAGGCTAGGATAGTAGTGGGAGTCGCTTGGAAGCAGTTTGTGGTCCAGTGCATGGTTCCATTCCAGAAGATGGACATCTTTTGAGAGGTCTCCAACATGGGTTAGAAGAGGTCAGCACCATAGGAGAGGATAGGGTACATGAGGCCTGTTGCAATCCTGTGGCAGGCATAGGGAGGCATACCAGCCCCAGCAGGGGATAGTTGCCAGATGGTAGTGAAGGCCCCCTGGGCCAGGGTGAGCCTTCTGATGAAATAGGTAGTCATTTCCAGAGAAGGTGTAAACCAATAGCTGAGCCACGTAACCACCTTGGAGGGATGAAAGACCATGCCATTCAGGGCAATGGGGGAGAGTGAAACTTCCAAGTGGTCCTTTTCGGTGCACCAGTGGATTAGTTCTATTTTTGGGATGGAGAAGGACGCGCTGATCCTGCCTGCCCTGCTAGAAAGTAAGGAAAATATATGCTCAAGAGCCCCAATGTTGCTCCTGTAAGAAGCAGAAGAAACAGTAACAGAAAATTCATTGACATATGAAAAAATAATGGAGGGAGGTATTGAAATATGTAAGCCAGAATCATAAATCAAAAACAACAAAAAAGAGACAGCGGAGCCTTGGGGGGCCCCAACTTGAACAGGACAGTAGACACCAGGGGCTCCCTGGAACAGGAGCTTGCACTAGTGGTTAGAAAGGAAAGAATAGACCCAAGACACAAGGTACCTAGGTACCCCATGCCTTGTGAGCATCTAGGAGAGTGAGGAGGAGATGTTATTGAAGCCGCCTTTAATGTCAAGGAATAGGATAGAGACCTTAGTTCCTGGTCTTTGTTGGGAGCAGACTTCATGGATGAGAGAGGCTGTGGTGTTGAAGGTTGACAGGCCCAAGAGTGAGCCACACTAGTTAGGGTTGATCAGTCCAACTGACCTGTTGATCAGGGAGAGGTAGGAGACTATGACACTTTCCAGGATTTTGGACACTGTCTCAAGGAGGACAATGATCCTGAAGGATGCAGGCAAGGAGTAGTCGGGCTTGCCCAGCTCAGGTAGGACTACCCCATTAGCTCTTTTGAGGATCGACAGGTGGTAGCTGTGGGACAGGAGAGGAGACAAAAGGTTGAGGAGGATGGTGGGGTTGGCCTGGTTTACTTCCTTCCAGATACCATAAGGGATCTGGTTGGGACCTGGGGCAGAGGAGGAGGAGGACTTGGCCAGAGTGCAGGAGATCTCTTCTGAGAGGAGAGAGCAGTCATCGTGTGGCCTAAGCTAGCTTGCAGTTGGGGAGGGTGTCTTCAGTAGAAAGAAGTTGTTGAAGAGGGAGGAGTTGAGTTCCATAGAGGTCATGGTGTCGACAAGGGAGGGGAAGTGCTCAGCTGGCCAGCCTGAGGCTATTCTCTTGACATCCTAGGCCAAGGAGGTCACCCCTGTCAGAAAGGATTTCTAGTCCTCAGATTTGGCTTTCTTGATTGCCCTGATGTAGGCATTGTGTTGGACCTTAGACTCGGAGAGGGAGGGAGCTGATTAGTTGTGGCGGTGGGTTTGGGCTGCACAGTTAAATGCCTGCCTGAGGTGGGATAGTTCCGCAGTCCACAATCTCTTCACATGGAGGGATGGGCACTTCAAGGGGGTGTGGAATCTTAGGAGGGTAGTGACAGTCATCAGGTGGCATGAGAGCTAAGTGTCCATTGCTAGGTCAGTGGGGTGAGGGAGAGGGGATGGGATTGCGAGGGATTTCAGGGCAGGCAGCAGAGAGGCCCAGTCCATCTATTTCCAGTGGGGGAAGGGGAGGGAGGTTTCAGCAGTGGGGAGGAGAAGTTGATGGTGATTGGTACATGGTCGGACCCAGTTGCTGGGAGGTTGATGTGCCAGTGGGCAAAGTACAGTTGGAGGGTATGGTTGGCAAAAGCTAGGTCCAGGACTCCAGGCCTGGTAGATGCATCAAACAGGAAATGCATGAAGACCCCAGGGGTATTGAGCAGGGAGAAGCTGAGATCATTCGCCAACTCGAAGTAGGGGGAGGAGGTGGCATACTCATTGTAGGAGATTGTCCAGAGAGGATCTGATATGTGGTGGTGGAGGTTGAAGTCTCCTACTACCAGTGTTGGGAAATCGTGGGCCCTGAAAAGGTCCCTAGAGAGGATAGTATGTGTGATCAGGGAGGATGGCCCCATGGTAGAGTAGGTGTTGTACAGCCTAAGCTGTGTGTGGGAAGCATCAAATAAGCCTGTATGGGAGAAAACATCTAGGACCATCAGGTTGGGGTGGTCAAAAAAACAAGGCAGTACAGTGAAGCACTGTTAAAAGTCTAGGGAAGCATAGATAGCCACGTTAGGTGGGGCACTGGGTTTGGGAGGAGGTGCAAAGGCCTTGTAGAAAGTGAAGCTTTTACACGGCAACGATCGAATAGCGACAACGATCCAAAACGAAAAATGCCAAGATTCACACTATAAGCGATCACAAGAAAAGGGGGAGGGAAAACTCTTCTTCAACTCAACGACAACTAACTCCTCTAACTAACGGTAATGACAGGATAGATATAGGAAAACAACAATGTCCTCCAGTTCTTCCTGAACACTTTCTCTCTCAGGTGTGCCCCCCTTCCTTTCGCAAACACAAAAGCTAACACAAAAGGAAACACAAAGGAAAAACAAACTCCGGCTCTCTATTGCCTCCGTACGTCCACCTTTCCCGCTCGCCCTTACGGCCATTCCGCTCGCAAAAACTCGCACACATTCCTGGTGCATTCCCGGTGCATTCCCGGTGCATTCCCGGTGCCTTAATGCTTTCCCGGAAAGCTAAACTGCCACTCGCACCCGAAGCCAAAGTGTGCTCCCGGCGAACAAATGAACGATCACGAACCCCAAGAGCAAACCATCATGCTCGAGCATGCCGAGCAGCATATTCCAACAGAAGCTTAGTAGATGGCTGTGGAAGATAGGGGGGTGTTGTAAAAGGACTAGGTGAGGGGGAGTGGGCAGCAACTTGAAGTTGTTGAATAAGGATAAAAACACATCCCAGCTTCCCAGGCAGTTGTATTGCATGAAGGAGAGTTGCTTAGGGGTGGGCAGGGTGCCCTCTAGGGGTTGTAGGACCTGCCAGCCATGTTGAAGCCTAAGCGAGAACCAGTTTTTGGTGTGTCGTGATGGTTGCCACCCAAAATCCCCAAGTTTTTGAGTGGCCGAATGCAGTAATTATTCAAAAACCAGGAAAGTAGTGGTAGTGGAGGATGAGTTTGTATATAGATAGGTTGCAAGCATATGTATGGTGCACTTTGGAGTTATCTTCTGGGAGACCTCCTAGCACTCTTCAAAATCAGAGACTATATGTATGAGGATACAGTCTCCTAGCTCACAAGTATTCAAATATTATATATGGTTAACTCAGGATACTTATCTTGTGTCTATAGTTTTGTCACAGTATAGCTAACAGAAGATGAATAAGAGTTCACTATAGTAGACTTAGGGATGATCCTAGGTCTGGCACACCTCATCCCCAAGATAGACCAGTAACAGTTTGTTAACAGCCATATTGATTTATGTATATTTAATAAGATTTATTGCAGAATCATGAGATTAGATAATCAAGTAACTGCTGTTAGCATAGGCAAGTATTCTGTGTCAAGTATAGTTGAATAGTACAGAGAATATTCTATAGTAGGTAGAATATTATAGCATCTTTCATTGCAACTGATATATAGAAACCAATATATAGAAACAAAATAATTCATACAACTAAAAGTATACTATATAAAAGGTTATGGTAGAGAATTGGTCAATGTGGGAGATTGTGACTGGTAAAACAAGCTAAGGCAGGACCTAGTATTTTGGCAACCTTATCAGAATCCTTCAGTGTTTTTGTATGTAGTTAATGGAAATATAGGATGTTAGTAGAAACATAGGATGTTGGAATGGGAATTAGTAGAAATACTGGATGTTGGAAAATGAAATAGTTGATACCTTCTCTTTTCTCTAGTTGTATCAATATTGTTTAGTATTGTTTGAAGATTTAGGAGTGTTGAGGATCTTTATTTTTCATATGTTTTTCTCTTTAGTCTGTGTTTTTCTTCTAGTCAACTCTGTTTATAAAAGACATAGAACTTTGTCTTTTCTTTCATTAATCAATAATTCAATTTATTCTTTCACTGTATTGATAGATATATATATTTCCTCACTTGTTAAATGATATCAATCTTTATTTACTCTTTTGTCAATCTCCTTATTGCTCTTTATAGAAGCAAATATATTAGTACCCACACATTACCCTTCTTTTATATTTCAACAGTGACCATAATGAGTAACAATGTAGTGAGATGTCAGGGTATCTTGATGTTACTATGGTATAGTAGAGAAACCAGATAGATTGTAATGAATCACTACAATGTCATGTAGCCTCACAGTAAGGAATAGAAAACAGTAACATGTCAGGATACTGGGAAGATTTGAGGCAGGATGGGAACATCATGACAAGGAAGGCATATATAGTCTATCTTAGAATGGAGTTATGGCATCCTGATAAGAAACAGAATGAACTTGAAACATGGCAGTCATGTGTGGTCATGTCCAGTAGTACTCCCAAGAGGTGATGACTATAGTCAGATGTCAGGATGTGGGGAAGAGGCTATGATAGAGATGTAGATGCCCAAGTATAGTGAGAAGATTGATACAACATTATATAGTGTTCAGATATAATGAAGCATTACTATATAATATAAGATGCACCAGATGTGATATAGTATTGCAATATATATCCAGATATATATGACTCAACTAAGTATTGCAGTGCAACTCAGGATGCATACAATACATGGGATGGAGGAGAAATATTTCTTCTGTCAGGACAAAACACTAATACATCAGACACAGAATCCTTTTTTGTTGATATTCTACCCTTCTTCTTCACTTAACCCTCACTTAGTAATATTTACAGTTAGGTTAATACTTTCTCCACTCTATAGATAGTTTGGAACATAGTTTGCAGTAGAGAGAAACTTGCTAATAGGCTACCATTAGTCTTCTCATTCTCCTCCTTAAGGCCACCTAGTACAGACAGGAACACATTTACTCATAGTTATTTGTTCTCAATTGGGTCTACTCCTGCTCTTCAGTTGGTACCTTACTACCTCTTTGCTATCTTCATCTCAGCTAGTATCTTCTGTACTCAGCTAGTATCTTCTGTACTCAGCTAGTATTCCTCCTACTAAGTGTTATCCTTTCCGCTCCCTCTCCCTGATAGTTTCATCATTGGTAATTCAGTCTCTTCTCTCCTCTCCCTCATACTCTTACTATACTCACCTCAGTTCTAAGTCACTTAGGTTAATAGAAGTATTGTACTATTTCTCTTATCTTATAACTGCTTGCCAAACTGAATAGCCTCCCTGGCCAAATATGATACTGTTATTTTCATCCTCACCTATTAAGACATCTATTTGGCTACTTTCTAGGATATTAATAGAGTTTCTTTTATCTGGAATTTCCCAAAGATGTTTTCTTATTACTTCTTGCTTACCTATATTAAGACTTTTCTTTGAGTTTCTAGTTAGCAATTCAGAGGTAACTTGAAGCAACTTGTTTTGATCTAGCAGGTGGAGGACACACTAGGGTTTTTTGTCACTATAGCTTACCACTACATGTATTTTTTAAACCTTTAAACAAATAATCAATGAACTAAATAAACCAAAACAAAAGAAACAAAACTGAAGCCATTAGAATCATCAAGTAATGAAGAAGAAATCTCATTAATATATTAAGTTACTGCTTTTAAATATTTTACACCTATACTTTCTTGAGCTCATAGTAGTTTCAGTAAACAGAGTCTCCTCAAGCCTACATAATGATCTTTGTCTTTTTACCTCACAAATAGTCAAGTTCAACTACCTTATTCTTTGCCTGGGTTTCCCTATAATAGAGTGTAGTTTTTCCTCTTTCCTACTAATCCTCTCATCTCCTACTTCAATTCTTTTAAAACTTTTAGTATCAAATTTCTCATCTTTACTCCTATCTATTAGTAAAGATATTCTATTCTTTCTGAATAGTACCTAATTTATTATTTCTTTCTTCCCCATGTAAAATTGATAACATGTATCTCTAATACAATTTATATTTACTAAAATCCTCCTCTAACTCACTAATATTTTTCAAAACTCTTCATACTCTTACTACCCAATATAGATCTATCTGTTAACTTTTAAACTCTCTCCTTTAATAGCATATTAATAGATACATTCACTAGTAGTAAGAGATTAGGAAAACTAGCAGGAATAAGATAGGAAGTGATGTTATTCCAGTTGAGTAACTCAAGTACTACTTTCTCTTTTATATACAGTACAGTTATTAAGAGTAAATAAGCAAAGTCTTCCTTATAGAATTGGTACCACATGTTACTTAATATATTTACTCTTATAAAAGAGTTCACTATTGTAGTAGCTTCCTTATTGAACTCCACAAGTATATTAGGAGGAACTTTATTAAAATCATTCTTAAATACACATAAAACTAGACTTTTCATCTACTTATCTTATCCTTCCTTACTGTCACAAACTGACTGGAAGAAGTGTCAGAAAGGGAGTTATAGCTAAGAAATAGGTTTTACATATGACTCATAATTATAAACCATAGAATGTCTTCATAGTTTGTTGATATATTGTCCATAGATAACTTATTCATAAAAGTTATAAGATGTATTTTATATGAGGACTTATTTGGAGTTATAGGGTTTTACACATGACCTATAATTGTAAGTTATTATTATTAATAGTTATATTAATTGAGAATAACTCAATTGAATCATATAACATTATAAGTTTTACATTAAGACTTGATAGAAGTTATAAGGTTTCATATCTAACTCATGATAATTATAAGTCATAGCTGTTAGATTATTTAGTTTAGGGTTATAAAATGAGGTATTTAAGAAAGAAGATCTCACAGATATATTAACTCTTCATACAACTATCTACTATTATTTTCTATCTATAGCATGATGAATAAAATACAAAACACTTCACTAAACTAATATTCCATCTATTAGATAACTTGAAGGTTACAAGATAGTAGGCTTTACTAGATATTATACTCTGAGCTAAGAGACTTATTAGCTAGAAAGACAACATATACTCAAAAGAGTATAAGAACTAGTAAGACAGAAGACTATATTATTGCCTATTGGAATATGATAGCTAAATCTTAACATTCATGTACATAATAAAAAATCATCTTGAGGTTCTTCAGACTCCAAGGCCTTTAAAGATTAATTTAATAAAGATATACTTTTAATATTTCCCTCTGAATCAGAACCTAAGTCTTCACCTTACTTTATAGTTAATCATTGATAATAAAAGTTATACTTTTTTTTTTTGTTATGGTCTAGAGATTTTATTACAATGCATGCCTACATAACTTGACCCAAACATCTTGATTCAATTTCTATTTCCCAATGAATCCCAGTATTGAACTACATTTAGATAATCCTCAATACTAGTATTTTTAATTTTCTTTTGTATTGTGAGGTATATATTCAAGTTGCTTGATGTGTCCTGGAAGATGATGATGAAGATGATGATGATGATGATGATGAACCAAGTCATCTGTGGTAAAGGAAAGAAGAATGGAAGGGAAGAAAGAAGAGCTGGTTTCTTTTGTCCCCTTTATTCGGTATGTCTCATCGCCGACTAAGCGTGCTTATGTTACCTACCTACTATCGCCACGGTAATAGGATGTCTCGGCATCTCCGCTTATATAGCCACCCGGTAAGAACAAAGGCATTACTGCATCTGCTATAGCGTATCAATCTCTGACTGCTTCTCTCTTAGCTCTGTATAGTTGAACACCGTAGTGGCTACCTGAGTGAGACGGGCTATCGTTCAGGGCTGTCACATTACAATAAAAAATATAAAAAATATAAAAACCACTGATTCATCGACTACGAGGATCTTGTGAAGTGTTCTGCCATGGTAAAGGTTGTTTGCGATCAATAGTGTCTCAAAGAGTCCAGTCGACAAGTCAGGATTTTGGTCAGTTCTGCAGAATGTTTCTTTTTATTGACTATTCGATGGAGTACTAGCGCACCGAGGTGGGAGGAGGAATGGTCCAAATGGAGCAAGATTCGTTTAACTTAGTGGCTATGGTACGTGAGAGCATTAAGAGCATATCGTACGCTGAAATAATTAAAAAGATATGAATGAACCTGAGTCTAGTAAGCTATGCCGCCTGCCCAGTCCATCCCTCATAAAATGTAGCCCAAGCATATCGCTAGAGCATTGGAAGTATTTTAGTTACGGGCTTTGCGCATTTTGGAGACTTCGTATGAAACCAGCTTTCTTAAGAATACTCTATAATACAACTGTTTCGTGATCCATAAAATTATAATACACCCACTCGCATATATAAAAATCTAGTCCCCATCCACCCTGCTCCCCACCTCCTTCCCCTTCCCCTCATCAAATACCGGCTTCCCCCCCTCTCCAAACACCGCCCACTTAAAATACCCACACCCCTCGCCCACACCTCTATACTCCCCATCGCAACTCCAAAAGTATTTCTCACCCCCCCACACCGGCCTAAGCACCATCCTCCCCCCACACCCGCACGCAGGCGTAACTTCGGGTCCATAATCATCTCTGTACCACCGAAAAGTAATGGCAATCCTAACATCTCCACTAACTTCATGTCTGTCCACCTTCTGCACCAGCGGAATCGAGTGTTTGTAATTCTCTTGCATGCCGGCGGTCATGACGAGGAGACTATTATGCGGGAGGTGGATCGCATAAATACCCGAGGAGTGTGCGCTCGGCGGCTGCTTCTGTATCCGAAACTCACGGGATACGCCGAGTGAGAGGGTGCAAATTATTGCCCGGGGACCAATGTATGTTAATGCGTCTGTGTGAAAGCCTACACCTTGCTGCGGACCTGCATAGCAATTGACTAAGGCCGCGGTGATTCTTCCCCGCGGTTCTAGGCTTTGGAAGTACTCCTCTACCAATCCCGCTGCTGTCGCCATCGACGGCGTGAACGCCCGTGGCGGGGGTAGTGTTACGCCCTGGTAGTAGTATGGTGTTGTAGCCGGCGTGGTGGTGTACATTACGCTGCGATGCGGGGATTGTACCATTCTCGAGAAAAGGTTAAATTTTCCGGGTGGTGGAAAGGTATTCGATTCCTCGAGGAGTTCTTGCAGAAGGGTTGTTGCGAGGGGGGGTGGGAGGAAGGTGGTGTGGAGGATGCAGGGGGTGTGCTGAGAAATTGAGGCTGGGGTGTAGAGATGTAAGGTTTGGCCTTTTGGAGGGAGTTTCTGAGGGGTTGTAGCTGATGTGCTGGTTGATGAGGGGCTTTGGTTTGAAAGGAAAGATTTGAGCGAGGATTGGTTGGTTGTGGATGGGGGTTTTCGAGCTTGGGGGGTTGTCTGGCCTGATGTTAGGAGTTGGTTGGTGGCTTTTATGGAACCATTGGTAGACAATAGAAGGTCCATTAGTGCAACGTTGGACAATGAAGGATGCAAAGATGCCAGAATTGCTATCTTTGTATCCGTATCCAACTGTTCATCCCCCTCCTCCGCAACGTACTCCACGGCCACCGCATCACCACAAGCGCCCTCGGAATTTGCCAAAGACTCTCTCCTCTCTCTCTGCTGCGACCTAGGTTCGAAGAACGAAGAATGCAGCGACTTTTTCACCTTCTTTTTAACCGGTGGCATTTTTGTTCTCTCGGAAGAAAAAATGTGATTTCTATCAATTAGGGGGGGGTTCGACGTTAAGATAACGCCCTTGCACTACAGTAACTACGTTGTTCGTCAATAAAGGCGTTTCGGAAGACGCGTTGAGTGGTTTTTCACACACCCCTCACGTGAGTGTGGTGTTTAGCGCGACGCGTGACATAAATGCCAAGACGGTAGACCTTCCACAAGACCTCGGCTATTATGATGATGATGATGAACCCCAGTGATCTGAAATGGTTACTCTTGTCACGACGAAGCTGATGCTTCTGTGAGGGTTTCATTCATTAGCAAACTTACCATCACTAGCTCTTTCAATTAACGGCGGAACGAACATTCCGGTACGGGGTCTGCTCTGCTAGCTCGCTATCCCAAAGATTACCCAGGTCCAAAGAACCCCCACCTCCACCTCAACCCTTTACCCCAAGAACAAGCAAGCACAACAGACTTCCCCCTTCATCCATCGCACCCACCACCACCCTCGGGCTCTTCGCCCAAAATGTTCTACTACCGGACTGAAGGCTTCAACGGCTACTCCGTAAAGTACTCCCCCTTCTACGACAACCGTCTCGCAACCGCCGCAAGCGCCAACTTCGGCCTTGTCGGCAACGGCCGATTATACATCCTCTCGCTGACGCCCTCAGGCATCCTGTGCGAGCGCTACTTCGACACGCAGGACTCGTTGTTTGACGTTGCGTTCAGTGAGTCGCATGAGAACCAGCTTGCCGTCGCCAGCGGTGATGGGAGTATTAAGCTTTTTGACACCGCGCTGGAAGGTGGCTTTCCGATTGCGAATTGGGGGGAGCACAAGAGGGAGGTTTTCTGCCTGAGCTGGAACCTGGTAGACAAGGGTGGGTTTGTAAGTTCTAGTTGGGATGGGGATGTCAAGCTTGTATGTTATGCCCCCCTGATCTGTTAATGTAGGCGGGTGTGTAGCTAATGATCAAAGTGGTCACCAACAAGCCCCCACTCACTACTTACAATCCCGATCCACAGTTGCACCTACAGCGCTCTATTCTCCCCGCACTCCCCAACCATAATCTCTACCGCGTCCTCAGACTCCATCCTCCGCCTCTTCGACATTCGCACACCACCTTCCTCCCCCACCCTTTCAATCCCTGTATCCCCGCACGCCCCCTCCGAACTACTAACGCAAGACTGGAACAAATACCGGCCAGACGTTCTCGCGGTTGCGGGAGTCGACAAAGTAATCCGCACCTTCGACCTGCGCTTCCCAAATAAGGGTCCTCTGGGAGAACTCTTCGGCCACGAATACGCTGTGCGCAAGATCGCCTGGAGCCCGCATTGGGGCGACGTACTCATCAGCGCTAGCTACGATATGACGGTTCGCGTGTGGAGTGATGGGAGTAGTAGTGACAATGTTGGTGTTCCCGGAATAGGCGGGATTGGAGGATTGGCGGGCGGAAGGGGTCGGATGATGGGTGTTATGGATCGGCATACTGAGTTTTGTGCGGGGGTGGATTGGTGCTTGTTTGGTGGGGAGGGGTGGGCTGCTAGTGTGGGGTGGGACGAGGCGGTCTGGGTGTGGGATGTTGGGAGTGTGATGGGGAGTCGGTAGGGTCCGGGAGCAAAGTGGTGGGTGGGGTTGTAATAATCTGTTTGATAACTCACTACTATGGCTGGATGGATATTAGACAGCTGGATTTCCTATTAGTAAAAAAAGCAATGTTTAATATCTTTTTCTCTTTTGAACACTATACCGGTACTTGAGTTATGTGCCTCGGTAGATTAAACTATTTCTTCCTACTTGTACCTACTTACTAGTATTTCTAAGCAATGAGTAGAAGTACGGGCGCAAATGTGCCTTTTTGTCCAAATACTGTATATTAATCTTGTTTACTGATCCACCGCAACCACAACCCACTACCGGTAAGTGAAGTTAGAGAAGGTGATGACGTACAATAGCAAAAACTACTCTGGACAGCTACCATCACCAACCCCCCGATGCATCATAACTTATAATCTCTCCTCGTGCCTAACTATGCATAACCTCCGAGGAAACCCGGAACCAGGGCGTGATCTACCAGACCACCAGCGCGGGCGAGAGTAACGATGTTCTTTAGCAAGAAGCTATAGGCTTAATTATTTTTCCCGCTAGCAAAAGTGTCGGGGGTATCGGGGGAGGGGGTGTTATTCAGTATTGGGAATTATTTAGGTGTGAGAACGTGGGGTCTGGATCTGATACTGTAGTATTTTATATTAGTAGTGTTAATCGGCCGAATCGTTCTAGGGTACAGTATCTTTTGTTCTATCATAGAGACTACAGTAATCATCGCCGACTATGGCTATCAGTTAGTGCTTCAGGCGCCGGAGTCAGTGAGTAATGTCAAGCAGATGAAGAAATGGTATCTACCGTATCATAGCTGAGTCTCATAGATTTTGGGGGGGGGGATAGATGCTCTGGCCATCCATGACGTTCTTAGGATTGTCACATTCAAGGGTGCTTTGGCAGGTTTGCACTCTCTACTAGTTCGTTCCTGAGACCGAGGTTTTGTTTGGGAATGGGATATCGTTTCCAGGGCTGGGGGTTAGTTCGTTTGCCTATTGGAGAGATATTCGTCCGTGCAGTAGTTTGTTACACCCGTTGGAATACCCAAGTACATACTGCCGTTCGAGAATCCCTCAGTAAAGTCTGCCCTAACACTCTTGAGAAGAAGAAAAGGCCATTTCTGACACGGCTATTGATGGATGGATGTTCCAGGAGATATTCGATTTACTTCACTCACCATTCCCGAGGAAGATAAAATATGTCACTTCAGATATTACTAAAGGAAGTTGATAAACTTGAAGATCACGGAGGAAACTAGCATCACGTATTGTAATCTGACCAATTGTTACAAATCCTCGCTCGCTGAAATAATTCTTCCACCACCCGCTCCTCGTATCAAGTTATGGCTTAGGATGGGGCTATTTTGTGACACTAACTCGAGTGAGAAAGCATGGTCTGCTATCTCCGGTTGGTATGAGTGCTAT
The DNA here is from genome assembly GCA_003788595.2 of Choiromyces venosus 120613-1. Taxonomy (NCBI): domain Eukaryota; kingdom Fungi; phylum Ascomycota; class Pezizomycetes; order Pezizales; family Tuberaceae; genus Choiromyces; species Choiromyces venosus. Next base: position 119,366 of record ML120538.1, on the reverse strand, counting down.
GACGTGCCGAAATTCCACAGTGTCACAAATTGTCGGTGTTCGTATTCAGTATGTAGGTTATCCTCGTGCTGCAGTGCAGTGAGTTGGAGTCATGTTCCAAATAGACCATAACCCCCTTGAGTGCAGTGAACTTGGACACTTCCCTCGTACTAGGCTTTATGCTCTACTATCACTGACCAACGTTTCTATGATACAAACTACTCGTATAGTAGCTATCTGTGTAACCACCCAGCTAGCTGCCTTGGTAAACTCCAAATACGAAGGGATTGTTAAGCAACGCGGAGTCTATTTCTATACCACATGAGATAGAGTACGAGTCAGCTTAGCGATATTTGTAATCTACAATACGGTAGTCGGAGGAAATCACGCCGTCACGATTGTTTCGGTTGGGGACACTGGTGGGGATCTACGTGCTATTGCATGGTCGTGCAGGAAGGTTAAGTTAACGGTGACGGTGGTGCTGGGCCTCACTGGTACAACGGGGAATCCTTCCTTCCTGGCGAGTTTTTAAAAAAGATACTGGGTGGAAGAGGGAAGACTGCAGAATAGTGTTAAATTTAGCCGTTTGTTATATTGTGTGCGCATGCTGGGGGCGCTCAGAATATCATATTGTGGTGAAGGTTGCGTATATTGGAAGGTTACATCTATCCATTGAATAAACTTAGTAAATCAACCACGGTCGATTTTCTGTCCTCCCGGGCACACAAAGACTCTACAGCAGCTATTACCCCGCCGCATACTCGATGCTGTGATGCTCGAGGTTTTTCTGAGCAATCAGAACTAACTTAGTCCCAATACCGGTCTAACTTCAGACTTTATCTCAAAGTACTAATCATGTCGACTAATCCAAACTAATCCAAAACCAAAACCGCACAACACAGCACAACACGATATAAGGCAATGACTGACCAGAGTACTCTGAAATAATGATCTCAGTGAATATGCGCATTCACAAGCTAATTTCGGAGCGAAGGTACAACTCTCCGTGGAGATCCAGGGCGGTGGGAGCCTATATCGGTTAAAGAGATCTTAACCGTGTGATGCAGAACGTATTACATACCAGTAATTGAGTTAGGGAATTGTTGCATGTAGGTTCCTATTTGAATTAGTATTAGTATTCCTGTCGATGCTGAGTCCTCACAAAGCCGTTGATGACAAACATTTTTCGACCGCGGGAATCCTTTTACACAAACGCTCACTCGGGTTTGTTACCTCTGGGACTTGCGTGGAGTTGTAGGAATTGGGTCGGTGGTTCAGCAATATCCGGTCGCTCTTCCTGGATCGGATCGCTTAGCTCTCGAAGTGGGCATGAGTGTGGATATCTGCGATACCGAGGTCATTCTTAATTCTTTCCTGCTGCAGTGTTTTTTCGATGGTTGTGCTGAAAGAGGTAGAGGCTGATAAATATTAAATTCTGAGCAATGCTGTTTCATACTATAGGAGGTAACAGACGGTGTACGTTATTTTTCCTAGGGCATTGGAAATGAAGTAGGCTTCGAGGTGTATATCTTCGTCTCTTTTTTTCTCTGAACTCTTTTGGAATTTCTTCGTATTTTGCCTAACCTAGATCCTCCTTTTGTGATGATTTTTTTCCATCCATGATTAGTTAAATTCTGTTTACTTTCTCAGTTTTGTCCACATCGTAACTCCTCAGACCTAGAAAGTAACGGGGATGCAGAGCAGAGCATTTTCTTTTAATGAACAGGAGTCTAGACTTTTCTGATCCGTATATCGGAATTAATGTTAGGAGATCTATGCATTTCAATGTCTCAGGATTATACAGAGATTTTGAAGTCAAGATGTCTTGACAACCAGCCAGCTTGGTTGGTAGTTTTGAGTTATTATCCAGTGATTCATGGTAAACAACTTTACTATCCCTTGTTATTCCAGGTGTTGTAGCTCCTGATCATTGCCCACTTTGAGGCAGATGGGAATCAGTGATATCAAGAGTAGGACTAAATGGCAACTAGTTGGGTCCCATATATTCTCCAGCGGATAGAAAGTCGGATTACATGGCAACCTCTGATGTTCTGGGGATTCAGAAGGGTAGTTTGCACCAGTGGTTCGTTCCCGAGAACAGAGTTGTGTTTGAGATGGAGGTTGCTTTGAGGGGTGTTTGTGACCATGCTCTTTTTGCAGGCGTATTCGTTAAAGTAGTTAACAGGTTCGCCTCGATCCTTAAACACTCCTCATGAAAAAATCTATCAATTAGTGATATCGTTGATAAGGGAAATGTCATTTCAGATGCCCCCATGGACGTTCCATGAGATATTTCAAAATTAGCTCACTGGCAGAACCTAAGGGACTATCCTATTAACACCGTGAGATTACTAAAGGAAGAAAAAAGGAATAAAGATTACCGAGGCACGAAGACTGATTTGTCGTAATCAAAGTGCGTACAAAGAGAGGAGTCATCACAAAGCCTCACTCGAACACCTCCTGGCGTCACATATCAAATCGTAATTTCGTATAACACAATCTCTCGCCCGAGATGCTTCTGAGGAAGTTTCCGCTGTATCAGTTGGGCGACAATGCGATAACGTAGATACAGTACAGTACGGTGTGCATGGGATGGTCCGGGGGCTCGTATTCAACATGCAGATTAGCCTCGTGTCAGGAGGTACTGTAGGTTAAAATTTCTTGATAGGTGGACGATAATTGACCGGAGTGCAGTGAGTATGGGTGCTTCACCCCGTGGAGATAGGATGCGCTTCGTTTCTACGTTGGTTTGGTGTGTACAGATATCAGCTTAGCTACTCTACTCATCACCCCCCTCCAATTTTTGATTTTCAATAATAACCCATGCGATACCTCGTAAAACAGGCTTGATAGGGTTTGCCAACAGTACCGGTAGTTACTTGTATTCATAGGCACCTTAAGTTATTAAGAAATGTGAACAATCACTTGGTATACGTATAACTTGAGAAAGGGAGAGAGGGGCGTTTTGGTTTAGTATCTCTAGTGTGATTGAGGAGATGTGAACTTTGAGACTATTCACGCTACAGTAGTTTTTGCACGCTGGGAAGAACCACAACAACAACCACCACCAAATATTCACTACCCCCCATCCACACCCACCAACAAACAAAAAGGAAACTGCGCATTTCACATTAGGCAGCCTTAGAAGCAGACCCGTCACACACCCCATATCCCACAACCCTCCTGAGGCCCCAAAACCTTCTCTCGTATTCCCTTACACAGGCTGGTATCTCTTTCAAACCAGTACGAGGACATTAGTAAAGACACAAAGGCCAAAACACACCAGAATTGGTAAATTTTTTTGCAATGATAGCAGTGAAATTCATTGAGTTATGAGGGCTCGAAAACCCCCAATTTTGGTGTGCTTTGGCCTCTGTGTCTACTAATGTCCTCGTACTGAAACCACCGACGAGTGATCCCCAATGACCAAAAAACACTTTGTGTCACTGTACTTACCAATCCACCCCGCCCACGGAGTTTGTAGCCATCTCGCCCGAGAAGCGAAGCGGGGGCTGTGTTACTACATCACGTGAGTTTTGGAGGCTAAAATGTTAAGCTAATTAGTAATTGTAACCTGCTTGGCGGCGATTACCAGTACTGTAGGCATATTTGTACTGTAGCACAGGGATTGCTGTCACCGTGTCGGTGGTGATGCGGCCGATGCTGTGCACAACGTGCGTTATCATGTTGCAGAATAGAGTAAAGATAGATAGAAGTCGCTCTGAATGCATTTGCTGAGAAATCGTCTTTTCCTTCGGGCAGGGATTCTGGTCACAACCTTGTCGCCGTGAATATAGAAACGGGAATTTTAACTAGGGGCTGATTGCTTGATTAGAATAGTGTAACCCGTTATGGTTTTCGTGGACCGTCACAGCTAAGCCAGTTAGCACCACCGGATGAGAAGGATGGAAGAAGTTTCTCACCCCTGCCTCCTTGTTACGGTAGTGATTAATTGTAACTTTTCCTTTCTCGTCCGGAGGCTGGGCTACACCTGGTTTATGCCCGGAGGAATCGTGTGGAATCGTACCGGTAGCATTCGAGTGAGTGGTACGGGCGAGGAAAGCTCGTGGACGGTAGAATTGAATTAGTCAATGACGTCCTGGTGAACTGCCCAGATGGATGGAGTATAAAAGACCTCCAGTCAGGCGGCTTTTGGAGAAGAAGAAAAATATCAGAACAATAACAACTTCGATATCAACTACTACTCCATCAATTCCAAAACCTCTACTACTTCACTTCCAACAACAAAACCTTCAAAATGTCTGCTCCTAGCCTGACCCTCTACTCCAGCAAAGGCGGCCCAAATCCATGGAAGGTCGACATGCTCCTCCGCCACCTCGGCATCCCCTTCAACACCGTCTGGGTTCAGGCGAACGGTGAGCAGAAGCGCGCACCATTCACGAACATCAACCCCAATGGCCGTCTCCCCGCACTTGTCGACCACTCAAACAACGACTTTGCCATCTGGGAGTCCGGCGCCATCATGCAGTACATTGTGCAGAAGTACGACAAAGAGCACAAGCTCCTTTTCGACAACTTCGAGGATAACATGAGGGTTGAGCAATGGTTAATGTTTCAGATGAGTGGACAAGGGCCGTATTACGGACAGGCGGCTTGGTTCACACGTTCTCATCCTGAGAAGGTTTGTTTCCTTTCCTCCGTTTCGAAGTGGGTGGCTGGTGCTGATTTGAATAGGTCCCGAGCGCGGTCGAGCGCTACGTCAAGGAGATCAAGCGTGTTCTCGGCGTTTTAGACACCTGGTTGGCGGATAAGGAGTATCTTGTCGGTGGCCGCCTCTCCCTCGCAGATTTCGCGTTCGTGCCATGGCATGAGGCTCTCCCTTTCCTCGAAAACGAGGAGCTCAATGGGTGGAAGAAGGAGTTTCCGAATGCCGGCGCTTGGCACGATAGGCTCTTGGCGCTCCCGTCTGTCCAGGAGTCCTACGAGGCGAAGAAGAAGGCGAACACTCCTCAACAGTAAATGGACGTTGGGGTGTAAGAATTGGTGATTTGGGATGTGTGTAGCACTATGTGGTGGATTAGTTAGCTGTGGTTTAAAGAAATTCATGTGATTGGGATCGATTTTGGTGTTCGAGTAGAGTGGCCTCGAAGTGACTTTGGCATATTTTAGTGATCATCCCTGAAGGGGTGTTGGCGATTAATGTCGTCACGAAAGCGTAAGTATGATATTACTTGGTACCAATTCGCTGGGTTATAAATGTGCCTTTATCAACGACCAAAAGCCGAATTATTAAGACACAAAGATACCTCCTTCCATTGAATTAAACAAATTTCAAATACTCCTACCAAGTAAAAGTTAAATCATTAAATAATCCTTCACAATGTCCGCCGGCAAAGTCCTCGTAGTCCTCTCTGGCTGCCACTCTATTGCTCTTTGTAAGAAGGATAACAGCAAAATTGACCAAGATACAGGGTATGCCTCTTCCCTTCCCAAATTCCCACTCCTAATTATTGGCTAACATTCTTGCCAAAGCTTTCTCCTACAAGAACTCGCCCAACCACTACAAGAGCTCCTGGACAACAACTTTGAAGTAACCTTCGCAAGCCCAGGCGGTGAAGAGCCAAGAATGGATCCAATATCAGATTCCGCCCTCTGGTTTCTCGGTAACTTAATCCCCACTTGGCAACATCAAAAATCCCCCATAATCTGACTGTTTGTAGGCAATTACGCCGAACTAAACCGCGAAAAAGCCCTCCTCAATTCACTCTCCACCTCCCTCCAAAACCCCCTTCCATTCCACACCCTGACAGAAACCGCTCTATCCGCCTTCTCGGGAATCTTCATTCCAGGCGGTCACGGCCCGATGGGTGACCTAGGCAATGACCAGGAGCTAGGCAGGATATTATCACACTTCCACGAGCACCATAAGCCCACGGGCGTTATATGTCATGGTCCGATTGCACTATTGAGTACGCAACCGTTCGCGTATAAGGGGTATAAAGTCACCTGTTACCCGAATAAGGAGGAAATGGCGAATGAGGTTGTGTGGGGGGCAAAGTTGGAGAGGAAGGTTGAGGATGCATTGAGAGAGGCTGGTGCGCAGGTGGAGGTCGCGGCGGCGCCATTGGTGCCGAAGGTGGTTGTCGATCGGGAGTTGGTTAGTGGGGAGGGGCCGAGTAGCGCGTTGCAGCTTGGAAGGGGGTTCGTGGGCTTGTTGAGAGAGGGAGTGAAGGATGAGTTGTGAATGAGTTTTTCACAGTGTGAGCACTGAAGAGAATCTTGTTTGTATGATAGGTTATCAAGGTCTTCAAAGTCTTGAGGTCATTTTCTTCCGTCAGTTGACCAATCGGAATATTTAATCCAGAAAAAAACAATGCCATAAACGAAATCAGCACTAAACAAATATTCTCACTACTCTCCTAAATCCCCAACAAACTATTGGAATAATGACTAAGGAGGGGGTAGAGGGTTTTCAATACTGTTATGAGGTGGCCAAAAAAAAAAAACGGATAAAAACACATCCCTGGAATTTTTGCTTGGTATGATACCAAGAATTATCAAATCGAAAATTTGAGAAAGTCAAAAACTAACGAGTACTGTACATTAGTGGTAAAGATAGAAAAAGGAACTTCATTCTTGAGTCTTGATTGCATGTTTTTCTGAAATTGGATACCAATCTTAGGCACATTTCCCTCCCCAATCATGTCCTCACAAGAGATTCCTTGTTATTTTCCATTCACTTCTGACTATGGGAAAATTACGAGGTTTATATAAAAGAAAAGCAAAAGAAAACAATCCATGATGTCTAGAATCCTCGGTTTCTCTGTTTGGCGCATTCGCGCTCTTGAGCACTCAAATTTCATCAATCCTGATGATTTTCCATATCATCCACTAAACAACGATACAAGCCCTGTCAAGCCCATGACATCACGCAAATTGTTGTATTGACAACACCCGTACCACAAACAGTCCAACAACGCTTCATCAACAATAAACCTGAATGAGATCAAAGGATCCCGGGATCAGAGGAATGACGAATAACAGTTGAGAAATGAAATCGCCGAACAAATAAATGTGCGTTCCCGCTCCGACGAGTGAGGGCTAGTGATTTCCAACACAAAAAAGTTCTCCCAGTCCTCAACTCTCATAAATAGGCCACTACCCATTACGTTCACAATCACGTAGAGCTACATCTGCTTTGGACTACTAGGTCTATATCATAGAAGACTTACCTTTCCTGAACTAGTATCGAGGATCGGAGCGTATACAAGAAAAATAAAACTACCAAACATAAAATGGGTGCATGGTGCAACGGTCCCCTACCGATATCCATCCATGCTAGTCAACCTTGACGGGCAGGTGAGGATGCCAACGACTTTAGTTCTATTCTTGATGTGTTTGTTTTCTTTGGTTCCCCCCAATTAAAGTAGAGGATGATCAAGGGTTTGGCGATCACTATGGTATAACCGCAGGTGTCTGATCCACATAGACAAAGTTGAAAATACCGTACTTATACACGAACAGCGAGAGTATCCCAGTGTGGCTGGGAAGCTTGGAGAAAATTGAATATCGGGACACGGCTATTCTTAGTTTTAAGTGGCTGAATGATAGAGAAAGAATGAGGAGTTCCTACTTATCATAGCTCTAAGTTAATATTAAATGACTAATAGCATGTGGCTTAACTTCAATAACAGTGAGCAAGGGATACAAGAGAACACATAACCCGTATAACCCTGAACTCTAATCTTTCACACTTCAATTTACCTCCAGACCCAGTCAGAAATCGATCCCGGCGGAATTCATAATTTTGAAGATAAACTTGATTGCTAGAAACGAATCCGCATAGCCCATCACCCGGAACCGTTCTTGGCACTGAAACACGACAAGCAATCCGCCTCTGAGGATTCGCACATTCCGAAGCAGAATAGTGAAAAGTTAAGCTTGATAAAGAAAGAAGGTGTCATTATACAGTACATGAAAGTTCAACCCTAACAATCGAAATGAGAAGTACCAACATGTGACAGTATTTCAAACCCGCCATTCGCCATAACAGTTGCGACCACTTCGCTCCCAGAACCTAAGTAATTGCCACGACAAACGCCGGTCCCGAAGCCGGCGGCGCCGCTCCACATTCGCTTTCCGAATCTCGACTACGACCAGTACCACTCCCATGTTCGGCCGGAGCTACGTCTAGAATGTCATCTACAAACCATCCGCAAATATCCCATATACGCGACCCAAAGTGCCATATATCAGTATACCCCCCAACCCCCCCCCTTCTTAATCCTCTCACGCAAAGCCATGATTCCAACCGCAGGCTTAACAGCTAGCACAATCCTATCCCCGTGGGAAAAAGAAAACCAACAAGTACTATCAGCGCGCCATTCTCCACATTTATTTTCTGAATTGAAATATACCGTCCCCTCCCCTCTGCGTTCGCATATATATCCGCTGTCCTACTGTAGTCGAATATCCCCCATACTTCGTCACTGCGCGTGAAGAGTTCCAGCCGTGTCTGCCATGAATCTGCGGCTTGGATGGGGTGGCTTGGCGGGAGTGCGGGGCGGGGACCTTTGCGGACGTGATTGTGCTGCGTGATTTGTTCTTGGATCAGGGCTTTGAGCTGGGTCCATTGGCGGGGGGGTTATTGGGATTGAGGCGAGGGCGAAGGTGGTGGGTGGTTAGAGCATCGACATTTGGATAGTGGTATGTGCAAGGTGAGGAGTAGCGCAGTCTGGGAAGAACCCTCGAGCAAAAAATGGAAGTTGAAGTGGTAATGGGTTAAGGGCTGAAGTAGGTAAAATTGAATTACAAAAGACAAAATCCTATCTCACCTGTTTCCTAAACCATCCAAAACATGAATTAAAGTTCAAAGAAAACGGGCTAAAAACATACAATTTTACTACAGGATAGAAAAACAAAATATCACACCTTAACTTACAAGCAACAGTATGTCCCGCGTCCCGTAGTATTTCTGCTTCCTCGAGTTATTTGGGTGTTCATGACTCGGTACGTAAGATTATGGTTTCCTGGTATCCTCGTCGATTCCTCGGTTCATATGACAAACCGTCGATACCAGTTTGTGTTATACTCGATAGCAATTACTCGCGGGAAAAGCCTTGATCGATAGATTGTGAACCTGAAAAGTGGGAGGACTGGATTCACTTGTGGCTTCACTCATATAAGGTAAGCGTTGAGAAGTGTTCTGTGCTCCGCGGGACATGGAGAAATATCTCTGATGTATAAAAAAGTCAAAGACTCTCTGGATACAGAATTCCCAACTATGCAATCCTATCACAATATCCAATATCTCTTATGGGAATGAAAGTGGTTCATTGATTCTCCGGTAAAACACTATTTGATAAAAAACGCTGCCAAGGCAGAAGAAGTAAGGAATTAGTTCAGCTGTATATTAAGAGGGTGGGGGTTGGCTTTCCGGGAATCCTGTGGTGAATAGCGGAAATGTTAACTGTAGCCACGACTTGTATTGCCTTCCGGATTCTGAAGCACAAGTGGCACAACAGTGGGGGGGTACATTATAGATTGGTGGTTCAATGGATAAGTTAGGAAGTAGGCGAAAAAAAAAAATTCTTGGATTGGTTCTAGCTACGACGGAGCTTGAAAATTATCCCAAGCCGGAACTAACAGAAGGCACCCAGATAGACACTGGTAATACTAACACCAGTGTCTTCAGCACTCTATCACCATCGGCGGTTATTCCATCTGACTTTTGTTTTGTTTGCGGGACCTACACAAGTAATGTGGAGGCTGCATTGCTCTTCTGGTGTTTTTTTTTTTTTTTTGGAAAACCGACATCCTTCTCGTTTTGGTTTCTCCTCACCTATAGCCACTGTGGCAAGTGAGTTGTATAGTTCGGGTGACCCCTGGTAAAGCACAACGAGGATCTCTCGTAAAGCGCGACGGATGCAAAAATGAATCGCACACCCCACATCGGTCTAAAATCCAATCCAGGACCTTTTTTCTCTAGCCTAAGAGACGTTCTGCTCCTCAGTGGAGCAACCTCACACATGACTTTGATGGTATTCCTCTTTCTTACTTTTGTAGGGTTGGGTTCCCTTTAAAAAGAAATTGAAGAAAACCCGAGTGATGATTGATGAATAGTTATTCAACCAGAGTCTGAGCGAACAATCTTCAATACGGAAGAAAGACCCCAACCTGACACTATTGGCTGAGGATAGTATTCGGATCAATTTCTATCTTGATTGTCAGACCTAAACAGATTGATAGTTAGATTCCGCGTATTTGATTCGGTGGAAAATACGAAAACTAGCCAGCTGTGGGTAATACCCCCGACCAGAAAAGAAAAAGCTACACACATTGGCACTCTTTTAAAGGTATTTCAAGATAAAAATATATTATTCGCCAATCTTCACTTAGAATTTACTCGATACGGGACAAAAACAGTTGGAATTAGCTAAGAAGGGCATCTTTCTTGGGATTTGTCTGTTGCTCTCGAGCTTCGGTCCTACGTAAGTTCGCTCCGAGCGCCACACAGTGCTTATGTCTTTCTCAGAAAGAGGCGCAAACAATAAAACCCTTTTCAGAATGCATTCTCCCCTCCATCATCCTCCACCTCCTTTCTGCTCACCTCCGGGGGATACGAGATCTTGTTTTCATTGAGAACTCCATGCTGAGATTGTTGCTTGTAATACCGAGAACTAGCTTTCACAAACATGAATTCATGGTAGGAGATTTGCTTTTTTGATAGAAACCTAATCGCAACTTTCAGGTGGATGACTTCATTGACGCGGGGCGATAGCCCCCTCTTGAGCTATGGGGTGGAGGCGGAGGACAGCGTAACTCATTGGACGCTCGTTTTAATATAAGTGCTGTTTCAACAGACATAACACCAAAATTACCATTCAACACATTTAATGGCATCTAGGAACTAGGCCGGAGCGAGAACATCGTAGTACCGGCAGAAGCTTCCTTGCAATCCATGCCCTATGTGGGAATCGGGAAGACCTTAGGTTCCGATAGTATGACTATCCCCACTCTTTTCTGTGGGTTATACTAGGCCTCCAGACTAATCGTTGGTGTTACTCTAGAATGACACACAATCCTCACAAGAACTGCCGGTATTCCTACCGCCAAAGGAAGACCGTTGACAAATAAAGGTCAGCTGAGACAATGAAATAACTCTCCCACGGTCTCATAGTCTGCCGGGCACGAAAAACATACATGGGGTTGAGGCCCGCTTGTGCAACAACCGAATAGCAAACTCACCGCTTGTAAATTTGTTGTGAAGGCACAGAGTAGTCCCGGATATCAAGAGAATCTCAGTTTGCATTGATGTCCTTGAGTTTTGTGGACGCGTGGCACATGGAAAAATCTTTGGTACCTTCTTCAAGGCTTACTACCCATGTCGCTACCGGTCCACGAGCTCTGGGCTCGGTGAGCCTTGGGGAATGTTGGTGATGAGAACCTGATCATTTTATGTCACTCGCCTCGGGGTTATAAAGTCCGTACCACAACCGGATCGCCGTCTAATCAATGATTACCCCTTCCTTGTTCACTTTTTCTTGCACTATGCGCGATGGGCTAAGATGATAGATTTCCAAAAATTGCTATAATTTCTGCCAGCAATCTGCCTGGGGACTGCGCCCGATAGTGTCTGCACTGGGCTTGCAGTTTCACGTGACACGTGTGCTCCGCTTTGATTCTAAGTTTTCACATCACGGTAACATGTGCTGCTTCCGGTATTCCTCAATCAGAGTACCGTTTTGACAAACTTGCAGAAATTAAAGCGAAAGTCCCCAGGGTTAGAAGTGTAGAACCATGTTGGCGCTTTTATCCTGGAATGTACGAGATATGTAGTCCAGTGCGAGTAGGATTACACAAGAGAATTGATCTTAGGACTTTAGACAGTGCCAGCGCCCAAAGCTAATCTAACACGATTCGAGCACTTTCACATGAGATGTTTGTGTAGGCTGGGTAAGTAAGTAATGCCCCGAACCACCAGGCTACCTAATGAGTGTTGTTGGTCTAAACCTTAACTAAGAGTATCAAAAACATCATAGCACTCTGGTTCAGTAGGAAGCCTCCGGCTATGGCTCCAAATTGGAGAAAAGAGGCTACTTAATACGGTATATATAAGGAGATATTTTTGGATCCTAATCCACCGTTCTTCAGCCTCCTAGAGTGTACGCGGTACCTTAGTATGATAGCTGATAATATGCATGAGGGTATCAGAAAACCCCTAGTGGGATACAGAATGCTACCGAGCTGAGCCTATTCTTCTATGGGTTGTACTGTAACCCCAACCGATAGTCTACATGAAGAACACTATGCTGGTCCGGGGAAATGGTTAGAGTTAGCGGCATGTTAACCGAGTTAATATCAACCCCCAATTGGTTTCGCCTTGACACGGAGCTCCAGCGACATGTACAGTATTATGCAATCTCAACCCTGTTGCTGTACCTGGATAATTCTACCGAAGATATTTGAACACCAGCTAAGTGCATAGGTTTTTATCTAAAATCCAAAAAGTATCTGTGATACGATAACTTAAACCCCTTTATAGACTGCTGATCTCATGTATTGCATCCAGTTCTAACAGAGGTGGAAGGACACGACCGTGGCTCTGGGACTGCAATATACAAGTTACTGGCATGTACAGTAGAGCCCGAACACAGGAATTAAAATTTGTATGGCAAATTGTCTGTGCCTATCTGAGCGCCCATACTAAATTCGAACTCAAATGTTCTGGCTCTTCATCCCAGTAACCTGTATATCGGTGAGGACAAACTCAAGGGATCCCAGTGACAATGTTTTCAATTTATTTCATAACACGTTATCGGCTTTCTGTGCCGGCGGCATCATTCTAGCACAGGGCGCAAGAAAACCCCTCACGAGGAATCGACAATTCTCGCCCACAATCAGAGTCTGCGCGCCTTGAGGTCTCCATAACAATTCCTGACTCATCGGATAACAATTTGCTCTACTACAAGCATAAATTTAAGGCGATTTAAACAATATTGTACAGCATGGAAGGAAAATACTCCTATGTCTTAGCCATGCAAGGTAAGAATCCTGCGGATATCTTGAGCCCCCAAAGTTCAGTTTGCTTTTTTTTTTCCTTCACTTTTTCACTTTTTAGTTCTGATTTCATATGTTCTAATCGTTTAAAATACTACTGGATAGTGTAAAGAGCTTATGCTTTCCCCTCGATATCGGACACAAGGCTTACTGTATCATATGTGAGCGGATAATGTTAGGGTCTTGTTGCAAAAACTTGACATGGTTAGCTTCTGCGGCTCCTAAGGTTAATCAAGGCTCAAAAAAAGGTTGTGGCTTTCGGTGGTGTTATCCAGGTCCCCAACACCTTCTTGCTCTTACATTCGTGGTTGGCGCTGTCGTGGTATGCATGGCGGGGATTTTGTCGGCACCCACGAAAATAGGTTGCATTTTTGGCGCCGCCGCATCGCGATTTAATAATATTCCCTTCTTTTCAATTGGCTCAATCACAGGAGACCGTCGCTCGTTAACCTTCCGGGTTTAGGAGTGCGGAATCATTTGTCGTTAGGACTTATCCTCCCTTGCGTCCTTGGGCGACTGAATTCCCATGGGGACAAGTGAACATAATTTCACTCCGAGCCAGGGATCCAAACGGGCAATGTCACATCCTAAGAATATGGGGGCACAATAACTGCATTCTACCTGCACTTCGCTAGATTATACTCCCCGCCGGTCGATCGTATATACCGTACTTACTAGCGAGCTAGTTATATAATCGTTAGTTATATTCGACATTGTGGACAAGTAATTCATCCTCAACCCGAATACCGGTACACCGACTGGCTTCCTGGTAGTCCTGGCTGCGCGCTACGGCACCCTGCACCTGGCATCCTCGGAGACAAAGCCGTACAGTACAAATTTGTTGTTTCACTTAGCTAAGCTACAGGTTTACTTGCACTACCGGATACAGTCCTCCACGGCGCCGTGACGAATACCAGGCCGTGACGAACAGGGACCAGTAACAGGTATTTTTTTGTTACCCTGCTTTGATGAACTCAATTTGCTTGCCAAATAGTCTACCCCTGTTCGTCACGGCCTGGTATTCGCCACGGCCCCGTGGAAGACTGTACTGTACCATGTACTGGGGGATAGGGGAAAGTCTGGCGAATGTAGCTCACAGAATTTCCATGTGATTGGCAGCCAAGACTTCGCCAGACTTTTCCCCTATCATACCCCCCAGTACAGTTGCACCTAGCTATAATGAATCCCTTTATAATGAATATTTGGCTATCATGGACCGGCTCTTGCGGGCACGCTAGTCAATTTACACCGGAAAACAATTTGCTATAGTGAACCCCCATAGTAAAAATTAGTGAACGCAGCTTTGAGGTCCTGATTCTTGGCGTTCCTTATAGCCAGGTGCAACTGTAAACAAACTCCAATACCGGTTTTGTCATTTAGAGCTCTTTAGTTTTCTGCAAGGCCGTTGGATATCGCCCCCACCGTCGCACAAGCCAGGGGGGGGAACTACCGGGGACCAAACTCTTTGATGGGGCCAAATACAGTTCTGACCATTGTTGCGGCTCCAAATTCTAGGCAGCAAAGTAGAACAGCTATCAGAGATTCCCACCGGGGGATTCGAGAAATAACATTGTGCTTAGCAGAGGAAGTGCACAGTTCGACAGGGAGATGAGTGCCGCAAGGAGAGGTTCAGAGGCAACCCGACGAGAGAGCTACGACATGCTAATCGCACAACTCCAAAACCGGGGAATACTCTATTAGAAACAGGGGAGAGCTGAATAATGGGAAACGACATAGCCGGGTATAAACTATAAAAGGTAAATGCTTATTTCTCAAGTCGGTTTATTTCGCAGAATTACAATAGGCCAACTGATAAAGTTGAGTTGACCAAACTGAAAGTTTACCAGTTACCTACACTCGTACGTGCTGTATAGTGCAAGAAAACCAAAACGTGCACCAGAATCACCGCCAAGATGCAACCGGATCAGTGCCAAGATTTCGAGTGAAGCTCTAAGATTCCTGTCGGTATCCGCAGTGACCAGGCTTGAGACATGTTTTACCCAATCAAACCCTGAGGTGCGGTTGAGATGGTGTTGCATTGTTTAATGTTTACCCGCAAAAACAAGGCCTTTTCAACTGTCAAAACCATCTTTATTAAGCAGTTACTGGATATTAAAAAACCACTACAGGATTCTAGCTAGCTTTCGCTTTCTGGTAGTGGTTTTTTTATCTTTATCAAGTGTTGGATGGAGCCGATTTTGAAGCGCAGAGAACATACAAATTCCGGTGCATGTTTTGGTTTTCTTGCACCATACTACACCGTGAATCAGCCGCGCTTTTTCCGAAACGGGGATTTCCGACTCTGAAGTCCCCGATTTCTGCACTCATTGTCGCACCACACCATACCGCGTGTGCTTATCCTCATCCCTCACTGGTTCCAAATCACGAGGCTGTGCCTTGGTTGCCTATTCCCATCCAGCCATGGTTCGACAGGACACGAGGAAAAAGTAAAAGACAAGTTTGTCCTACGAGCATTTGGTACCGTGCACACCGGGTGTAAGTTGAAAATGCTGTTGGTATCACGTGATTGCTAATGCCGGTATTGGAGTAAGCATGGGTTGAGTTAAGTTACACCAGGCGTTTCGAGTCACTCATACATAATCAATCAACCCCCACCTCTTCTTTCCTTCTTTCTTTCTTTCCAGAAAGCTTCCCAATCGGGGCTCTGGATAACATGGAACCTCACTCGGTTTGAATGTTACACGAGATGGCGGAGCTGGGTGCATGGAAGACGGATGGTAAAGTGAAAGGCATGATCATGCTTGGATTATGGATACGGAGGCCAAACGGGTTTTTGCTGAAACGATGCATGTGCTACCGGTATTCTATTTTGTTTTTTTTCTTGGTGAGTCTTTTATTACCTACTTTTTGCTTTTAACGTTGCGCGCGGGGAGGAAGGAAGGAGGGGAAGGGGGCTATTACTTTCCCGAGAGCCGGGGGAAAGGGGGATACTTGATTATGGAAAATGGACAATCAGATGACAAAAAACAGTGCTGGACTTGGGGGGGATGAAGAGGGGGATCAGCTTTAGAGATCATTGAAGGGCCGAAGGTGTTGCAATTTTCCCATACCAACTAGAGTAAGTCAACTTGTTCTATCCGTAGAGCACACATGTATGCCACTGCAGACTTATTTCGCTCACCAGATTACTTAGCGTATGAAAGACGAACTGCAACAATTTTTGGCCCTTCCTTCCCTCCTCTCAGATACCGTAGCCTGATCTGTGCAAAGGGATCAGTAGTCCGGGGCTATTGTTCTGCTGAAGTCAGTATGGAGACACACAAAATTGACGTACATCCCACTAACCAACCAAGCCTCAAATTAAACTTTTCGCGGCTAACTTATATTCAAAAAAAAAAATCCACCATTAATTTCAAAACAAAATGCGGCCGAGAAGCTCTTGACGTACCATCCTCCATACATACAACGGCGACGAAGATCAAAACAATAGAAAGGGAAGGAGAATCTCCGAATTACTCCCATGAATTCCACAGAGTGGTGTTGAGCCGTGATATCTCAAGATGAGGGGAAGGGGGGGATGGGAGGCAACACCGGTGTCAAGACTGGCCACTTTGTACAGTACAGTGCTGGAAAGAAAGATAAAACCACATACAAGCGTTCCGTTCACAAACCTACAGGTAGATAATTACTACACTCGGCCGACATCCCCTTGTAAACTCTTGAGGAGCGCTAACTCCTCCTTTTTTTCCCAAGAGTTATGGGAAAAGGACGGGTGTAGTTACGCCATCATGCGTTGCGAGGCGACTTACTCGCAGGTACTGTACCTGGCAATACACTGCACTAGTAACAAGAGCTTTCGCTGGCATGGCATGGCATGGCGTGGTATCGTAGAGGTAACCTGCAAAGACTTGACCAATTCATCCAGCTTAGATGCATAAATATATCCTCCCAGGCCAGGAAGGCCTTTGCCTTCGCCACCCTATCGACCGGTCTATAGGGACGGAGTGGAGATTTGGAAGAGAATCGCAGGAAATCAGCAGTTTGAACTTTTTAGCGGAGGCATCGGGTTAATTCTGCGTTTCTTCCGTGGGGAGTTTGTTTTAGAAAATCTCAAGCGTTGAGGAAGTCCGTTTTGCAGATGGTTCACAGCGGGTTAGGTAGACGAGTGATGTGATGTGAAATTGTTGCCCCAACTCCCGCTCTTGATCCGAATGGTAAGGTGATAGGTATAGTTTTATTTTTCAAAAGAAGATGGAAGGATGAAGAGAAGGAGAAGAAAAACAAGAAGGGGAAAAAGAAAAAAGGACAACAGACAGGAATTCTAAAAGAAAAGAAAAAAAAAAGAAAGAGAAAAACAAACTCCGCACTTGACATAATACTCCTCCTGCCAACCAACAAACCAGACAACGAATCAACCAAGCAGACAAAAAAAAGACAATCGTGTCATGTCCGGAGTGACAAAAATTTCCCAATTACCCCTCCTCTAGCCACCGCCACCCTCCCAAAAACCCGCCCCCTCCCTCAAAGCTTAGCTAGCTAGCCCAAAGAAGGAACAACCACAACCTCAACACTAAACAACTTCCCAAACTCCACCAACTTCCTCCTAACCTCTTCGCGCCCCATGCCCTCCTCGCGCACAGCGCAGAGCGCCAAGTGCCTGAACTCACGCTCGCACCCATCCTCCGGATCACACCAATCCCCGCCCCCAAAGCGGACTTTATCCCACCATCCCCCCCCTCCACCATTACTAGCCTTGGGCACGAGCAGGAAACGCAGCACCCACGTACCCTCCAGCGCGCTGCGGCCACAATCGAAGTCGTCGAGGTATCCCTTCAGGATCTGCGCGGGGCCCGTGCCCATCGGCTGCACGACGGGGGTGGAAGCGATCATTTGGCGGAACCTTTTGGTCGCGGGGTGGGTGTTCCAGTTGTGGAAGATCTGGCCGACGCCGTGGGTGGTGCACGGGTGCGCTACCGAGGCGGAGGTGTACTCGCCGACGCAGATGGCCGTGGGCTGCAGGGTAGGCGGGCGGTTGGTTATGTGCTCCATCCTCGAGGAGAGGGTTGGCCAGGTGGGGTTTTGGGAGGAGGAGGAGGCGCTTGTTGAGGAGGTGGTGGAGGTGGAGGGCGAGAATATGGAGGCGATCTCGCTGGCGGAGAAGATGGGACTGTGGAAGTCGTAGATTGGGTGCGCGCACAGGTGAGGGTATCCTGGGTGGGTATTGTGCGAGTGTTGGTGGGAATGGTGGCCCGAAGTGAGGAGAGGGAGAGCTTGGGGGTTGTTTATTGAGTCCATTGTTCGGATTGGTCGCTCCTTTGATAATGTGAGGGTGTGTTAAATTGAGTGGGCGAACGATTGACGTAGTTGAGCGATAGTTATAGCAACAGACCTTCGGGAGACGGTATGTACGCGTAGCGGATGAGTGAGAACAGGGTGCGCAAGTGAATATCCGTGCGTGGTAGTGGTGATAATGTTGATAAATATTTCACCTCCGGGCCTTCTTACGTTTGATATATAAATCTCCTTCAGCAACGGCGGCAGCAAAGGACTAGCTCGTATTCGTCGTTTGTATACGAGGCACCTCCGCAAGGATCTTCTTCCAAGCCTTTGTTGCGATAATAACAAAGTTGGTTGATATTCAAAAAAAAGTCTCTGTCTTCCTAATCGTTTCTCAGCTCTGATGGAGGGGGTGCTCACCCCTCTTTAATAGCTCTCTTCTCTCCTCTAGATATGCATAACCCAACACCAACCAAGACGGTGAGGTCAAATCTACTCCCCCGCCCCCTCTAATTCCTAATCGAATTAGGAAAACTCCTAGAACACCTGCTGACCGTCACGCCTGAAGAACAAAGCGCGATGGTTTTCTGGGGTCTGCAGTTCCGTAGGTATAATCTCGCGAATCTATCATGGGCTCCCAAAGCATGGGGAACTTGTAAACGGGTAACTAGGAACTGACGCCCCGAGTTCCGCACTCGCGTATATGTTTTAACATAGCATGGCAGCCTACCTGCTATTGCGAGGGGAGGGGGGCGCCGGTGGGCCACGGGTCTTTTTTGATTTGCCCTTTTTTTTTTTTTTTTTTTTTGAAAATAGAGTTAACAAGTCTACCCGAGATACCGGGTTTCGGAGGGAGAGAGAGAAAACTTGGGATTTTCTTTTCTCTTTGTCTGTGATACTCGTGGGCCTAAGTTTGTTTCCCCTACAGTTAGGTATTAGAAATTGTTAGAAGGGTGTTTATTCTCTTCCAGGGATGACAACTATACCTATCACTCGCTCCATTTCCCACGGTGGTATCGCAACATGTAATACTCTCCCTACACATAAGTACCAACTTAAAACCGACTAACCAAGCATATAGCCGTTCACTACCGTCTACTAAACCATTCATTTATTAGAAAACCAACAGAGAATTCCTTCTCTAGACATCTCTCCCTTCGCACCCCCCCCTTTGCCGGCTGTGTTGCTACACTGATGCCTGCTTGTTTGTCCCTTAGGTAACTCGCCTAGTCAGTCGCTCAAGCACCTCCTAGGTTTCCATGCAAAAAAAAAAATCTATCCTCAGGCCCCATTACCTTATGAGGCTGAGCCTTAACTTATGGGGTCAACTTCTCTCAAGCTCCCAAATTGGCGGTAATGTACAAGAATGCTAAATTCGGCTATCAAGTAAACCTCTGTGAGGCGCAAAAGAAGGAAAAATTTGGAAAGGGGAGGGGAAAAAACCAATACTATGCTTGAAGTTTCGCTTGAGAGGCCTGTACAGTACTCGAGTACAGTACGGCAGACTATCCCACGGGTCATTAGTTAACTTAGTATCAGAGGCTGTTGTTCAAGTGGTCTGTATCTGGCTGAGCACCACCGTTGTGTGTCGGGTTTGGGTTGGGCGCTTACTAGACTGTTAACACCCCCGGTCCGGATCCTACCCTTCTCTCACCTTATCTTACCTTACCTTACCTTCACTCAGTTAGACTGCGCTACACCTGTGCTTGGGCTTGTACAACTTTACCATCTTTTTTAACTTGCTTAGTACATAAACAAAGTTTAGAATGGTACCTTCTAGTAACGAAAAAGAAGATGACCAGATGATGCAGCACCTCGTACAACCTCCGGTCATGCGCTATAAACTGGGGGGCCTGAAGGCTATGTTAGCTGTTCCAACCTGATAAGATGTGCCCGTACCGATAACTTAAACCAACAACTGTAGTTCTTCCAGTTGATTCAGTCCAAATTAGAAACTTTGCAAATGATCTGCAGTATCAACTAAAGACAGCCTACCTTCCCGAACATTATTGTGCGGTATGTATATCTTGGTTTCCCCTTCTTTTCGCCCCCCCCCCCCCTTTTACCTTCGCTCTTCTTCTCATGTATAAGTCCCGGTGAAACTGCCATCAACCCTGGCCGTCTTGCTTGAAACTCACATGCACAGCATTCGACCAGGTTTTTCAAATACAGATAAATCAGAAAAAGAAATCAAGGACATGTCGTGCTCTCTTCGTTCAAGATAGAAGGTACCATGCTAGGCCGGTATCACCACGCGCCAAAGAATCCTCTAGCTAGGTTAGGATAGGGTGATATTTTGCGTGATTCTGACACTCTATCTGTTCTAACTTCCATGCCCAGCATAAGCTTAAGTAGTGAGCAAAGTACTGTAGGTTTAATTTACTACATACCCGACAGCTTTCCCTGGCCGGGGTGTGCCAGAGATTCAATCTTTTTCTTTTCTTTTTCATTCCGGGTACTGGATTTTCCCGATAAGCGAGTGTGATTGCACGCTTTGTCGTTCCTTACATTACCTGTTAGAGCAATGTTTGACTAGGAATAAAGGATGGTGTCAACTTAACTTAATCATAACTTAACTCCAGTGGTTCTTGTCGACCCTTCCTTTTCTTGCTTTTCCTCTCCATGGTGTGATACGGTATGCAGTGTGCTCATTGATAATACGCCTTGCCAAGCCCATGGAGAGAGGATCGAAAAAGTATCAATATCTGGCTTAAGAATGAAAGCAAGAAGGGCTCACGAAGAATTCTGCACCCTTGGCAAAAGCTTGTGGCCCCCTCAAGCGGTTATCAGCAATTGCTTATCATTACTCCCATTCACTCAGTTCATTACTCAGAAATCCGCCAAAGCCATTGCCAAAGGCTCCATGGAGAAACACTACTATGTAGCGCAATAGGAGATCTGTCCTCATATAGAATCGGGTTTTCACGATCCCTTCCCCCTGTCCATGGCCCGGTCCTTCATATCCCAACGGGGCAGTAAAGGGCCAAAATGAAATCCTATCAATCGAGGCAGCCCCACTCCCAGACGGCCGTCTACGGGAAGCCCTCTCGGTATATATTTCAGCAATCCCCCCGCCAACCTAACTTATCTATCAACCAATCTCCCTTCTGATCCGTTGAAGCACCCACTATCAGAAGGGAGAATAAGGAGAATTCGCTGTAAAAAGCGGGCCATAGAGTGGGAGAAGCGGCATGTCAGCCCCCCGCCCGATTTCCAAAGGGACACGGGTCTTTTCAATGAAGAGAAACAGGATAGAAGATAAGATGCTTTAAAATTCCACGTAGACGGAAGGATGCGTGGAATAATCCTTCTTTTCCAACCCGGCGTTTAGCGAAGGGGTGCCATGTGGTGGAACGGTGCGAGCCACGAGTGATAGTCAATGACAGGATCTGGGGCTGTGGCACACTGAAACCACAGTTGTTTCAGAGGCTTCGGAACACTAGTCTTGGTGGAAGAGAACCTCTCATGCAATATACAAGAGGGACACCAGTTACCTGAGATGGCAGTATGTTAAGTAAAAGGAGGATAGATTAGTCTCTTTTTCGCCCTGGCAGGTGCGCATATCAATGGGTCCTGAACCATCAAAACACATTCTTAAGCTGCGCGCGCCAGACACATTGGGGGCCAATGGTCGCTAGTCCAGTGCAGTAGTTTGTGTTCATGATTCCTTGTGTTGAAACAAAGAAGGCAGATGACCATCTCATGATAAGCCAGTACCGATCTTATCCCCAGGGTTCCGGTTGGGGTATCGTGAATTCATCCGTGAGAACGGCAAGATACTGACCGACGAAAATGCTTCAAGTGCGAAACACGGTATTTGAAAAGATCGAGGATGACAAATCACCGAGTTATCGATTTTTAGAATCTCGGTGGATGGTTAGGATGTTTACATTATGGTTTTCTTTTTTTCTCTCTTTTTCCTTTTTTTTTTCTCTCTCGTTTTTTTCGCTTTGCTGTACACACAGTAGCACATGTGGGGTGCCGTGCAGTACTCGTTGCTCTCACTCTTCCGGCGTCTGGCGCCAATGGAACTTGCCGAAACGTCGGGGGCTGAGAGTCAGACCAGACCAACCGTGCAACGAAACGCTTTTTTAGAGCACTTGGGGTTATTATTTTTTTTTGTTCTTGTAAACCTTCTTTTTGTCTCAGATAATGATGTTTGCTCAAACCGCACATTCGGGAGGAATAAACCCTAGACGGCAATATGGTGAGACAAATCATGTGCCACGAGTGAGAGATTATGGAGCTCCAGATCGTATTGCGGCCACACTATTGAAATATTTCATAGGCAGAAGAGTGCGATTAGGCATATTGCATCGAAGTCCCATGGGGAGAGTTAAAAATTCAACAACCATCGTGTTTTGAACTCTCTTTTCGCTAAGCGCTTTAACTGCATATCTTATGTCATTTACCCCGACCGTTAGCTTTGGGTATCGCAGTCCTGACTCTCGAATACGAGTACAGTACAGTGGACCAAATGAGTTAAACTCAGATATCATTCTGTGCGAAAGCTTACCGTACGACAAACAACGATTATTACCCAACCTCAGCTCTGGAAGGTGTAATTAGCTATCTCCCAAGACTTGTGTGATTTTAATAGAAGTTTCAGAGGGTGCGTCGAGGGTGACAAGCATCTCTCTTTCTTGCTCTGATTGCTAATATTAGCTAAGTTGGATTGAATAGTAAAAGGTCTACCGGTTTGGAGAGGACCGAGGGTCGTATAAGTCAGGCAAGAGAAAGCTCAGGGTTCCTGGAGTTTTCATGATTCGTCTCTTAAAGTTCCGCAGTGTTGACCATGAAGACTGTGTAAAATAAAGTAAATTATTTGTATTTAATATACCGTAGATGTCGTGCAGTGCTGTACAACACTGTACCTGAGATGGAAAATCCTAGACGAATAAGCAATTAATATCTAGTGCCAATTCATGTGAGGTGCTCAGTCCCCGACAATTTCCAGTCCTATAATCAATCATTCTAGTATAGTCATTATGCCAACCATTGGTCAACTTTGGTGATCGGGGCTCCTACCTTGAATGATATGCATCTTCGCCCAAGCTATGACAGCTGGGATATTTTGAAGATCTTTCTTCAAGAGGGAAAGCTTGGGCCTCAAAGTATTGGTCCGATAGCGTTTTTACTCCGGTGTGTCTGTAAAAATCGGAAAACATAACCCTTGTCTCCATAGGGATTTGTGGGGAATCGACAGACATAGTTTTCCAATTTTTACAGACACACCCGAGTACAGTAAGCCCTCTCATAACTCCAGGGGGCCGGTTGACAAAAAAAACTGGAACTAACTGTGGGTTAGAAATAGGGGAGGTGTCTTGGCGAATCAAGTGATAATGTATGATGCTCTATGTAGTAAAACAGAGAGTGATAGGTACTCTCGAGCACCTCGTATAGCATTTAAGATTGATTTAAAATGCTTTTGAGCTAAAACACCTTCATGAGTAGTAAAGCACCTAAGCAAAAGTCTTGGTGATTGCATATTTCAACGATCACGACAACAGCAAACATAGAGTAAAGAAATTGCAATAACTCAACCACAAATGATTCAATTGATAAGAGATTAAAGAAAATGAATTTTAGGACCAGCCTTTATATATAAATGAAAAAAAAAAGAGGAAAAAAGAATTTCTAGTATTTTGTGTACTAGCCCTTTGCTGCAATAGCAGCCTGAACCCATTCAGGCATTAACCTCCACAACTCCTCAAAAAACTGAGAAGGTATGGTATCCCATACTATTGGCAATGCCTCAGCTAGCTTCTCCTTGACCTTCTGAGGACCACCAGGTGTTGAAGTAATATCAGGATACTGAATTTGAAGTCTTTTCTTCAGTTCAACCCAGATATGTTCAATAGGATTTAGGTCAGGTGAACAGGAAGGGTGTTCAGTCAGTTCAACTCCATTTTCCTCAAACCAATCTAGCACTACCTGGAGCAGTATGGATGATAGAGTTGTCTTGCTGAAAGATAAGATCACTGAGGGTGTCATGAACATGGATTAGGACAGGGATAAGACAAATTTCCAACAACTGGAGATAGACCTACTAGTCTACTGATTTTACAACCAATGGTACAAAGGTTCCACAGTTTTTGCCCCAAAAGCACCCCAAGACCATCAAAGAAATACCCCTGCCCTTTCCTACCCCTCTCACACACTCTGGATGCTACTTTTCTGAAGCAGATCTGAAGACCCATTTTTGCTGTAGATTGCAGCTTCTTTCAACAGAGCACTCATCACTCCAGATCACCCCATCAAAATCCTTGGCATTCCATTTTTAGTGTACCTTAGCCCAAACTAGCCTCTTTTGAGCATGCTCTGGTGTCAGCTTCACTCTTTTCTTAGCTAGTCACTTTTTAATACTACTCTCTCCCTTAAGGCCCAGTCTACAGTAAATACTGAGATATTAGGTGCTAATATCTGCAGTAGCTTTTCCCTATCTCAGTCCCTGTAGACCCTTGCCCCTCACACTAAAGATCTCTTTGCTCTCTAGGAGAGCAAGGGTAGTTAGCCAGAGCAGGGAAGGTTGACAATTGAACCCCACTCTGATGACTGGGCAAGGAAATTTCTGACTGTTGACCATGGACAGTCAACTATCTGGCTAACAGTAGATAGTTTTTGAAAAATCTCAAAAAAGGCAAGGATGATGCCTTTCTCAACTTGGGTAAGCTCTTTGCATGATGTCTTTGGTGCCATGTTTGCTGCTATTGTGAAAATTCAATTGGTCTTCTTGGTTGTACGGTTGCATTGTCTTCGCTTATCCACTGTTTTCACCAAGACTTTTGCTTAGGTGCTTTAGCTACAAGTAACTACTTATATATTTATGTATAGTTCGGTGACATAATTCATCGTTGGTTGCCCATCGTATCTCGTCACAACACACTAAGACCACACAAAATTGTAAAGAAAACCAAATGTGATCCATCTTTTGAATTCAAGTGTATTTATTGCAGTAGCACGACCTATCCCTCAGCAAAAAAGTAGGTTTAATTGAGCAACTTTTGCTTGTGTTCTAAAGCAAAAAAACAAAACTGTACCAATTACAGAGAGGAGAGGGGAAGAGAAAAAGAAAAAAGATCAGTCATGATGATGGTATGATAGCACGGTAATGTTTGAGTTGGTGCCATTATAGTGAAAGCCTTTCTCTACTGCTTACTTCACTAATCTTATCCCCTCGCCCGCTGAGACATTCCAACCCATTTAAAATGTTGAACACTAACTTACTTGAGTAATCGTGATAGGAAAAACCTTGTTGTTCTCAAGAGGTGTAGTGCTCAGAATACCGCAAGATCTGTACTGCTCAGTATGGCCATGATGGAAACGAGACAGTCCACGTAGATTTACTCCCAATTGCTAAAATAGGCTAGTGTTCAACATTTTAAATGGTTGGAATGTCTCAGCGGCTGAGGGAATATTTAGTCCCATTACCCATTACCCTATACCCTAATTTCCGGAATTAGAACCAATCAATTCCTTGGAAGTATCATAAGAATTATGGGAGGGTTAGAAGCTGAAGAGGGAATCCTCATAGTACCAACCCTGTTCTCACACAGCACTGGAGTTACGGGAGGGTTGGAACTTCAAGATGGTGGAATTAGTAGAGGGTTTACCATACACCAAAAGCATCCTTTTTTACCCATGTGCTCAACCACAACACTAGTGAAAACCAACCTAATTTTTATGGTATTATACGTCAGTAAATATGTCGGTAATATAAAAATACTTCATAAACTCCCCTGAAAAAATGAAGCGGCTGAAAAAAATGCTGATAGGGTAGGAGGCAGATGGTTGCATTGACCTTTTTGTATGGCAGCCAACACAATTGTAAATCACTTTCACACTCCTGTGTACAGTCGTGTCTAATAAGTCCTCACACAGTTGTCAAGCAACCACTTTTTACCCCATCAACCGAACAACTCCGCACTACCATGACTCCACCACATACTAAAAGACTTAGAGAAGACAGAAATAGAGAAATTTATGCCCTATATAAGCACACTGATATGGGGTATGATAAAATTTCTAAGCAGATGAATATCCCCAAGGCAACCATTGCATCAGTGGTCAGAAGGGCCAAAATCCAGGATGGCAACACCCATGATTCCCCCAGATCTGGCAGACCAACAAAGATTACTGATGCCAAAAGGAAAGTGGTTCTTGATATTATTGATGCTGAGCCTCATTTAGCTCTAAGAGATATTACTGAAAAAGCTAATATTGGACTTGGCAAAGATACTATCAATAAGATCTCTGGTGAAGCTGGTTTTAAGCTCAAGATACCCAGAAAAAAACCATTTTGGAGGAAAGGACAGAAGGAGAAGAGGAAGGCATTTGGTAGAATTAGGAAGAACTGGACAAGAGCTTGGAAGTGGGTGGTTTTTGTTGATGAAGCCACTATTGAATATGATCCAAATCCAGTGGGTAGAAAGGTTAGACTTAGACCTGGTGAAGAGCTGGAAGAAAAAAACTTAAAGCCCAGCTTTAAGTCAGGGTGCACCAATATAGGTGTCTATGCTGCAATTATGTATGGAGGAAAGACTGAGTTAATTCTTGTCAGGAGGAGGACTGAGGAGGAAAGAACTGGCAAAAAAGATAGACTTGACCTCAACTCCCACCAATATGCAACTGAGATTCACCAGCCATACCTTATTCCCTTCATAGAAGGGATAAACAGAGCTCCAGAAACCATCTATATGGCTGCTGATAATGCACCATGGCATGCTGGGTTGGAAAACAAAAAATTGCAAGAGGAATGTAGATATAAAAGATTGCCTTGGCCCCCCAACTCCCCAGATCTCAATCCAATTGAGAATGCCTGGGCACTTCTGAAAAGAGCCCTCAGAAAGCGATTCTCCAAGGTGGAAAGTAGGCCTCACAGTGCTGCTGAATTATTTCAGGCAGCAAAGGAAGAGTGGGATCTGATTTCTCAGGAGACATTGGATGGGTGGATTGAGAGAATGCCTGAAAGACTTCAGGCACTACTGGATGCAGATGGAGGTCATACAAAATGGTAGCATGTTAAATTGTTATTTTTTATTTCTACTATAACCTATTTTTTAATTGAGTTCATATCTTTTTTTTTTTATGGTTGCCGTTGCCATTCGTTGTGGTGGTGCCATTGCTGGGGACCGTGTGAAGACTTATTAGACACGACTGTACAGTAATAACCAACAGGTTCAATTTTGATTTTCTGTACTTAATCTGCTTATCAATCAAGTGAATGGTGATTTTTATTGTTCTGCTAAATTCTCAGTCCCCCTTAGCAAAGTGGTTCTGGGAACTACCTCCTTGAAAGTGTCAAATAACCCCATTTTTGGTGTAAAAAACCCTAAACTGCCAGACCCCTCAGTGAGGCAGCACCCTCAGCAAGGCGCAGCATACCTTGGCATTCAAGAATAGTTAGTCAAGTCAAAAATAGTTAGTAAAGTGGATTTCATCATGTCAGCCCAAACACAAGTGAGAGAATTGAGGAAATCCATCAATTTATTTTGAACTTATACTTTATACTCTGATAATAACTTCAAAAGATTCCACAATTCCTGCCCATGTTTGAGAACAAATGGCTATCGAGATAACTGCTGTTGGAAATACTCCAAGCCTCACTGGTGTTGCTAGGATAGTGGAAGCAGCTCCCAGCACCATTATGCATCGCCGGAAGGGAAGAAAGAATCGTGAAGAGGAGGGTCAAAGAAGACAAAAGCTCTTGCCAGAAGAGGAGAGAGTGGTTATAGACCGGTGTTACTTCTGCTGCCATTTAGGATTTCCTCTGACTGTATGGCAGTTGTGTGAAATTACAACCTCAGTTGTATGAAAGAGAGATCCAAATGAGGTGCTTGGAAAGTGGTGGGAAGAAGCTTTTAAAAAACAGCATCTGGAAGTAAAGTCCTGCTTCAGTAAGCAATTTGATTTCATTCACAATGTTCATGGAAATGATCAGCAATTAATGAATCATTTCTTTGATGAGGTATTACTCTATTTGTTTATTTTTTTTCTTTCTTCTTTCTTGATTATTTCTTATTATATTTTGTTTGATTATTTTTTATTTATTTTGATTATTTTATTTCTTTTCTAGCTAGTTTTTCTTGTTAAACATGTATTAATTAGATTTATATAGTTGGAATCAATTGTATGAGAGTTTGAAATCAGACCTCAAAATACATATAATCTTGATGAAGTGGGCTTTTTATTAGGCTTAGGTCAGTCAGAAAGGGTACTGGAGGTCATTAGAAATCCTTGTGAGAATGGAGAATTGAAGTATCATGCACAAAGTAGGTTTCTATTACCTTATATT
>ML120538.1:0-82548 GCA_003788595.2 Choiromyces venosus 120613-1 | reverse complement strand
AAGGCCACAACAGGTATGAAAATACCGTAGACAAAACCATCCCAGGCAGGCATGAGGAAGTCTCAACTATTACTTAGGATCCATAAGCCAAAGAAAAAACACTTTAAGCGTAAAGCACCCAAAATCCACTTGGGGGTAAAGGAACTCGAACCGATTATAGTATCGATGTAGGAAGGCTACAACAAGATACCATAGACTCATATGGTCCTCCAGTAGATCCATTCGATACGTCAACTGTAGGTTTATAAACGATTCACGTAATAACTGGGTAGAAACCTTCCAACGACCACGTAACCGATTAGGTTTACCGTACTGGTATATAAGTATATCAGGCATAGTACAAGACTTACGACAGAAGGTAAGCAGAGGAAACCGTTAAGAATATACAACTATACGCAGGAACTACAGCTCAAACCACTTCATAAAGCGGCAAACGTTAGCTAGGTTCCGAAGCGAATAGTTACCATTACCCATAGCTAGAAAGAAACTATGACGTAAATCCGGAGACATTAGATGTGTCTAAGAATTCGGGGGTAGAAAAAAAAACTGCTTCTCATACCCACGAGGGCGACTACTCCTGCTTCCAGAATAGGTAGCAGAAAGATCCAAGAAAAGGTTCATAAGAGACTCAAGAAATTCAAGAAGAGGAGAGTTCCCCATCTCAAAGTACTTGCCACCGCCCCGAAGGTAGAGATAGAACACCAGACGACAAGCCACGCCGCCATCAAGACAGGAAAGAAAAAGAAGTTTATACAGAAGGTTAAAGACATCCAAAGCTTTGTGGGATTCTGCAACTTCTACCGACGATTCATAGAAGGATTCAGCAGAATAGCGAAACCACTATATAACAGAACAAAAAAAAATCAGAAGTGGGAATGGGGAGAGCTGGAGCAAAAAGCTTTTGAAGGTCTTAAGGAAAGACTCACCACAACCCCGATATTAAGACACTTCGACCCCGAGGCACCTATCATGATAGAAACAGACGCATCCAACTATGTCTGTTCCGGAATCATATCGCAACAAGATAAGGAAGGATTATGGAAACCAATAGCATACCGGTCAAAAACCATGACCAAGGCAGAATGCAACTATGACATACACGATAAGGAACTCCTCGCAATCATGCAAGCCCTCAAGGAATGGAGAAAATACGCACAAGGAAGCCCCCACATAGTCAAGATTCTTACAGACCACAAGAACCTTGTCCCATTCACAACCACCAAAGCTCTAAATGGAAGACAAATACGATGGAGTGAAGAGCTCAGTCAATACAATATCAGGATTGAATATCGACCAGGAAAAGAAGGGGCAAAACCAGATGCCCTCACACGAAGAACAAACGACATACCAAAGGAAGGAGACGATCGCATTACGCAACGACAAAGAATCCTGTTACCAAAAGAACAATTCTTTGTGGATGAAGGATATGCTTCGGGTTCAGAAGAAATCAATACTATGGAACTATGGACGATAGAAGACCAAGGAACTGAAAAGAATATCAAAGAACAAATATCCCACGATGTGTTGTTACAAGATATTCGAAAAGCCATAGAAAGGAAGGATAAAGAATACCCGAAAGTGGCACTAGGATCATGTGACTGGAAGGAAGGATACATGTGGTATGAAGGAAAAATCTGGCTGCCAGAAGATGAACCGACGAGAACCGAAGCAATCAAAAGAAATCATGACACACCACAAAATGGACATGGTGGAACAGCCAAGACACTGGAATTAACACAACGAACATACTACTGGCCAGGCATGCGCCAAGACATTAAGCGATATGTCAAAAACTGCGACATGTGTCAAAGAATAAAACCAAGTCGCCATGCGCCGTATGGACTATTGCAACCATTACAAATACCAGAGAAACCATGGAAATCCATCAGTATGGATTTCATCACAGACTTGCCACTATCGAACAAATATGACGCCATATGGGTCGTTGTGGATCGCCTGACCAAAATGGCTCACTTCATACCCTGTCGAAAGGATATGAAAACAGGAGAATTTACACAATTGTTCATGAAAAACGTTTTCAAACTACATGGATTACCGAAAGACATCATCAGCGATAGGGGATCAATATTCACATCGGACCTATGGAAAGAAATGACCAAAGGATTGGACATCACACGAAAGATAAGCACGGCATTTCACCCCCAGACGGATGGTCAAACAGAACGAACAAATGCGTCGCTTGAACAATTTCTAAGGGCATACGTAGAATACTCCCAGCAAGATTGGGAAGGATGGCTATCATTTGCGGAGTTTGCATACAATAACACGAGACAAGACGTCATTAAGACAACACCCTTCTATGCGAACTATGGACATCACCCCATCAATGAACCCATGGGACATACAGGATTACCGGGAATACTGGAAAAGCGAGATATCAGCAGACTACACGAACTTATCCAGACAGAAATCCAAATGGCGCAAGACAGAATGAAGGAAAACAACGATCGCCACAGAAAACCCGATCCAAGACTAAAAACAGGAGACAAAGTCTGGTTAATGACGAAAGATATTCGAACCACGAGGCCATCAAAGAAACTGGATTACCGGAAAATTGGACCATACAAAATCATTGAAAAAATAGGAGAAAAAGCTTATAAGCTAGATCTCCCGGCCTCAATGAAAACCAAACACCCAGTCTTTCACATTAGCAAACTCGAACTTTATTCAGACGATCCTCTACCCTCACAAAAGAAACTTCCCCCTCCTCCTATTGAAATAGAGGGAGAAAACGAATACGAACTTGATCAAATTATCGATTCAAGACTACACTACGGAAAACTACAATACCGAGCCAAGTGGACCGATTACACTGCACAACACGACCAAGAGTGGTACCCAGTAGAAAATTTCAGCAACGCCGAACATGCAATCGAACACTTTCACCGAAAAAACCCAGGAAAACCTGGTCAAAGAGGAAGAACAAATGAGCGACAAAGACTGGATCAATCTAGTCGATCTCCCCGCATCCAAGCCAATTACACCCGAACAAGCAAAACACAATCAGGGAAACTGGACGGGCTGCTTCGACGATGGATGCCAAGTACACTTTACGGAAAAGGAAGGGGCCGATTATTGGCCGAAAAGATACAGAACCCCCATACAACCACTCGAACCACCCATGACGGCATGGGAAGAAACGTCACCACCCCCGAGAACACCACCCCAGTCGCCATGCGACAACAACATCTTGTTAGGGGCAAAACAAGTAAGGTTTTCAGGGACGAAAACAAAGAAGAAGGGGGGCAAAAAATCTTGGCTCAAGGTCAAGAAAGGTGGAGACCAGTTGGAAGATGGTCTAACGATAACCCATACCGACTCCTTCGAGACGAAGGAAACCCTGAAGAGGAAATGGGAGGAAAAAATTGCGGAGCTGGAGGGGGTTAAGAAATGGTCAAAAGAAGAGATAGCGGGCAAAGACATGAGGATCCGAGCCCTAGAAAGAGAGCTAGCAAGGGAACGCTATGCGAGGAAGGAGGAGGAAAAAAGGTTTAGCAGGATTGCGGGTGATATGGCAAACATCTGCAGAAATATAAGAAAAGATGTGTACTATGAAAGGTACCATCACGAATCCTCAAGGGACTGAGGATTTAGGAAGAGGGGAGCTAGTATTACAAACCCGGCATGGTTTGTAATGGTTTCATTTGTTAAAAGGTTTTCACATGACTCAGTTGAGTCATACGATGATATGTTTTTACATTATGACTCAAGCACGAGTCATAAGATTTTACATGACTCACAGTTATGAGTCATAGTTGTTATGTTTGAATTTGATTGGTATGTTGAGCATTGACTCATAGGTACGCCTATGAGTCATAAGGATTAAGAGGCATGACTTCGTTTATACGAGTCATGAGGTTTCGCACATGACCCCTTTAAAAGGTCATGGGACTTTTGCGCATGACCAAGTATGGTCATGAGGTTATATGTTACGCGAGTACATGAGTCACAGTTGTGACTCATTTGATTTGTAAGCGGGTTGCGGGAAGAACTATATAAGGAGGCCAGGAGGACCTGATAGTTAGTTCTTCACGCAACCACCTAAGTTATTTTCTATCTTATAAGTTATCAATAAAACACCTTTACGCTCTTTACCTACAAGATCAACAACTACGAAGAAAGACAAGATTAATACTAGTTAGCACTATAAGGACTTAGTATTGACAACGGCCAATATCTAAGACATAGTATACGATAACAAGTATTAAGGATTCTCGAAGAACAGAGAATACAATAGAAGGTAAGTATTACCTTAACAAAGACTAACTGCAGACTCGTTGCCTGTTGCAAGATATAAATAGGAGAGATCATATAGCAGATCGTAACAGTTGTCCCCTCGCCCAACCTGTACAAAGAAAACTCCTTCTCCCTCCTTCCCCACGCTCCTCTCCTTGTTGTCCCCTCGCCCAACCAAACAAATAAAACTCCTCCTCCCCATCTCCTCTCCTCGCCCTAGCCTAACTAATATTCCTCCTGTAAAGAAACCCACCCTGTCATCTCCATGCCCAGTGGTCGTGCACTCTAGGAAATCTAACTACTAAGGAAACCCACCCCGTCATCTCCATGCCCAGTGGTCGTGCACTCTAGGAAATCTAACTACTAAGGAAACCCACCCCATCATCTCCATGCCCAGTGGTCATGTACTCTAGGAAAGCCCAACTACTAAAGAAACCAGCCCCGTCATCTCCATGCCCAGCTGTCGTGTAAATAAGGAAATACTATCCCCCCAGCATTACGCCCCTGGGTCG
Source organism: Choiromyces venosus 120613-1 (assembly GCA_003788595.2). Taxonomy (NCBI): domain Eukaryota; kingdom Fungi; phylum Ascomycota; class Pezizomycetes; order Pezizales; family Tuberaceae; genus Choiromyces; species Choiromyces venosus. Next base: position 77,779 of record ML120538.1, on the reverse strand, counting down.
CCGGGCCGCCTGCCTCTCTGCCCTTTCCGCCATGGGCTCTTCTCATTTGGCTTTTTTCCCCCTGCCTGGGATGTAGTCCGCCTCGTGGGTCCTCGCGTGTTTCTCCAGTTTCACCTTCTCGTGTATCACTGGTTTTCCGCAGAGGTCGCATGGCGTCATTTTCTTTGGTCTTTTTCCCCTTTTCGCCTGGGGTTGTGAGGTGGGTATGTTGATACCTGCGACTGTGGTCTGGGCCTTGTTGACGTATGCCTGGTGTTTTTGGACCGCAGTTGGTTCTCTCCTGAGCGAGTCTGGCCAGGTGTCCATCCACTTCAGCAAGGTCCCGTGGTCTCTGGTGTCGTGGATCTTGGCTTTTATCGGTTTGACTATTCCGCATCTTTCCATCAGGTGTTCTCCAGTGATTATGTCCCTTCCACAGGGGCAATCTCGTCATTTTCCTTCGGTGTCTTGGTATGGCCACGCTGCCGTCACTTTTAGGTATAGGAGCTTTTTGAACTGTTGTCTGGTTGTCTTTCTCCAGTGTTTGTAGCTCCTCCTTGGTTTGCCTTTGTATCTGATTTCTTCCCCCTCGATGCTTCTCGCCCAGTTCTCAAGGAGGTGTTCTTTCAGGTTGGATTTTCCCAGCTTCATGTTGTGGGCGTTCTCGATGATCTTTCCCGCTCCCGTCTTGTCTTTCCATTGTCTCGTCCATTCTGTCGGTCTATCTAGGCAGTGGGCCCTGAGGCAGAGGAGGTTGTGCCTGTGATCGGTGTAGATGCGGAGTGGAACGATGCCGGTTTCCGCAAAAATTGCTGTTAGGGGGGTTTTCTTTTCGAGTCCGAAGGCACAGCGTGTAATTTTGTTGAGGGTTTTCTGCGCTGTGTCTATCACCGTGACTGCTCCCCATACTTCTATCCCATAGGTCAGTTGGGGGAGGATTAGGCCTTGTATGAGTCGAAGGGTGGTCCATGCGTTAAGGCCTCCTTTTTCGTATCTGCTTGTCATTGCCTTGACGAAGAAGCTGGTTTTATTGGCTTTTGCTGACCAGTGCGTTATGTGAGCCTTCCATTTGAAATCCGGTGATATGTAGTAGCCCAGCCACCGCATGATCTCCTTTTCCGGTGCTTCTGTGTTTCCTATCTTTGGGTGGAGATGTTTCTCCGGGGGAGTCTTTATGTGGATGTGTTCCGTCTTGAGCGGGGAGAGGTTGTAGCCATGGTCTTGGCATCTGCTGTTAATCCTGTCTAGCGTATCTTGGTGGGCTACTTGGCCTATGTCCAAATTTTTGTATGTCGTGGCCACTAGGATGTCATCGACGTAAGTCAGGAGTTTGGTGGTTGTTCCGGGTAGCTTGATGGGTTCTATAGCGGTTATTTCCCTTATGCTTACAAGAAATAGGATGGGGGATAGGGGTGAGCCTTGGGGGGTGCCCTTGTCCGTGGCGAACGCCTTTGAGCACTTCCCGTTAAACCTGTAGGAGGTGCTTCTATCTGCAGCCCAGTATCTAATCCATTGTCCCAGGTGGGCGTCCTTTCCTTCTATCGTATTGCACACTTCTTCCATCCGCAGGTGGTCGAAGCCTCCCTCGATGTCCAGGGCTGTTAGGCAGGCGTAGGGTTGTTTGGAGGTTGTTAGCAAGTCATTGAGGGCTTGAATCGCGTCTGTTGTTCCGTTATCTTTCCTTCCACCAAACATGTTGGGTGTTAGCAGGTCTAGCTTTGCGATTCTTATCACTGCCGCTCTTTCCAACACTTTTGCGAGGATGGATTGAAGTTGGATGGGTCTCCAGCTTTTAGCTATCGTGTAAGATTCCTTTTTTTCCTTTTTGATCAGGATCGTGTTGCTCGTTTTCCAGCTATCTGGTATGCCCTCTTCCCAGGCTCTGTTCATCATATCTGTGAACAGCATTTCTCGGCATTTCCTGAGTTCCTTAATTATTCTTCCGGGAAGGAGGTCTGGGCCCGTTGCTGCTCCGTTCGGGGTGGCTTTCAGGGCGGTGTCTAGGATCTCGATGTCTAGTTTGTCGGGGTTTGCCCTCGGGGTTTCTAGGTTTCGTTTGTGTTCTCCCCTGTATAGGGCCGTGTGTAGCTCCACCGCTATGTGGCTGTGTTCGGTAGCTATGCTTCCGTCCTTCCTGGTCAGGGCCGGTATCGGTTGCTTGGTTACTCTTGGTTTGACGCTTCTGAAACATTCTGGGTCGGTCTCTTCTTGTAGCACTTCGCTGTTGGCTTGCAGTTTTGCCTCCGCGATGACCTTCCTGTATTTCTTCCTCTTGTCTCTTATGCTGAGGCATCGAGGGTTGTTTCTTATGATTGTCAGCAGTTCTTTTCTAGCCTTGGAGAGTTCCGCATTCCAGAATGCTCTCGCATTGTCTCTCGCCCTTGGGGTATGCTTCAGGATGATTTCTGTCAGTTTTTTCTGAATGTGGGCTGGGTTGTTGTTGTCTTCCAGAAGGAGTAATTCCGCTCTTATCCCATCCCAGTTGGCTTTGTCATACCTTAGCAGCTTGAGTTGCGATTTTCTCCATTGTATCCCTGTGCTGATCATTAACGCTGTGTGGTCCGTCGATGGCATTAGGGTGTTTCTGACTCGGAGGTTGTGGTGCCTGTCGCTGATGACTAGGTCTATCATTGTTCCTGTTGCGTGTTGGTTCGAGGGGGGGTGAGTTATCGTGTATGGGTTGGCCACCGCCAGTCCCCTTTCCACCATCCAACTTCGTAGTTTGCCTCCTGCCGTATTGGACCATCCTGATGACCAGGCTGGGTTGGTAGTGTTGAGATCTCTGATTATTATGTTGCTACTACCTTTGTGCAGTTCGTTATTGTGGTCAAGGTTGTAGGTCATCATGTCAGTCGGGTTGTTTCTTTTGAAGCTGGGGGGTCTTTGGTATCCTATCGTAATTTCCGTGCCTCCCGTCCATAGAGTGAGAAATTGCGAGTTAACTCTCTCTATTAAGAACATGTGCACGTATTCGTCTTTAATGTATGAGGCCCAGCCCCATTTCACTGCTTTTGTGTCAGCGTAACATGTGTAACTTTCTATGTGTATCCAGTTATCGTTTTTGAGGGGGCATTCTGCTAATGCTATAATTTTTGGTTTAAGTTTTTGTGAGACTTTTAGTAACTCTGTGACAACGTTCATGGACCCGCCGACGTTGTGATAAATTATGTCGATGGTCGCCATAATTAGTTATGGGGGGTTTGTAGGGGCGGCTCTGCCAGACCGGGGACTACCAAGCTGTCTTGGGGTGCTATTCCTCCTGCTCTACCCCTGGAGGGGCAGTGGTGGTCTCCTGCAAAGTGTGTCGTCTCCTCGCAGTTGATACATCTCCTGATGGTGTGGGAGCAGGGTTTCCCTCTCCCGGCTGTGCAGTACAGTTCCGGGCAGTCATGGTCTATCGTGTTGTGGCTGCCTCTGCAGAACTTGCAGGTTGGCGGGAGGCAGCAGTGCATTGCGTGGTGCCCCAACTGCAGGCATCTCGCGCAGCAGGTGGAAGAGTCTCTTCTGGTGTATCTGACGAAGGTACAGCGTTGTCCAAAAATCGCCATATTGCCTTCCCTTTTGTTGAGTTGGGAGTTGACCCAGTCGTTCCTTTCCACTGTTGCTATGATCGACGATTTAAACTTGTCGTCTGCTTTGAGAGCGGTCGGGGATCTGATCCACTTGGGTCTATCTATGATGTGGATGGCCAGGTTGTAGTCTGAGATTTCTTTTTCCAGGTCATTCCAATTGGGTGAGTCCATGTCCCAGTCGGTGGGGGCCCAGTTTTCGTCGTTTCCTAGTGGGACTTTGTGGATGACTATGTTGACTGTGGGGACATCCGTAACGATGCTGAAGCTAAAGATGTCGATTTCATTTAGCGCCTTGGTTATCGCGTCGGAGTCTTGGAGGGCTGGTTCCGCTGGGAGGTCTTGGACCGTTGTGAGTACCAGGTCGTCATTGTGGTTGTACTCTGTGAAGGCGAATTTGACTCTGGAGGCTCCGTTTACCGCATCTCTAATCTGGACTGTGGAGCGTCCTGCTGCTCCAACTCTCCTGCCTTTCTCTACAGAGCGTATCAAGAGCCGTCTTTGTCTTGCGTGCGGGGTGGAGGGGGCTGAGGGTCCTTGTACTTGGCTCCCAGTAGGTTTTGCCGGTGCTCTTCCATTGGTCCTTTTAACCAGGACGAAATTGTCTGTGTCTATCCCTGCCGCCGTCATTGCCGCATAGGTTTGCTTTTTACTGGTTGGGGCAGGGTTGTTTGTTCGCGCGGGGTGGGTGGCTCCGGGGATGGCCGGGGCCGGTGCTTGGGTCCGCTGTTGTTGTTGTTGGGCCTGGGCTCTCGGTGGTTGTGGCCTTTGTTGGGGGTTTTGGGTCCTCGTCTGTTGGGGCTGTTGTGGCACTGGGGTATTCTGCTGTTGTTGTTGCCTGGGGTTTCTATTTGCGCGGATGGCGTCTAGGATCCTAGCTTCCATTTCTGCCATTCTTTGGGTGAAGTTGTGCTCCATTGCTGCTAGAAGGTGGGTTAGTCCTTCGTTGGTGGGGGTGGCGTTTGCAGCGCCTATGTCTATTTCCTGGGGGAGGGGGGCCAGGATGGTGTTTGGGCTTTCCCTGGTGGCTGTTTCCTGGGAGCTGGTTTCTTGGGTCTCTTTACCCTTGCCCTTGTTGGTCTCGGTATTATTCCTTGTCAGGATGCGTACTGAGGAAGAGGAGGATGAGGTTGGGGCGGGCTCGACCGTGAGGTTTCCGGATGGGGTTCCTGGGATCTCCAGGGGGGAGGAAAATCGTACCCCTCTAGGGAGTTCTTGCGAGGTGGGGGCGTGCTGGCTGTCCCCTATGCTGGTTCCGTTCGAGTTTTGGTCGTTTCCTAGTGCCATGACAGCGTCTTTGGGTTCCTGGGAGTCGGGGATCTCTACGACTGTTTCGCCCATCTGTACGTCCGGTGAGGATGATTGGGGGATTTGGGAGACCGTGATTGGGCTCTCCTGGGATGGGTGGAAGGACAAGGCCATGGCGGCCAATCCTGCGAGAGTTTCTTGGCCTACCGCGTCGACCGTTTCGTTTCCGAAGACCTTCTCGAGGGTGGTGCGGAAGCCTGGGAAGGGGGAGGCGATGGGTGGTGCTTCGGCCATCCCGGCCAGTTGGACAAAGCAGGTGTCCGAGCATCCCCGCTCTTTTCTCACTGTCGGGAAGTTGCTTCCGGGGGCCACGATTCTGTTTCCGACGTTGATGGCTTTGTTTGCACAGTTCTGGTTGTGCAAGATGATCGAAAACATTGGGAGGGTGGATTGGAGGGATACTCCGTGGGGGGAGCCCGGGGGCAAAAGAGAGGGAGAGTAGGGCCTTGGGCTCTTGGTGGGGCTTCTGTTGCCCAGAGGAGATGGAGGAAGAGGTGTGTTGAGGACTATATTGTCCCTGGTGGCCTTGCTGTAGGGATGGAAGCCTTGAGCTAACATATTGGTGGAAAAACAAGTTGGTCTTTGGGCGGAACTTGTTTCCCGGGGTGTTTGGAAGCTTTAGGATGGGGCCTTGTGATTGGCTCCACACCCAAAGGGAGGATATCGTAGGTGAGGGGGTGGTGTTGTAAAGTCAGTGAAAACTCTGACTATACCGGAGGATGTTGGTGATGTGGCAGTAAAAAATGTAAGATGTGACCAAATTTGGTGTGGAAAGTAAAGGGGCTCGATAATTTCTTTCAGAAAAAGTGGGAATTCGTTGGTTGTAACGGATTTCAAGAAAGAAGAGAGAAAGGGTGCCACCTCGCTGAGGGGTCTAGGGGTTTATCGGACCAAAAGTTTTGAGCTGGTGCTTTACTTATCGATGATACCCGCCGCATTCAACCGTGGATGCGACAACGGCCAATTCTCCCCGCACTCAGCAACTATCCGTTGGTGTTGCCACAAGAACCTGGACCGATCCCCGTACCCTCATCCATTAATGCTATTTAAAACACCACCCCCCCGCCTTCATCTTGAAATTCCTTAACCTCTAACACAAACACCAATCATTAACTTTTACTCTTTAACTTCAATTAACCAATCATGCCTCCATCCTCGAATGATACTAGGCGCACACTCGCTGCTGAGACTATGAATATTAGACTTGAGGACAGGATGGGAATTCCTGAACCGAGTCTAGGTAAGAAAGTGGATAGTAAGGAGGACGAGAGACAATACCTTAAAGAAAGACTCGCTGCTGGATTCAGAGTTTTTGCAAAGTATGGGTTCGATGAGGGTGTCGGTGAGAACTCTCCCGCATTCCGAATTATTAATATTTCTAGATCTGACAATGTTCAATATAGCTGGGCATATCTCCCTTAGGGTAGTGTAACGACTGTTCTCCAGGTTATTAGTGTGGCTAACACGGATAGGATCCAATTAACCCACATGCTTTTTGGGTAAGCAGAACTCGATCCTCACCTTCCCTTTGCCAATGTCTGAGTGGTGCTTATGTTGTTTTAGGTTAATCCATTTGGTCTTCACTTTTCCTTGATCAAAGTTTCGGATTTGCTCCTTGTTGATGAATCCGGAAAGGTCCTTGAAGGCGGTGCCAACCGCCACCTCAATCTTGCTGCCTTCATGATTCATTCGTCAATCCACCGCGTTCGCCCTGATATTAACTGTGCTGCACACACCCACTCCCTTTATGGGCGTACCTTTTGTAGTCTCGGAAGACCCCTGGATATCATTACCCAGGACAGTTGTGCTTTCTATAACGTTAGTTCCTTACATACCGTTAGGAGGTAGATGCTAATCATTATATGGGATCAGGATCACGTTTTGTACACAAACTTCAAAGGCGTAGTCATGGAAGAGCAAGAAGGTGCCGCTATTGCTGAGGCTCTTGGAAATAAGAAGGTACGTAACTCGCAACCTTGTGAACAAACATTCCCTTAGTCAATTAACTAGTGGAATAGGCAGCATTGCTCCAGAACCATGGGCTCCTCACCACCGGTGGAACCATAGAGGAGACCGTCTTCTGGTTCCTGTCCCTAGATAGGTGTTGTCATACTCAATTGCTTGCAGACGCAGCTGCAGCCGGTAGAGGTGGAGCAACCGTGAAAATTGAAGACAAGGAGGCCTTCGATACGTATGTCTCCTTATTATTTCCCGTGGCTATGATATGAACTAATTTCCTTTGACCGGACGCAGGTGGAAGGCTGTCGGCACTAGAAAGGCCGGACACTTTTCCGGAAAGCCGCTCTTTGACGTGATTGATTTTGAGACTAACGGGGATTATAAAAACTGATTCAGGGATTAATCAGTTGGTCACCCAAATTAGGATCGGGATTAAATTAAACATGATACCAAATTGATCTGAAATGTTCCTCCCGTTCCAGAATGTGGTGATGTGAGATGAGGTTTGCGAGACATGATAGCCGTTCAGCTTTAGAGCGTTGTAGAAGGTATCACGCTGAAGGTGGAGAAGAAGAGACTTTGGCGGTTTTCCTTTACCCCTTATCTCCACAGGGTAACTCATCAACACTCAAGACGCATGTAGCTAAGACTCCACACGTAATCCAGCTTTCACTTCAAGTGAGATCATGGCCGGATACGATTCCCATCGTGTGTAGGTTAATTGAGCGGCCAACTAACGACGCTAGCAAAGACTGCAAAGCACCCTCTGTGCAGGATATACACCGAAGACCCTCCACCTTAGGGGGGTAATCATTCGAGTGACAGACCATGATTACAGGCAAAGCACTGAGCTTGCAACATGACTTTTAGAGCACGATGCACAATGGTCTTGAACAGAACTTGGTCATGCTTTTTGGCAAAACCCTACCATTCAAGTTTTCTTTGCGTAAGATGCTCTCCAAGATTGCCGAAACCTAGAACAATCACCGCCCGTCTCTTTGTAACACCTGAGTTAACAACTAAGACAGCGGAGCTCCAGCATCTCCAAATAAAAAAGGTATCATCCAAATAGAGAGAAAAACAAAAGTCCTGTTTATCTTCTTTTTCATTTCCATCATATTAATCACGCAGCACTCCTGATGCACACTCCGACCGGCCCCCTATAATACCACGCACAACCACAAGAACCGACTCAAAAAAACACAAAAACCCCAAACAAAACCAGGGGACTCCTTCTCTCCCATACCATCCAATCTTTCCCCATTTCCGAAACCCAACTTCTCCGGAACCCTCCCCCTGTCTTCTCCGACTGTTAATTCGGTATCCGCATCCACCCCCACCGGCAACCGCAACCGCAACCACAACACACGTATATTCCTGCCGAGACCTCATGTTAATGGCGCGGTTTTATTTGCTATTGAGTGGTTTCATTTCGGGTGATTTTCATGTTTTATGCATAATTGGTGGTGATCCTACCGGGCCGGGCCGGGCCGAGGGGGCCCCCTCAATGTTTTAAGTATGGGGGAGACTATGTGTAACTAGCGGCGCAGCGGGTAATAATACAACGTAAGGGAATAACTGATGGGTCTTTGGGAAAACTTGAGGGAGATAGTAATGTATTCGTAAAGGTCGTATCCCAACTCACTAACGTAAAAACATCTAAGTATATATGAAAAACACAAACAACTATTGATCCTTCCACGGATCATCCAAACCTCCATGTTCTTCCACACGCATCTGTGATCCTCCATATACTCTCCATGATCCTCTGTCCACTGCCATAACACTTCCGTAACAAACCATGCAGTAACAAAGGAAACAACTAACTAAAGAACCCATACGATAGTTTCCCAATCTATCCTTCGGTTGCCGTACATCCTTCCCTTTCTCCGTCCGACAACTTCCTTCCGTCTATTTATCTTCCATTCGTCTATCCTTCCGTCCGTCTAACTCCCGTCCGACAACTTCCTTCCCAACGACTTCTTCCCGACGACTTCTTTCCCGCAACTTCATCCTTAACCAACACTCAATTGTGAGGGAGGTATAGAGCAGATGTCTGAGCGTATGTCTGGCTAATGATCCGTTGCGTAAGGGGTTGCGGGGAGATGTTAGCGGGGGTGTGGATAGGTGTCCGGCAAATTAGCGGTTGTTGGATTGTGCTATATATGCTTGGATGTTGGCTTGTTGGGATTTTGGCGGGCTGATACTTTATATACCTCGTGAAGGTTCCTTCCTCCTGGCTATTTATTTATGCGTTGCCGTTGGGATTTATAAATAGATGTCGCCGATCCGGAGGTGACTTCTGCCCTCGAGAAATAGTACTAAGAACAATAAGAAAATAAAGACAAAAAAAAAAAGGAATAAATTATCACTCTGAGTGTGATTGGGTCAGCTATAGGTCCAAATTTTAGAAGCAATTATATCACTCCCCCCCCCCCCATGCGGAATACTCTCTCGTGTAGCGCAGCCAAGAGAGAAAGAAAGAAAGAACATTAACCATATGACCCAGTGTCAAACGCCACCCCCAAACACTGAGCACTGGATACATAGAGTGTAAATCCTAGCCTGTCATCCCGGACAGCTACTTGTGGGTGCAGGAGTACTAGCGATTTTTTTTTTTTTTGTCTCTGGAATGGGGAAAACACAAGTGATTCAGTTGGGGTTTCATTGAAGGACTCATGGACACCAAAACTGAGGGAGATACCGTAACCTGGCCTCAAGGACATGTGACTCGCGTTCCAGAGACTGAAAAAACGGCAAGTACAGTACAGCGGGCACCGCAGACTAGCAGTTGTCGAGGGAAGTTCTTTACTGATGGGACATCCGAGAACACCTTTCGGTTGGATATGGAATCTAGGAAAGCGAAAGGAGTAGATTAAGTGAGAGAACGGGGAAAGGCAAGTCCAGAAAGAACGAAAGAAAGGTGAGCGGCGGGTCATGGGGCCCAGATATTCTGTCCGCAGGAGGTGAAATGAAAGCAAAAAAAGAACCCAATTCGCTGTATTAAAAAAGGGTTAGGGAATGGGTAAGTTGCTCTTTTGGTTTCAGTTTAGGGATGGAGATGATAGCGAATGTTTGTTTAGGAGCGAAATCTATTACAATTACTAAGTTAACGGATATAACCATCCTCCTCCCTATCACATTTAGAATCAAAGAAATGTTTGCATTTCCATCTCTGACACCTTCAATAGTATTCATGTGCTTAGGCAACATGTCAATCGCTGCTGGAGTGAAGTCGTGCGTTCAGCCCAGGGGTCGGAAAATGTTTGAGCTAGTTATTCTAGTTGAAAGACATTTGTGTGTGTGTACTACATTTCGTATATAAAATGACAGATCAAGTGGATACTAGCACTCGAAAGCGCTTTGTTGACACTGGGCTTGGAAGCTGAATGTCTTTGATGTAAAGAAAGGCGCTGCTGTTACTGGAATCTGTGTACGCCCATTTAGATTTATGATCAGGGTTGGAAAGTGAGTGATATTTCGTGATTATCCAGAAAGTCATCTAACTTAGGGATGTTGGGAAATGTTGAATATCCAGCGGTACGAATGGCTCACTACGGTAAATTTTCTCGTGTAGGAAGATGTTTGTGTTTGAAGTAACAAAGCAGGCTGTTCTTTAACAACGGTAATTGTGCTCTAACCTTTCTTTTAGCGTTCCGCAAAGATGTCGCTGGAGAGAATATTCAGGATGCTCAGGAGCTTGCTTGAGAGATCAACAACACGGGAGAGTCTGGCCTTTTGACTGCATAAAAACTGTGAATGTTTCATATCATTTTCACAGAATTTTGAAGTGTGACAGAATATCTGGGGGGGTGAATTGATCTATTACCAAAATTCAGAAAATGTATCAATGTCAATGTTTCATTGACTAACTTGGCCACTCACATGCCATCGTGCTTGTAGTTATCTCGAGTTCCCACAAATCAACCACATAGATAGAGGTTTGGGTCTAGTTGATTGAGTAAAGTGCAAAAAATAACACTTTCTCTGTTGCACCTGAAATCACCCTCCACGCAGGTTTTCGGAATGATAGTGAGTGAGAAACTGTGATTATGAATTCTCTCAGACTAGGAGTTTGACTATGGATGACCGTTGCCTAGCATAAAAAAAAGGGAAATGTGCCTGTAGTTTTACCCAGGATCGATAACTTCAATTACTTTCCACTGTTGCTCAAGGTCACGAGATCTTGGCCTTGCGGTGATTTCAGTTTATGGAAGGGAAGTTAACTCTCGAAGTAAACTGCCCAAACGTTCGGCTCCCAGCGGGATCAATTCATCCACCACCACTGATGGCTATACCTTGGGGAAAGATTTTCTGCTTGGCGAGTATGATGCACACATTCTCTATAGCGTTTAGGATATGCGAAAATGAATAGAAAAGTTTCGAGGTAAACAATGTGTTCCCGAATTTATGTATACTGTACTAAGTTGAAAAATGGGAAAGAGGTGAAAAGCGATGAACAAAGGTAAAATCTATTGGACGTAAATGGAACAAACCGAACTGAAAAGCAAGTACGATGATGTTTTCATTGTAGATATCGATATGGGGGTGTGACTTATAGACTTTACTCAGGAAAGCCTGGGATAAAACAAAGTAAAAAGAACAGTTTACGGCCACGGAGGGGGCCAGGAAGTGGAACTAAACAACAAGAAGACCCGAAGAATTCCAGAGAAGTACAAAAAAGATAGAAAACTGAACCCCACTAGACACAGCACTGCTAGTAGAAACTTCTGAGAGACTACAAGGAAAAAATAACCTTCGTTGTGTGGATTCACCACGAAACATGGATTATTCAAAACAGAGAGCCAGAATGGAAAAAAGCCGAAAGTTTAAACTTTCAACCTGTTACGGCGTATTATTAACAAATGAACGAGAAAGTATGATTGAGTTGGTGAAAAAAAAAATTAATCCTGAGAGACTAGTCTTCAAGTACAAATATGAACAACCTGAAGCTGGTTTCCTTGACAGCGGGTGACTGCGGTTTGGCTTAAGTATCCGATTTGCAGATTTCAATAAACGGAATGGTGTATCATGTTGAGCTGGGGGAGATTTTTCCACCCTTATGAATTAGACAGATGGAGATTGTTTTAGCAAAGTTACCTTCGGTATGCTAGGGTAGCTTGAATAACCTGCCTGCACTATATCTACATCTTCACTTCTGAGCGGCGGTATGGCATGGCAGTGCGGATAAGATTTTTTTTATTCCTAAAATCGTTCTTTCAGTGTGCTCCGCATATGTTTCCTCCGTGGCTAGCTACAACATTTGTCATCCTGATAGGAATTTCAAAGTGACCGTCTAATACAAATCTCTCATAATAAACCAGCTACAAATAATTCCATCGATAATTAAATTCCCTAAAGTTACCCAGGACGTTTCTGTCTTATATGTGTCTTCCAACTGCAAATTTTGCACCAAACTTTTGCATTCCTTGACTTTGAATTCTTAGGCTAAGTAGATTGCTATCTGGTATTGCATTAGTATTGGGGGTTCTGAAGTAATACGATACCAGTGGATGGAAGAACCAGAATAATCGGAGAAAAACTTTGTTTGGTTCTTTTGACCTTTTTGGTGATAACGAAAAACAAAAAGGGAGGTTGGAGAAGTTTTAGATTTGTGTTTTTTTGGAGTGTACTGTAACTGTCTTTTTTTCTGGTTAGATAATGGTGATCACAGTACAGTGTATTTCTCCTTCACATTCATAATTTTATCATGAATCCTCAAGGCATTCAAGTAGCCAGAAACGCCTCGTGCTGACACCAGTCATTGTTCCTAAAGGCGTTTTTTATTAATCAAATGAAGATTAGAAATTCAATTGGGTGGAGAACGGGACGAATTTTTATTCTTTTTGATATCCAGGTGTTCAGTAAGAGTAGAAGATCGATGATAACGTGTTTGAGTGAATTCTATGCACCGGCGGCACATGCTTGCAGATGTGAACATTTTTCAATCATTATACGAGTGAATAGTGGTACATCAATATCTACATCATTACTTCTGTGTTTCCGGCCGGAGAAAGCTTTTCCACTCTCCTTTCTAGTGGCGGCTTTATGAAATTTATCATATCCTTGGGGTTACTTATATCGCTATCGTGTAGGCTGAGCATTGAATTTCCATGTCTTGGGGTTGTGACCAGAGGTATAGGTTGGTGCTCATATCATGCTCAGGTACTAAATCATTGCTACGATGGAATAAAAGAAAATTAATCGTTGTCTTGCACCCCCGAGTGATGGAACAGATGCTTTTGATATTTCTAAAGAATACAGAATGCTGATCGACGCTAATGGGAGTATCGTGCCTTCGGCTCTTTCCGTGGTCGCAGTTAATCATCCCTACAAACCGAGGCCACACCCCCTCACCAGCCAGCTTATTAGTGATCAACTCAATGCGTAAATACATGATTTTCTACCTATTCTCAAAACCTTTCTCTACGGCGCATATATTCACCTATATTTCGCTGCCAGATGCTCATACCACAGAAGCAGGTGTACTCACCCAGTCTCTAACTCCTCCGTCAAACATACAAATGCAGTACCCGAGTGATACGCGATGTCCCCATGTGTCAAAAATGTTGAGTTGCCTTTGGTGAGCAGGGTTTGCATTCGCACCCTACGTTGGTAGACAGAGGGTATAGGTTTCTTGCTTGTACCCTTCGCCTTTATGCATACGGCTTCGGGGATTTGTTTGTGTTTGGTTGTATGCTGTTAGGCATGCGGGTATTGCGTTTCATGTTTAGTTGTTTTGCATTTTACCATACGGAATATGATTGTGTTTGGTTTCTTTCCTTTCCGACGGTGTCAGGCACAGAGCAGAGGTGGTGATGGTGTTGTTGGTTTCTGGATGTTTCCAGAGCGGTTGTGGTTTTGTGTTTGTTCCCCGGGTTTCGTTTGCTTCCGTTTATGTTTAGCTGAGTTGCGGATTTGGAGAGTGTATAGATCTCAGGATTTGTCCTTCACTTAGATATATATCGATTGCAGTTTCTCCCCTTCAGTTCATTGAGTGTTATCAACGTAGGTGTGAGCGATTCCATCTGAATACGCTCCTTCAACAAAAACTAAGGAAAATCTAAACCCAGCCTACTCATAAAACTCATATTGTATCCACGACAAGGTTAGTCCACTGAAGATCCCCCTCAGAAAGTTTTCAAGATATCGCGTAGTATGCCTTGTGTACGCATAACAGCTGTAAGTTTATGATTGAAAGACACCCGCTAAAGTATGCACTTTGCTATCCAACCACTCGGAGTATTATCCCCGCGAGTCGGCCCGCGTTCTGGATCTTCCAACTGGGTACTGTAGTGCTTTTTGCATGCAGGTACATAAGGTGAGGAAGTCACTCTCTGTGCGGCTACGGTTGGAAGTAGAAAACTTGGTCTTGAATGCGAGCCTTGCGAAGTGGGGGATTGATCTGGTTGGATTATCGGTTTTTATTTATTAATCGGCTTTTCTGGATAGGAATACTGAGGGTGTATATCCGGTGGTGATAGCATAGTAAAGCTTGTGTTAAGGTCTTGGGAGAAGGCTTTCATCCAAGTTAATATATGTTTTGTGTGGTTGAGTGTGGTAGTATAGCATTATGAGGTAAACTGGGGGGTAGTGTTTTGAGTTGCCATTCATAGGCCTTGGGGACATACGCACTCCGATATTCGTGTTGATACTGGAGTCTACGCGTGCGGTGAGGAATAATCAGTCACCAGACAAACACAACCACTCTGGACACTAAGGGGATTCTCGTTTAGCTTGTCAGGAGCTGATTTTCCCCTCTCTTGCCTGGATTCTTTCAAGTTGTGATACAGTAAACCCTCTCATAACTCCGGGGCCGGTGGACAAAAAAAACTAGAACTAACTGAGGGTTGGAAATAGGGGAGGTGACTTGACGAATCAAGTGATAATGTGTGATGCTGTATGTAAAGTAGGGTGACAAAAAACTCGGGCCATTGGCTGTTTTACACCAAAAACAGCCATCTTTATGGATCAACAGCTGAACAGCACCCACACAGATAATCACAAAAAGCTCTGAACATCATGAGAATAACTATTTCCTTCTATGCTAGAAGTATCAATTACCTAAATCAATATTTGGTTATATTTGATGCAACGGCGCAGGAAGGTCAGAAAGTGACTTCTAATTTTGTATGGGTGTGCCATACAAAAAGTACTTGACAACCATCTACTGCTCACATTATTAGTGGTTTCTCAGCTCTCTTTTTCTTTTTTACTAAATTTCTCTTATTGCAAACTGTTCTCAAGATGCCCTCTGGCTTAATTACCAAAAAGAAACGGCTCTAAATGTGTTGTGGTTGAGAAAACGGCGGGTGAAGATGGCCATTTTTGGTGTAAAAAGGGCATTGGCTCGAGTTTTTTGTCCTAGTACTGTAGTAAAACAGAGAGTGATAGGTACTCTCGAGCACCTCATAGCATTTAAGATTGATTTAAAATGCTTTTGGGCTAAAACACCTTCATGTGTAGTAGCTACAAGTAACTATACATTTATGTATAGTTCGGTGACATAATTCATCGTTGGTCGCATCGTACCTCGTCACAACACACTAAGACCACACTAAATTGTAAAGAAAACTAAATGTGATCCATCTTTTGAATTCAAGTGTATTTATTGCAATAGCACGATCTATCCCTCAGCAAAAAAGTAGGTTTAATTGAGCAACTTTTACTTGTGTTCTAAAGCAAAAAAAAAACAGTGTTTTGGTGTAAAATGGATGGCCAACGATGAACTATGTCACCGAACTGTACCAATTACAGAGAGGAGAGGGGGGAGAAGAAAAAAAAAAGATCAGTTGTGATGATGGTATGATAGCACGGTAAAGTCTGAGTTGGGGCCGTTGTGGTGAAAACCTTTCTCTACTGCTTACTTCACTAATCTTATATTTAGTCCCATTACCCTAAACCCTATGCCCTAATTTCTGGAATTAGAACCAATCAATTTCTTGGAAGTAGGAATTATGGGAGGGTTAGAAGTTGAAGAGGGAATCCTCATAGTACCAACCCTGTTCTCACACAGCACTGGAGTTAGGGGAGGGTTGGAACTCCAAGATGGTGGAATTAGTATCATAGAGGGTTTACCGTACATCCAACGCTCTTCTGCCCGCTACAATCCCCTTCAACTTTAACGATCCCGATACGGAGGTTGAATGGGAAAGCACTTCTTCCCGAGTGTCAGAGAGAGATTGAACTTTACTTTGGCCGCAACTCGGGGGTCTACTATGATGTATTAACGTCTTGCAAAGGATCTCCGTGCCCTCTCACGCCTCCCCGTTATTCTCTCTGCTCAAGCTCTTCTATGGTTTATCCTTAGGGCCGACTTTTGGATCGAAGTGTGCGGGGAAGGGCTCCTATTATAATTTTGCAGCTGTGCTAATACTTGCGGCTCTCAAAGATATTTGGAAATCTTGGCGTAGTTCAGGCCCAGAAAACGCCAAGATTTCCGGATACCTTTGAAAACTGCAAGTACAGTACAAGTACTACGCATGACGACCCCTGCAAGTAAAATATACAAAACTTAGGGGCTGTTTGGCGCGCCGTGGTTGGAAAATGTGGTCAGTTACAAACCATGGTTGTGGAACCATGGTTGGAAGATATGTGCACACCATGGTTTGAAACCGCGTCACATCAAAAATGAGTAGAATATTTTGGCCTGATTTAAGAGAAAAATGTCAATTCGGTGGTGAATTGCAAAGGGTTGAGACCTAGTTTCTGCAAATCATGGTTAATAAACAATGTTTATACCAAACAGGCCAGTAGTTTCAAACCATGGTTTGGCCTGCAACCATGGTTTGAAAGCCCAACCACGTCGCGCCAAAAAGCCCCTTAGGCGCTGTACCTCCGTATACTCACAGAATTCCGTGTCTCCTCACTTTGCTTTTTTTTTTTTACTGCTTCTTCCTCGACTTACATCCTCCCCAGCCCATAAGCTGTGAGTTGGTTTGAGAGTTGCACACCGCGTCGGAGAGAAATATTCATAGGTTGAATGTCTCAGGCTTCTCCACAATTTGTGCAGGAGGGAAACCGGCCGGCCGTTGTCCCGAATAGTTGATAGAGGTGAGCGCTGATCAAACTTCCATTGGAAAAGAATTCCGGCCGTCCGGTTTCTGTTGAGCACTTCTGCTTTCTGATTTTCTATGAATTCTGCTTTTCACCGTTGGGTTATATATTTCTCTATCCTCTCTCTTGTTCAGCGGGAAATCTCTAGACGTCAGCCAATGCAAAGCGCCTAAAGCTAAACGTTCGCACGAATAGGCTTGATGGGATTTACAACACCGGTATTTGCTCTACACCCTTTAATATCGATGTTACTGGGAGACCCACAAGCGATTGAAACGGTACTCTAACAAAATTGTGTTATATTATTCAGGTCTTACGCATCTGACCCTCGTCCTTTTTCTTTGTTCTATTCATCTATTCACTGTATCCTTGCAAGAATCCCATTCCAGCTGATCCAAATTATCGATTCCAACATAATATGTAGCCCATTATTCACCTCTCGAGCAGTGATAGGGGAAACAAGGGACAATCGTTTCGGAAAAGGCTAGGAACAGCCCGGATAGCCGACAGCCGACTAAACTTCGTCAAGTTTAGATCTTCCGCCGCCGTTGCCTTGCGCAACTCCGTACTATTCTGTTTTTGACAGTTTTTTCTAGAATTGGTCGGTAGAGCTTTAAGGTGTTACACAGTGGAGGAATGGAGAAATCATAGGAGATGGGAAACAAAGCTCCCTGGACGCCTCTTGGACTGAGAAGTACCTAACGGCTATGGAGACCGAAAGTTAATCTTAATAAAGTGGGATATACTCTCCATTCCCTTTTCCTCGGGCTTCCTCTTGTTTTTCCCTTATTAACTTCATTTCTCACAGCGTCACGAATTATTTTATACACTCGTACCTTCCATTCTTTACAGCGCCGGGTCGCTCATTTGAACCTATTTACGTTCTTCCTTCCCCGCCCTGGTGGTTGGCTATCCCCCGCAAAATTATTAAACGAGAAAAGAAGGAAAAGCATCATGGAACGCTTTGGACCACCGGGAGGACTTGGAGGAGGACTAGAAGGGTCACTGGGAGGAATGGGAGTTGGCGATAGCAGTTGTGGTACTATACTGGCCGTGGTTTACACGACAACAGCCGTGATGTTTTCGATATTGTGTTTGAGGTTATATGTCAGATGGCGACACAGTGGGATACGGTTGGATGATTGGGCACATGTTGCTGCTTCCGTATGTGCCAATTTGTTGATTGGTTGATTATGTCTCCGATTGGTGGTTGAGGTTAATAATAATTCGGGAGTAGTGTTTTGCCATAGCAGCGGCAACGGTGATGGCCTTGGGCGTAAGATATGGCCTCGGGAGACATAAGTTGGATATCAACCCAATTGAGACTATACACGGGCTCAAGGTGAGTGATACGTCTACAATCAATAGTTTGCGATCATCAACTAACCATATTTATAGTGGAACTGGATTCTAAACCTCATGTTTATCATCACCACATTTGTCGTAAGGATGGCCATTTGCTCTTCACTTTTATACCTCGCCTGGAGGGATCGGATATTCCGGTTTACAATATACGGATTGATGGTGTTTATGATAACCTACAGCGTGGCGTTCTGGTTGCCGACTATTCTGGAGTGTCAGCCTCAGAAGTTCATATACGACAAGATTAGTAGACAAGATGGAGAATGCTTACCTGTGGGCGTGATGAGAGGGCTGGAAATAATGCACACCTTGATGAACAGCGCGACGGGCGCTGTGTTAGTTGGGTTGCTGGTGGCAATACAGTGGGGAAGGGTAATGGAGGAGAAGCTCAAGTACGGGCCTGGAGTTGTCGTTTTGCTGGGCCTCTTGTAAGACTCAATCGTGGATGTGAGAAACTAAGTTGAGACTAACTGGGTGAAATTACAGTGCTATTGGGGCCAGCATCGCGAGGTCATTCTTTGTGTTTCGATATTCAAGGAGTGACGATACACTATGTCAGTTTTTACCGTCATTGGGCATACTTACAATTCATTGGCTAACTTGCATTGGGGAAATATTCTAGATGATTCCAAAAATCTCTCTATATGCGCAATGTTTGTAACCATTGTGTTTTCCCTCTCACCTCCTCTCTCCCCTGACCTTGTTTAGTATAGAGATCAACCTCGGGATTATCGCGTCATGTGTGGGCTGTCTGCAGCCTTTGCTCCGGCCTCACCACGTCTCGCTCACTAACATCGCCGTTGTGGACCCTAGCCAGGCTGATGCGAGGGGCAGTGGGCTCTCTAGAAGGGAAAACGAAAAGAATTTCATTCCTCCGCCTCCGCCTCCGCCTCCGCTCCCGCCGATGAATCCGATGAGAGAGATGCAGCGGGAGCGGCTTAGTGGTGAGAAAGGACCTATATATTATATTGAGGTTGGAGAGGTGCATCCGGCATTCCGGCCAAGGATGCATCCGCTACGGAATGTGATGTCTCTTCGAGGTGATGATAGGGGGTCTGGGATTGACCTCTAGATAGAGATGTGCTACGAGTCTCGTTATTTTCGTTAATTTTGTCTTATGAATGGTTTGCACCCGATCATTAACCTGGGGCGGGGCTGGTTTATCCGTTGATCGTGTACATGCATTGGGACATGGACTACAAATATTATGAGTGATGGACTGGGCAGGTGGTATTGTTTACTGGAGTCTTACTCATTCGCACCTTTTTCTTTATTTCAACGTATCTCATGTTCTTAGTGCTCTAACGTACTCTCCTCAATAAACAAGTCATGATCCATTCCGACCATTCCTTCTCCAACTTTAGTGCTCGGGCACTCTATCGAATGATCACAAGAAGTTCTACCTTCTCGTGACACTTTACACCATAGTTGCAGTGGATGAGTCGCCCATCATTATTGTTTTTGTTTCCAGTAATCTGACGGTCGTAAATGATTCCCGTCTCAGACATCCAGCCACTCTTGAGTTTTTCGTTCAAGTTCAACATTGTTTCCCAATCTCAGGACAGCTTGGACGTTTGGAAGCATAGTGGACTGGAGAAGTGAGGCAGTAGGCAGTCAGAGATAGACCGGTAACTTATAGCAAATACAGGTACTGTGTTTTCTTTGTTCTCACTCGGCAGTTAACTTATGTAAGTGGCGATGCCGAGACATACCGTTACCGCGACGATAGTCGAATAAGGTATTAGAAAGGGGACGCTTAGTCGGCGATGAAAGAAACCTAATAAATACGACGAGAAAGTGACCCCGTTTCTTTCCTCTCTTTCTTCTTTCCTTCACCACACATAACTTTTGACAACTTGTTCATCACACATCACCTGATATACTCCAGCAATGGAGTATATCTTTCACAACACAACTACCAAAATTATCTGCACCAAACATGAGCTATATACACAATAATTTAAAGTCATGTATGCTTTACAACTTATTTTTCTAATAACAAAAAGAAAACTTTTGTTGTAAAGGATGAGTTGGGAGTTCAGAGGAGGAGGACACAAGTTCCAATACCCAGAAACTTGAAAATATTAAAGGTATGTCATTATTCAATGGAACTTCCACAGCAGTTGGAGTTTTAGAAACTGAGAATTGCTAGTATCTATTTGAGAGAACTAACATGTCAAAGCAGTAGAGTTCTGATTACCACCACTTCAAGCAAAATGTGATTGTGTGGAGGTTTGGTAGTAGTCTTAAAATTGACTCCAAATACTACTACTTCAAGAAGAAGTTGGAGTACAACTGTCATTAATAGCCTGAGCATAATATCAACCCCTCCAATTATAATAGTAAGACACAAGAGCTAACTTTGTAAAGAGCAACTTTTAGACAAAAGATAATTTTGCAGGCTTATTATTGTCTGCATTCTATTAACAGGTAAGATGGAACAATTATCATTCTTCTATTCTGTTAAATGATACTTGAAACTAATATTCAATAAAATATTTTGATAGATCTCAAGATATAATAATTGCATGTGAAGCATTTATAATAGGTATAAAGAAAACAACATAGGAACTCTGCACACCTTTCTGAGTCAACCTACAATGTTTCAAATGAGGAGGAAATAAGTATACTACATTTAAAGATGAAGTTATTACTATTAAAGCATGAAACTACTGGTAGAGATTATGAGGAGTCAAATGACTTCTCTATATATAAAGGTACTTTATAACTCCAACATGCAGAATTTCCAGATTAATGAAGAAAAAACAAGATTTAGGACTACCACAACTTCCATATCTTTATATGAGCTCTGGTTTAGTTACATTCTTATTACTGGAATCAACTTCAGAAAATGTCTGACTTCCTCCTCAGTGTATAAGGATAAATTTCAAAAGTTATGAAGTTTTCAGAAAGTAACAATACAATCTTGGTTCTAATTGTTGTGGAAGTGTTCTGTCCCCACATAACACAAAGGAAGATCTTGGAGTAAGATCAAAAATACACTATCAAGATACCAAATGAAACTTCTGAATGATCATTTTTGTGAAAAAAACTGAGTGGGATCAGTATTTTGTTCCTTTTCAACATTCTTAATCAAGATGAAGTTGAGGATTTTAATCACACTCTTTGTTAATTCTAAATTAATTACTTTCTAATTTATCATTTTTTTTTGCTGTTATACTTCTATTGGCAATAAATCTTGACACTCAAAAATTGAAAATGTAGTTTTAGTGATTCTAAAAACTATCCTGGTTGGACAGGTGGAAAGTAATTATTAGAATTTTGGTTGTTCAAAAATATATTATTAAAGATAATGAAGAAGTACATTATAGTACTCAATTTGCTTTTTAGAAATTTTATAATAACTGATGGTTTAATACAGTACTCTTCAGATATTTTATTTATGCATTTATTTTTAATTAGTATAGCAGGAATATTTAACTAGCTGAAACTAGATTCATGAAAATGTTAAAAATAAAATTACAAAATAACAATATATTGGTATTAATAGTATACAAGGACAAACCTTTAATACCTGGAAAATATATTTCATAATATTACTTAATGATGTATTTTGTACAGCCCCTCATCAGAAGTATTCGTGATCACCTTACTAAGCAACAGCACCTCACTAAATGCCACCTCACCAAGTTGATTGTGACCATACCTGCTACCTATTTTCACAACAGTGTCATGAAAATCTACTACCTCCTTTTAATAATTTACCCTTTCTCTGAATTTCCAATGGTTAATCGATCTGGATATACATCAAAAAAAAAAAAGTGAAACCCAAAGACCGCCCAAAGAGAAATGACCAATATTGAAAAAGGCATGATCATTTGATTTTTCTACTGCCTCCGGAATATTGCCCTTGTTGCTCAAATTATTGGACAGCCATGGACAACCATTAAAAGCTTCCTTGCTCATGCATGTGAGTGTCTATCACTGGATAATCTTCCTCGCCCTGGTCACACATTCATTCTCAGCCAGTGACAGTGTAGCACAATCATCCAGGTAGCCAAATCCAACCAGGAAATGAAGAGATCAGATTTCAGTGATAAATATGTGCTGGGTGTTTCTCTTTCTACTGGTTTGTACCCCCATGAGTGATAGGACATGATTCTCTAACAAATTTATAGTAGATAGAGTACTTAAAGAAGTCAATATCAAGAAATGGCTGGTCAAATCAAGACCAAAGCTCAAGCCTGAGCATATTGCTAAGAGATGGAAGTGGGCTACAGCTTATAAGGATTGGACAGCTGAGGATTTTGAGAGAGTTATCTGGAGTGATGAGTGTAGTGTGGAGAAATCCAAGGATCCAAGGCAGCAGTGTGTTTTCAGAGAACCTGGGGGAGTAGTGGCTTGCAGAGTGCATTCACCCAAAGGAAAAGGATAAGGGTATTTCACTTATGGTATGGGAGTGCTTTTGGGGCAAGAGAAAAGATCCTTTGGTTCCTATTACCCAAAATATCAACAAGACCAGGTATGTTAGGCTCTTAAGAAGGTATCTTTTTCCTGTAATTCATCAAATGATTTCTTTTGGTATGCAACTTGAAGATATTCTTTTTCAGCAAGACAATGCTCCTATTCACAAGGCTTATAATGTTATGGCATGGTTGGAGAGAAATTGTATTGAAGTGGTAGAACACCCCCCTTACTCCCCTGATTTAAATCCTATTGAGCATGCATGGGTTGAGCTTAAAAAGTGATTACACCAGCAGTATCCAAGGATTGGAGATACCCCAGGAGGAAAAGAAGCTATTAAGAAGAGGCTTACACAAGTATTACCTTTGGTTTGGGAGACAATTCCTGAAGAGTTTTTTGAAAAGTTGTGGAAATCAATGCCTGATAGAGTAACTGCAGTATTGGAAGCAAAGGGAGGTTATACAAGGTATTAGCTAGTTTTATTTATTATTTTCTTACTCTAAAATATATACAGTAGATGATTGATCATTGATCATTATTGATTGTTGAGGAGGGGACTCAGAGTGAGCACGCATGCCCACATGCCCATTGACAACCCCACCATTGACAACCCCACTGTTGACCCACCACATTATGGCGCAACTGCAATTAAACATGTCTCAGATCATGAACACTTCTGATGAGGGGCTGTAGGTTAAATAATATCTTTATATTTCATGGTCTACTTTAATGGGAAGAGGTTACTAATAGCTCTATATTCAATAAATATCATTTCATAAAATGACTTGTTAATACTTACAACTGGTCAACTTAAGTCCTTTCTTTGAAATAATATCTCATTCCTGAGAAATGAACTAGGAGAGATTTGGATACACTTTAGGCTTTATTGGTAAGAGAATACTTCTAAGCTAGAATTTAGAAACCCTTTTTATTTCACTTTATCATATATATATCAATTGTGTTAATATCCCCTAACTAGCAAAGTTATATTAGAAATTAAAATCAAAGAAGTATACCACCAAGATATTTCAGACAGGATACTCTTTCCAGCAGTGATGTACTAAGATAAGTCTATCGAGAAAAGTAACTAGAATCAAGTAATGATCTAATAGACTAAGACAATCTATGAGAGAGAATTGGAACCTATTTGAAGAAGATATTTTTTGTAAAGTAGAAAAATAGCCAAGAGACTTGCGAGGGCCGACTTTTGCAAAACGTACTGCGGTATTGGGCACGTCGATTGAGAGAATCGCATAGGAGATAGCGCACACTTCTACAACGATGATTACTTCCCTGGCAGGGATCTCACTATCCCAATCCAACAACCAATGCCAGCTAAAGATAGGGAAAGTATTAAGGTAGGCAGCTTCTCTTTCTTCTTCCAGATATACCTTTTATGCTGGCCAGCCGGGCATGTTAGGTTACGCCACAAGCCCGTGTTGCTCTAACAGTAATTACCCTCCACTACCAGACTACCCGCACAATCACCTCGAGTTCTAATCACGTTTTCCAAGAAACCGCAGCGCGCGACCGAAAACCCCCCCCTCGAAAACAGAAAAAAAACGATGTAAACAACTCTCCCGCCTCCAAACCCGCTTCAAAAACGCTTTTCACTCACTAGCCACGAATGAACCTCCGTGATGCCCCAGCCTACCACGCTCAGAAAGCGTGGTTGGTCGGATGGATAGAAGGTGTGCGCAGTGTTGCAACGTTACACTGAATAATGGTATATCGGGTTCTGCCGTGGATGGATGTTCAAGGTTGAACTGTACTTGCTGTGCTAGAACTGTAGGAGCCGTGCAAATGATTGTTATAGAAACGAATCTAACTGTCAAAAAGGAGGATCCCTACCCTGGGCGCGGGGCATTGTACGAGTATTGGGGATTTGCCTCCATAGTAACATTTCTATAGTACCGTATGATTGCGGCTCTGGTCGGGTATGATAGCAGATGTGGTGGATTGCTTACTCATGCACCCGATACAATAGGTTAGTTTGGTGTGATTGGCTTGGGACCAAGGTGGCTTACGCGGCTTTGGAGAAACGTGATGGTGATGGGTTGTGGAAACAAATGCAATACTGCATGTGAAATTCGACATTAGAGCTAACTTAGAAGTAAAGTGGACAAAAAAGAAAATTAAAAGGTCGCGATAGCGCAGTAGTCTCATGAAGCGACAAATAACCTTCCCCTTTGCCAATCCCTTCAATCCCCCAATCCATCCGCTCCCGTGTACCCATCATCCATCCGTGAAACAAACGTAACAAAGTAGAAAAAGCAACCCCCCCATCTATCTAGAACAGACAATCCAAACAACAACAACACGCCAGACCCGCGAATATACCAGCCAGCAATCCACCACTACCACCGCCAGAGCTAACCTTTCCGTTGCCGGGCGGCATTTGATAAACCATGGGTTGCTGCGGATGTTGTGGAGGGTATTGTCCCTGAGGTGGCGGGTAGTATTGCCCCTGCGGCGGGTATCCGTAGCCTTGCGGTGGAGGATGGCCCTGTGGTGGGTAGCCTTGCGGGGGTGGATAGTATCCTTGCGGCGGGGGCGGGGATTGGTAGGTTTGTTGGGGGTATTGGGGTGGCGGGGAGGCCTGTTTCTAATTAATTGTTAGTGCGCGCGAACGGAAAAGGGGAGGAAAGGAGGAAGGAGTACGGTTTTGTCAAAGCCCTGTGTCATGATTGCGAGTTTTAAAGATGGGCGTTGGTCGGGATATTTATTTCTTGTAAATATGCGAAGAGGTGGAAAGAGCGTGGAGAAGAGGGGAAGATGGTTGGGAAGAGAAGGATATAGACTATGAACCGGACCGTGTTTACTCTAGTTACCCGTAGGTAGGTCTTAGCCCGACCATCAGCCCCAGGGAGTTCACGGAGGCGCCTAAAACCTCCACTTCTGGACCTCTGCCGCCAATTGGGACAGGTTGAACCCAGCGCTTGCGCAGTTCATGTGCATGTGGGCGATTTTCGTACTCCTCGCTTAGTGGTGATAAACACCCGCGCGCTTGGGTTATCTCAAGTTTATCATCCCTTCGTCTGTACCGAATTTCACGCACCTTTAGTGCGGTGATAGGCAAGACCATCACCCTGATTAGCCCGAATATCACCTATTAAAGGAAGGGGCTCATTCACAAAAGTTTGACTTACCGTACTGCTTTTTGGAGTTAGGAGGTCGGAAAAAACCAGTGCCTGAAAACAGGTTAAGGGAGAGCTGTGGATTCCTTACAAGGTTGATGGGCGATTGGGGTGGGAGTTTGGGGTATTGTCAAGATTCTCATGAGATGATTGGCTTGAGAGAGTTGGATACGAGGGAGCGATGGATAGGCCTGTCAGATAGTGATTACTTGGAGATGAGGGGCGGTTGAAACAAGGTGGATGAGTATACCTTGGGAATTTGGTGCATTTCAGTGATGGAAGCGTAAATCTATGTCCGAGATAATTCTCGCTTTTTCCCACCAAGAACAAAGGTTAATCAGGGTATTATCTTATCCATTGCCTCAGTTATCCCCTCTCCTAGCGCTCGTAACAACCTCGCCCCCCACCCCCGGGACATGTCGAATAACAAAATAACGATGCAAAACATCTACAATTCTACTCTCCTGGCCTGGGAGAACAGCGAGAGGTTAGAAAAAGGGCCCTGGTCTTTGGCACCCCGCTGGCACAAGGAAATAGAAAATATCTTTGTGGGAGATGCAATTGACCTCCTATTTAAATGGGATGCGTGGTGTATCAATACATCCGGAATACGGGTTTGCTAGCTCTACTTGTGTGAGAGCATTTGAACAAACCGAGAAGCTCATAGCTTTCTAGTAGTCGGTATTAAGGCGAACATATTGTTCTGTATTGGAGCGCCAAAGTACGCTGGATATACTCTAGCGAGGGTAATTCTTCATTGCCGAAGGATTAACGTCCACCTTGGATAGTCGCCACCTACCAAAGATCAATCGTATGAGAGGCCACGAAGATCCACAGCGAGGAAGGTAATCAGCAAGCTAAACTCGTCATCGATATTCATCAGCTTCTACGTTCTACCATTGGAAGCATATTTGGTCCATATATAGCCAGTATCCCCCCGAAACCCCTACTCTCCTCCTCAGCTACCCGTCACACGTATGTTCAACATGCCCCTCTCCCGAGACTATGAAGCAACTAACTTGATTTTCCTATTAGATACCTATTCCATCACCAACGGGATTTTACCCACCAAACTTTTATATTTTCATTCTTTCTTATTATTATCATCATGAGTTTCGTACCACCAAATCCCGTTCCAAGCCAAACCATAGCGGAGAGGATTGCCTACCTTGCATCACAGCTTCAAAATAGGGAGTCCGTGGAAAATCCCCTAGATGGAGCTTGGGAAGAGTTGGTAAAGGACTTGGCGTTGCAGCACAGGAACCGCCTATCTGTGACTGAAAATAATTCTACCGGCGAGGCAAGTGGCATCAATGGTGGTGATTACATGAGAGGCACATCTGATTTCGATGGTTCCTCAACCCAGGGATCTGATACCTCATCGACGACGCGGTCCAATCGGAACCGCCGTAAAAGGGCCTCAATCCCCGAAGAATTCTGTCCCATTCGACCATTGCCGATAATCCGCTCCTCGAATACCTCTGCTAGTGTACATCACCTCGGTGAAACCAACAACGATGAGGGTTTACGTACCCGAAGACAGTATCCCTCCCGTCGATATCCTCTATCTGTTGGTCGATGGGTTGCGCCTAGGGCATTCACCTGGAATAATAGAAGTCCATATTTCCGCCACCGTGTGGCTGTTCGATATCCCGCTATCGGACTTACATTTTCTCCCACCATGCACAAACTTGTGAAAAAGGCTCCCAAGACGGGACAGGATATGATGGCGGCTGCACAACTTGGAAGATGGTCTCACCAAGTGCCGCTTCGGTCTCACAGGAGCGTGGAGAGGCCTGTAACTGTGAGTTATTAACTGAACTATTGAAGAAAGTGATTACCCTTGTGTTAACGCTATCCTTTAGAGAGAGCAATAGGCGTGTTGGCTATCTGAACTTGATGAGTTCAGGATTTTGTTTTCGGGCTTTCCTAACCAGTGTTTAGCAAGCCGTTGAGGTGTTGGTTGATCTCATTCTGTGATTAATAGAGCCTGTGGAACTCTAAAATTGATTTCAACGCTGGCCGTTGATATTTTGTGGGCAATGCTAATGGAGCTATTTGCCCCCTTTCTCTTTTGGTTTGTGATCATTGGCTCTCACTCGGAGAAAACCGAGCATGCTAACTTGTTCTTAACGGTTGTCTAGATATTAGTAACACCATGATTCGTTTGGATTAGTTTTTCCTACTTTATTTGTCTCTGAGAGTTTGTGCCACAGCCAGTATAGTGATAAAGGCGATGGTATGCGAGGTTTGATTTTATCCGCTGTCTTGGCCTGTTGAAACTGCAGTGATTTCAGAAAAGTCTCTTGAATTGCACTAATTATGCTTTGTACCGTACATTGGATGATGAATTATGAAATGGCGAATTATTTATACACGAAAGCGAAGGTGATCACCCGGGGGTATTAACTATACCTGAATCATTATTTTTATACAAATTTGTCTTGAAAGTATAAGAGGAGTTAGTGAAACGTATTATAGATCATAAGCAAGATATGCAAAATAACCTGGAGTGAATTATATGATATATCTATTTAATTATGCTTGCACTTCCATCCCGCCTCCTGCCGGGATGGTATCGAATTATATTGGCGGGATGGGGAGGGGGGTGTAATGGTACAAAACATAATGCACGATATGAGCATATCTATGCATGACAAACAAAGTTTCTCACATAGATGTTCCTACTGTCGTTAGGATTAGGGTATCTCAATATCCTCCAAATATAATGCTGCAGGCAAAGTGTAGGGCTGACTGTTGTATGGGAGTACACGTGCACAAGGGTTGACAAGTGACAGCCGCAGAATAGACAGACTGGCTAGATGGTAGCTTGTCCGGCAGAGCGAACATAGTCCTGCACCCCGGCAAATCGTGAAAGGTTTACTGTCAGCAGACATTCTTAAGTCTCTCCCACGAAGGTCTAGGGGGCGGTATTTATGAATGTGGAGGTGCAGGTACCGGCGATGGGACAGTTTTCAGTACCACAGTGCAACCAGACACTGGCACGAACACACCCACTTTCAACCCTCTTGTAAAGATTGGAGTGTCCAGGTGTGGACGATTCCTGCCACAAGTTTTGTAAAACTTTGTCAACCGTGGGATCCCGCACCTACGAATTCCCCCCTCGTTAGCAGGTTATAATGATACCGTACGTGACATCCGGACATCATTCCCTCGAACCTGTGACGTGTCCGGCGGCTTATCCCCGCCAAATACTAACCCGACAAAAGAGTTGATTGCGGAAAGGCTAGCAAATGCATGAAAGAGGGAATATGTCAACAGACTGCGCGAGGTTTCGAAGAATGTGCAGATTCGAGTGAGACCTAGTGATCGCGCACGAAGGACTTGGAAAAGTTCAATGCGGCGGTGAAAATCGAGCGTGCGGGGGAAAAAAAGACTGGTGTCTGAATATGGGATGCCGGGCGTTGGGTAAGTGTATTTTTTTTTTTCTTTGTACAGATCTCTGCAGGTGATAAGTTGGTGCTGTTTCAATACTATGATGGATAATGCTCAGTTACTAGTGACGACCACTTTTGGTCCCCTGAGGAGCTTGGGCGCGCTAAGGAGGTGAGCTTTGATTTTTTTTTTTTTTTGTAAATTGATGAAGTCTGATATATACCCGTGGGCCAAGTACGGGAATTAGAGGTGGTAGGGTTGTGCTGCTGCGTTAGTTGTCTGGGCTTGAGGTGGTTGGTTTGTCGACTGACTTGACGTCGTTCCTATACTGGGTTTGTTTTAAGTGCAGTTTGTGAAGTGTTTGAGGTATTGGGTAATCGGGGTAGGGACTTGTAAAGGTTTATTAGAACACAGGGAGGTGATACATGAGGGATGACACTTGAGGTCATCTCCTTCAATACTGGAGGAGTCTGGTATTGGTGTCTTGAATGTGGGAACTACAGGTTCTGGTGGTGGATTCACTAGTCCAACTTGTTCTGCCATTGCTTCTGGTTTCTCTGGTTTGCTTAGGTCACTTGAGTTGTTTGAACTGTCATTGTCTTCTGGTAGGTTCTCTGATCATTTCCTATTTGGCTGTTGTGGCAGTGACAAGACAGAAATCCTCTTTGTAGAGCTCATTCCTCCTTCTCAGTTTTCTCCTCTAATTTGTCTAAGATTTGCTGAGCCTCACCTTGTGCAAGTTATTGTTAGGCTCCTTCTATCCTAGACCCTGGCTTCTTTGTTTCATTCTTGCTAGTCTGAGTAATGACATTCCATGGGATTTCTCTCCTACTACAGGTTCTGACTGTTTCTTCAATTTTGTCAGTTGTGCTATCTTAACTAAATAGTTGTTCTTCTACTATTCAATACTACTAGCTAGGAGGAGTCTTTCCTAAAGTTGATTAGTCCTTTGCTCCAGAGGTTCTCAACTTACCTGTTGAGGCTAAAAACATGTAATAATATGATTTGTACTCAACAAAGTATTATAATGACTGTATTAGTTAGTGCAGGAGATGAACTGATGGGTACTAACTAGTAACACTGAAATCAGTAGCATCCAAGTGAATCTTTAAGAGGGAAGTATTTAAGATTTTTATTCTAGGCCAAGTAATTGTTAGGTTCAAGATATAAAGTTTGGAATGAAAGAACTAGCTATTCAACCAACTATATTTAAGAATACTGATGCCAAGATCTGCTGTTCCAAATGTTGCTCTCAAAATAACATGATTGTCTACTCTGTATAGTATAACTAAACTAGTAGATGCCCCCCCCTCCAGACCTGGAGGGGCACTCCTAGATGAAAGCATGACATGGACAGTTTTCATAGAATCACCTATCCACCTATACACAATGGTAGTATGCATGAGAAAAGTTGACATTTTTATTATTAGAATAAAGAATTATAAATCAAAATAGGCATAAACTATAAGAGAAACCAATTTACTCTAACTTTTAAAAAAAAAAAAAAAAAGAATTAGTACATGATGGGGGCACCTTTGTGATATTGCCTCAAGAGATATTTTGGGGTACATATCATACTACTGTACATTGTCAAGTTGGTTAATATATATTTCTCTTCGCGCCACACTTGCTTTTCCCGACTATTACAAGATAATTGATTGTACACCAGAACATATTATGTCTTGTCTACACTACCATAGAGAACCAACACACTGATAAATATACTCCAGCTTCCTCTATATAATATATATGAATAGCAGTGGTGTTTTCGTTGTAGAGAATTGAGTGAGTATCCTGGCAGGATTGGATGGTCAGATGGTTGTGACAGCTCACTTGCGTGCCTCGACTTGCAGTGATAGCTGGGTAGTCACCGTACTGTACCGTACGCCGGCACAAGAAGAGTACGTGACTCGCGCGTCGTTACAGCACAGTACCTGAATGCCGTTGGGTGAAGGTATTACCTGAACAAAAAAAAACTCGGCACCGCCATTTTTCATAGTTGGACGAGCGTGAATCCGACAAACTGTGTCAGATATGATTGGGTAGGGTACGCTTTTTGTTGCAGCGGGCGCGATTGACAGAACTGACGCGTAATGCCAAGTTTGCTCAAGTCCCGGGCTAGGATTGACAGGTTTGGAGAAATGGTTAGATAGCGCAGGGAGGCACAAGATCAGCTTTTGTCAAAGTGCCGACGGTGAGTGGCAGAGTCGTGGAACTGAATGATAACGGTACCGCATTAACGAGTAACCACCGCAGCGGACAATTCTATACAGTACAAAAGTCCCGCATTCGCCTTTAATACATTTCAAACTCCATTGATACGGTGAAATCGTAATTGATACATCCCCATCACACCACTCCCGGTATTATCACACGATCCATCAATCATCCATGCCCAAGTATCCAGCAGACAGAGAGAGAAAAAGCAAATCTGATACATCCATCCACCCATCCCTACCCGCCTTAAAGTACAATCGAGACAACCAACAAACAACCACCCCCGCTCACTACCCCACACACACACACATCTACCTCTGAGCCCTTGCCCTTTTCGCTGCAAGTTTCTTGTGAATGTATATGCCCCCGAGTAAAATTGCCAGGGCGGCAATGATGCAAAAGACGACGATTACACCACGATTGTGGCTCGCCCAGTTCCCGCGCTTGTAGAGGTGGTGGTATTCTGGTGCGGCCATGGGGTTTGGAAGGGCAGGCATCGTGTTTGGAAATCTGGTTCGCAGATGTTAGAAGTTTCACATGACCCGATGGGGGGTGAGGGGGAATAGGGTACCTCGAGAGTGGTAGGATGGGAGAGGAGGAAGAGCGAGCGACAGCGATGGAGAATTGTCAAGTATGGATGGAAGTGCGATGAAGCGTTTTAACCTTTGAAAATCAGAAAGTCTTTTTTTTTTTTTTTTTTTTTTTTTTTTCCTTCTCACTCTACCAAACAAATGGGATGGGGAATCAACCTTTCAGAAACACAATCCAAAGCAAACTTGAAGAAGTAGAAGAGGGAGGGAGGGGAGTAAAGTGAAAGCAAAGTAGGCAGACCACCACATCTTAAGTATCCCTGAGGCATTTCTTTTTTTTTTTTTTTTTTTTTTTTCATCAACAACCATGATTTCCCAATTCTACGCGGTGCATTTGAAAATGCCGATATTTCCGGGGGAAGCAGCGGCGTGCAACCTGAAATGGATGACGTTATGTATAAGCTTTCAGCAAGGCTTGGCGAATGCGGGCCATTTCCCTTTGTTCAAAAGATTTGACAACAAATAAGAGATTGGGACCCTGTGATATTATACCCTACTCAAATAAGAGATTGGGACCCTGTGATATTATAAACTAATCAAATAAATGGGGCCTACAGTACAGTACCGTGCCTGACTGAATGAGGAAGGGTGTTTGGGTGCCTGTTGAGGTCGTTTCCGGCTTTTGCTGGCCAACTAATACAATGGATATCGCCACCTTGACATGCCTCTATACTTGTACTTGGTGTATTATAGCTCATCTACTTATTTCATGCCTGGCCCCCCGCCTTCTCTCGCCTCGTTTTGTCGGAAAACCGCCCTGCGGAACTGGATCGAGTGACGGTGGATGAGCCTCTACTAGTTAATCCCGCAACCATTTCCATTGTTCCCGACTTCCTGCCTCCGGTAGACTAAGCTGGTCTGTGCTCCATACCTCTTCTGAAATCTACTTTTAACAGATGCCACCATTTTCTTCCTGTCTACCCAAGTTCGCTGCCCTCTCCATCAACCTTTCACCTTGCCAGCATTGGAGGCGGCGGCGTCCGACCCACACGCTGCCTTTTTCCGCGCATTCCATACTTCCGCTATCCATCTTGCCGTTCAAATTTGAAAAATTATCACTTTCACTTTTGAGCCACTACACAGACCTTTCCAGCCTCTACAAGTATCTGGCATGAATGGACTGAACACAAGGGGGATCCTAGGAGCGGAATTCTGTACGCCGGGTTGTCTGTGCACATTCGAGCGTCCATACTGAATTCCGCCCCCGGGATCCCCCCTGTGTTTGGTCCATTCATGCCAGGGACTTGTATCTCTATGGCGCCAGACTGCGGCGCTTGCAATGTCATAATGTTCACCCCGCAATTCCTGCCCATGTGACCCCCACACCTCCTCCGCGCCTCAATACAGGTTCAACTATGCCTCAATACAGGTTCAACTATTTTGGCACAATACCCGGATAGGGACTTGGATGAGAGAAGTTAAGCTTGAGTACAGTGCTAACCGAAATTCCTCGGCGAACCCTCGATGTGAGTCAATTGTGTCCCACCACTGGAGAAATCGACGCGACACCTCCTTCGACAAAAACAGAGCAAGATTTTCGTCCAGTACCCGCTCGCCAAGAGATCCAAACGATATTCATCGCCATCATAATAGACATCCCCGGGGGTCGTGAAGTCAAAGATCCGGTAACTCACAATTCACTTGTGTACAATCGCGCACTCGCAACTGGCGACGCTATTAAGCCACGCCATCCTTCATTAGTCAATCAAAATATAGACAATTTACGAGATCGACTCCTCTGCCTTACCCAGCATACACTGCCTTTATGCGCGCTACGCATTCTCCTTTGCCTCGACGCCCCTTCCGAGCGATTGACCAACTCTACGACCTTCCAATTTCAACGGATTGCGATTTCTAGCGCAGGCGGCGGATGACGAAGAATATCCACCCGTCACGCTAGCGAGTTTATTCACAATTCTCAAGAGTTGGGAATTCAGTTAATTTGCTTCAACCTTCCCCCATCCGCCTTCGAGAATTCAGCTCGATAATGGAAAAAAGACGGAAGTAGATGTTTAACCCTAACCCTTACTAAATGTTTGGCGCAGGATTCCCCCGACAGACACCCCCAAGTCTAAGGAAAAGAAGGTTTGCGAAAATTTACAATACCCGCCATATTTAAGGGGAAAACTAGAGTTCGACAAAAACATTTATCGGGAATTGATCAAGGGAGGATAAGGGCATATTGAAAATTTCACAAACTTGCATGAAATAGGATGGGGTTAACTTGTGTCGCACACTTGGTGGTCGTCCAACTTACAGTCAATCTAGGTTTGTGGGAAGTGTTGGCTATCCGCCGTTACATCGGGGATCACCCGCTGTAGCTAGAAAATGGGAAATCAAGCGACTGGAACGGAATTTCAAGTGCTGTATGCATTGTAGTTTGCCTGATCGATTACCTGAGCAGACCAAATAAATAACTTACAAAACGCTGTTGCCCATTTCCATCCTTCAATCACACTACCGAGATGAAGGTATAGCTATTATATTCAGCGACGCAGGCACTGCAGATCCAATCTTTCCTTCAACACTTGAAACAATCAATACCGGAATTCGGGGAGATGGTTAAGAGTGCTCTGAGACTGGACACATAATTGACATGACACAAGAATCAAAGTTTGTCAAGAGTGAAGGAGTTGGGACTTG
Organism: Choiromyces venosus 120613-1; assembly: GCA_003788595.2. Taxonomy (NCBI): domain Eukaryota; kingdom Fungi; phylum Ascomycota; class Pezizomycetes; order Pezizales; family Tuberaceae; genus Choiromyces; species Choiromyces venosus. The sequence continues at coordinate 43,138 of ML120538.1, read as the reverse complement.
AGCACCTAGGTAGAAAAGGCTGAGCGCTATTGAACGTCGGTAGCCTACTGCTGCTATCAGGGATTACCCGCATCCAACCCAACACATCAAAATTAGCAACAACCGCATCCCAATCCCACAAAACACAGAGCCACGGTCAGGCAACAAAACCGAGTGAGAACCAATGAGTAAGCTAACCCACGACTCCCCAGAAACTCCAATCCCTATTTCAAAATCACCAGAGATTTTTAAAACCCATTGATGACAACACAGCATACCGACCCCAAAGAACGCCAGAAACAGCATCATTCAATTACATGTATGCCATCAATTTAGGTAGAAAACTCGGCCTGAAAGGAATTACTCCTGCCATCCACGCAAATTTCGCCTTCTTACCGGGCCCTGAAGGCACGTACGTTTCCAGACAACGATGGGGATAATACCAGGTTTGAATAACAACGCCACCTCATGCCAGCGGACTTCCAACCAAGCAATCAACCCACACAACCTCCATCTCAAGAGCACATTCAACCACGTCATCACAAAACCCACCCCCACCAGCATCCAAAACCCACATCCACCCTCCCCCAGACAAAACCACGCCCCGCAAATCCCAAACAAACGCATTCCCCAACCTAACAATGCTCTCATACAACATTTCCAACCCAAAAACCTCAGCCCAACCCCGCACATTCCCTCCACAAAATATTGCCGCAGACCACATGTATCAGACAACTCCCCAGCCTAACGACCACTTCACAACCCCCCCTTATACAACACAGTACACCAAACTCTTTGCCTCCCACCAGAGGTTCAAATAGCGGGGTGCTTAACCCTTCACGCATAACGCCCCAAACGACGGGAACGAGCACCCCCTCGAAAAAATGGCGGAATAGAAAGTTGGCTAGCATGCTACCATTTCGCCATTTCGCTAGGGCGTGAAGAGTATCCGTTGTTTTGGGTATTGTGTTTTTCTTGCGCACAAAGTTAGAATGCGTATTCGCGTCGTGTCGGTGGATCGTCCTACTCAATGCTACGTTAGTGGAATTGAAGCTGCTCGGGGCCTTGAGGGGGTGAGGAGTAATTTGATGTATTTCGTGCTTTGGTCCAATCTGATTGGAAGAAAACTTTTTTGTTGCTTGGCCTTTTTTTTTTTTTCCTTTGCTTCCATTATGCCCGGCCTTCCGGGATGCTTCGTTTTTGGCGGGAGGGGATAGGACGCAGCGAAGAAAGGATCCGGGAGATCTGATTAAATCTTTTTTTTTTTGATATGGGTTTTGTTCAGTAGAGCTCCCAGCTTAATTCAAGATTCATGGACAAAACCAGTATATACTCCCTACTCCCACAAATCATAACTCATAAACATCGTAATCTAAACTAAAACTATGCTAAAGCAGACCATCCTAACCCGTCCAAAGACCATCATAACTGAAATAATAATATAAAAACAACACCTAGACCAAAAACGCCATAAAAATGCCATAACAAACCTATACCACAGACCTCCGAAAAAGAAGAAGAAAAAAAAACTACTCCAACCTAACCCCCCCAACCACACTCATAGCCTCACACCGCCCATCACATCCCAAAACATCACACTCCCAGCAAACCTCCCGGCCAAAGTTAAACCCTTCACTCTGCCCGGTGCTCTCGTGGGCACACTGGCAGCAGCCCACGAATGCTCCAAAGTCCTCCTCGCAGTACACGCATTCATTGCCGAGATGGTAGCACTTTGCACAAATCTCTTCTCCCAAAAAAGATAACCGGTGGCACACACAGCATTTTCGCATTTGCGCGGGCTTGCAGGATTGGCAGGGGGTGTGGGTGCATGTTGTGCATGTTGGCAGGAATGGTTTTGCCTCGGGTGTAGGGAGTACTTTGACCGGTGGTGCAGGGAGTGCAAGGAGCGGCGCTGACTTTGGCACGCAATTCAGGACCTTCAAGGATGGCGGGGATTGTGTGCGCTTGACTGATTCGAGCTTTCTTTCCTTGGGGGGGTGTTTCCCGGAGTGGGCGTGTTTATGTCTGGGGTTCGTCGGGGATGGGCTTATCTCCACCACCTCGATCTTTACCAGTTTTTGGGATTTGCGGTGGTGGTGGTGGTGGGATTTTGGCTTTGATTGTTTCGCTTTGGGCGCGGGTGCGAGTTGGAGTGGTTTGGATTGCTTTTGACGTTGAGGTTGGGGTTGTTGCGGGAGTGCGGGGATGGCTATAACGGTTTTAGTTGGAAACGGTGAGTAATTTGGTATGGGATACGTACAGTTCCGTACACTACGCGCATCCTGGGCCTGGTACTTGCTCAATATGGCCTCAAACACCCGCCTCACTGGCCTGGTAAACCCCGTCGAGGAATCCTTCTTGGAGGTGCCAAAAAAGTCATTGTATTGGTTGATTCCGTGTAGACGCATCTTGTATTTCCTACCCCCACCAAGTTAGCCCTCAATCAAGAAGAACATCCATTACCGCATCATCCTTACCTCTCAATAAAAGAAAATAAAAATAAAATAAAAGATAGTCAAGAAGGAAGGTTAAGGATCGTATGTATTAACGGTAAAGATCGTGTTGGAAATTTCGTGAGTCCGTGGATGTTCGTTTCAGAGTTGAACTTTGTCCAAGAGTCTTCTTATATATCGTGCTGAAAAAGAAGGCAAATCACGTACCACGTTCGCCCGGTCCTTTGATGGAGTTATGTGTTGTCGACCGGTCCGGTACCTTTTCTGCGGATGTGCACCACCTTAACAAGGGCAGGAACCGGCGAAACGAGAGCTTTTTTCCCCGCTGTGTACATATTCTATATCATAGACATATTATCCTGCGGGCGCTCTTCTATTTTCCTTCTAGTCCATGAAAACATCCGATCCTGAATATCCTTTCAACTAAAGGTAGTTTGTTAATTCTATGTTTTCAGACCACTTTTTCGCTTTCGACGATTGTATGCGAGAATACATGCTCTCAAACCCATTCAACAGAGTTTCCCTACCGAGCACTGCCGGACGTCACTTACCGGTTTCGCTCGTGGATGTCAACGCCGAATTCCTCGAGTGAGTATCCATGACGCCGGACCCCCCGGTCAGATTCTAAAAAAAGTTCGCTTCCAGAGCGCTTTTTTCTCCTCTTTTAGATGTTCACTTCAATCGTTTGTATTATAAACGCGTGTGAGGCATCGTAGTGGAAGAAACATTAAATAATCTGAAACCGCCATGTTTCTCGAGTATCAAATCGCTGCGATAAAGCTATTGTGTTCTCCTGCTCCGACCGAACCTATTAGGAGTGCGCTTTGCTTACAGAATCGACATCCCAAGACATGTGGTATGTGTTGGGAAACTTGTGCAACCGAACTTTTAGTAAGCTCCTTCTGACAAGCAGGGCGATAATGCATGCCTGCGGCGAGGTTGAAGAACCTTCCATCCGATACCAGCACTCCGGGGTACGGTATTCGAATTGATTGAACATCCCCTAGTAAGGGTTTCCTTCGTGGAAGCGTCAATTCTTCAGATGTCCATATTGTATCGCAAATCGAGCTAGTCCGTGAGGGGAGATAACGCAGAGAATCTCCCGGTGCCTGATGCGACTGGAATCTAGTATGAATACCAGCTAGTTGGACGAGGTGTTATCAATTAGGGTGTACAAATAAACACTGTAAATCTCGGTATCCAGAATTTCCCACCAGGTGCTAGCCCAAGAGCTTGAACCGTAAAAGTACATCCCCGCTAACGGTGCCAATCTCATGCAAAATCCCAATTGACATCACTAGTCACTTTGGGGCATGGTTTGTGAGAACGTAAAAGTTCGTGAAAGCTTTTGCTAACTTGGCATGTTTAACATATAACGTCTATAGCGCATAAAATAGCTAACCAAAAGTTGGCCAAAAGATCAAGACATCCGTTGATGTATTGAGGAGACAAGGTTAGGGTTTAACCACACCATTTTACTTATCGTAGGCAAGACGAGATAACCTTCACAAGCTGAGCCCTGCAAAGGTATCCAGGGAACAAACCAGTGCTGGGGGCAGGAGTCACTACTATACTCAATACTACAGGGGGTCGCTGTGGGGTGTGGAAGCCTTGCCCAAAGTTCCCATCTCCACAAAACATCCCAAAATTGTGAGATCAAGAGAGTGGAGATAAAAAGAAAAAAAGACAAAAGAACCTCGACGGCGCTCAAAAACGCAATGCACCATTCCATCCCTGCACTTTATCTCGATAGCCCGATCACTCTCATTCCCTCTTAGCCAACAATACTCCCCAAGAACCAATGAACTGATGAACTGGTGGATAAGAAAGGGAGAAAGAAAGAAATGGGGGAACAGCGGATTATTCAAAAACCAAGATTTTATTAGAAAACGCCCCCCCTTTCTATCCCTCTGTCATAACCATGGATGCGCAATATAAGCCGAAAGTACGCAGTGTGCCCTGTTTACAATATCGCCCCATATCACAGCTACAACCTTAACCTGCAAGCGCAACTGCATATATGTTTCCTTTACCTTCTGCAATCTATGTTGGCACTAATATAGCATAGGGTTAGGGGTATTTGTTGCTACTGCGACATTGTCAACTCCTGCTTATCGACTTTGTGATGCACCTTAAGGTCTCTCGCCCTACCAATCCTATGTTTTCGTTTTGCTAAAGTGCGGATTCGACTGTTCTAAATACAGGTAGGGGTTTGTTGGCATCTGCCAAAAGGAAAACTCAGAAGGAGTATCATACTTGAGCCAATGATTTGTTTGAATTGGACGCTATTCCGCAAATCGCTCGGCTCTCGGGCGTTGTTCAACACTATCAGGAAACACCTAAATACATGACCTGTCCAAATACACACTTCGCATTGATAGTTTGCCTCGTGGGCTAGGATGAATGAATGACAAAAGAGGCCAACAATCAGCAGCGACCGTGTATTTGGTGGACGGAATGTGAATTTGCGCCCACTGGTCCTTCTCGACCGAAACCTCTTGCCGGGGAGAATCTTGACGATACCTCCGGAGCTGCAACCTATTCGCTACAATAGAGGGTAGATTTCCAATCGCACATGATGATTAACCCCCCACGATCTTATGATCACTAGATATACCAACATTTTCACAATTATCTTTACAATTCCTTTTTACAGGTACTTTTACACGGTTACCTACGTTTCCAAAATCTAGACTGGTGGTGCCCTCAGCGAGGCACGCCAAGTAAAATCCTTTTTTAGCCACAAAAAAGCGCCATACATACTAAATCCCTAACGCCTCGCTGAGGGAAACCCCCCCAGCCTAATCTTATCGGATCTGGCATTATCTTCCCCTGCCACGGCATCCCGCGCCTAAAGTACTCCAAATGAAAAGTACCGGAAACAAAAAAGTGATGTTTAATCCATCCCTTTGTTTTTGGGTCATCTGTTATATTACCTACCTCCAAATCCCAAATTTCCACTTCTTCCGGCAAAAGTGAGTGGCTGGCAAACGTTTATCAGCAATTCTTTTATGGAAAGTTGTTATTCTTGCCTGCACGGCCTTGCATTTAGGACGGTGTTTGATGGATGGTGGATTGTTTCGATAATCGGTCTGGCGGTGAAACATGTTTGTGTGAGACTTGGGGGCTACGGTAGTCGTGCAGTGGAGTGAACAATGAATTATGGAGTGGTGATTGTTGGTTTATTGGTCGGTAGCAGCAGCTTGCTTGTCCATGCTGTCACGGATTAACGCACGCAGGATACGGGGGTGGGAAGGTAAGTGCCATACTATAACTCAAATTTTTCTTTATGATAAGCACGAGTTCTCGGTGATCGTAGAAGCCATATTTCTAGTGAATCCTCTGCTTGCTTATCTATCCATCTATCCATCCACTTTCATCACCCGGATATACGACAGACAGACAGACAGCCAACACCTGAGTAGAGATTCGAATACGATACAAACTTCAAGACAGAGCAGTATAACCATGTAAGCACGCCGTAAGCAAGAAAAACAGGATATCCCACAACCGAGAAAACATAACAGCGTATCCACACCACCGATCATGAAAAATTTCTATCATCTCCGAAACATCGTTTGAACTCCCAATACGCCAGCCGCAACTATGACTCCGGTGACAACCTGTCCAACCCATCCATCTAACAAGCACTTCTTTGGAAGAGCAACGGTACTGGGGGTTTCTAGGTCGACAACGTAATGCCTTGCAAATACTAAAAAATTAGTAAAGTCAGTCAATGTCCCATGTCCGATACGAATATTCGAAGAACCAACAATCATTCTGAATCCAGATGACTTTATTCAGCGCCCTGAGAACAGCACTTTTCGTCTCGTTGTCCAAGTCCGGATGTGCCAGGACCGCCCCGATCACCACGTCAACAACGTAACCGAGGAGGAGACCCATATGGATGTACTCGACGCGGAGGCCGGGCTTCTTCGCACTGTACCCGAATCAGCCGTGAACATCTCGACAGGGAGTAGAATAACCCCACCGATGAGCAAACCCCGCAACCCCAGTATGCATAATCCCGACTTTATCCAGGTACTCCTACAATCCCTTCATCAGCCCAGCCGCCACCACTCACCAACTCACTCGGAAGGGGAAAAAAACATACCCAAGTCTTCAAATCATCGTAATCCGCCGCCACCAACTTGCCCAAGTACCCCTTCAAAAACCCCATCCGGAACTTCACCATCGGGTGTTCCAGGTTCAATTCCTCAACTTTTGTCGGCACATCACCTTCATACCCGGTCTGCTTGGGCACGAACGCCTTCGCCGTGATGTCGTAGCTGAGGAGTTTTTTGTACACGGCCTCGACGATACTGGGGATTAGTGCATCGACGACAGGCTTGGCCGCGTGAAGGGCGGCGGCATCCGCTTCGGTGAAGTTGACAAAGGACTTTAGGTAGTCTACTCGAGTTTGGAGGTCGGAGAGGGAGGCGGGGTTTATGGAGTGCATTTTGGAATTTGTTTTTTTTTTTTTTTTGTTGTGGGGTTCGCTGGTTTTTTTCGTATGTATGATAAGCAACTTTGTGGAGAAAGGTGAAGATATGGTGGATGAAAAGTGTTATAAAGTAAAATCTCCCTGATGGAAAAGAGCATTGCAATAGAATAACACGCCAAAAAAAATCAATATACAAAGTTAACGTTCTTACACCCCTCACGAAATTGCACCCCCTCGCGGGATTTCTTTTTTTTTTTCTTTTTTTTTCCTCTAAAGGCAATTTTCTCGGGGTGATCAGCGACTCATTAGTCAGGAATCTACAGTAGCGAATCCAACCCGCTTCCCGCCGCCGTTGCACTCAGAATCCCACCTATAGGAACCACTCCGATTGGCTCCCACTGCTTTAGTCATCAACAACCCCGTGCGGAAGAATTTTCCATGGAGGAAGGAGTTGTGGCCTCGATTTATGTGACAAAGTGTAGAGCAGCCAGGAAGTGGGCTGAGACTGGTCTGACAAAAAAATTCTTTTTCCTTCTTTCGGAAGCGGTAGGAAGGGGCGTTTTTGAGGAACGGGTGATTACTAGTATTTGTGGTATCATACGTTTGGATAACTAGCTGGTTGTTATGTGCTGATGTATGTGGTGGTGGCGCACGGGCCAGGTGGAATGAATGGGGCTTTCGTGGGAAGAGTGGTGTCATTTTGACTGTAGCCCACCTCAGTACGATCTTGGCGACAAAAGAAACCGACCCCACCGGGCCTTCCATACAAAAATTCCGAGTGACAGAGTTCTGGAGGGAAAGGCCAAATTTTTGTCCAAAACCGGCAATTTGTATGGAGTTTCCACATGGCAACCATTCTGGTCAACTTCACTCACCAACCACCAGTTTTCAGTGGAATCAAAAAAATTGTTAATTTTATATGTTAGATTCTCTTTCATCTGATCACTGTTTAAAGGACAAAAAAACTCCAGCGTGCCTTCGTGGTGGCTGGCTAAACTTGGACATTTTGTATGGAAAACCCGGTGGGTGTCGGCCTCTTTTTGTCGCCAAGATCGTACAATACTTGCTTGTGCAAGCAACCGCAGGGCTGTCATCACAACTTTCTTCTCGTTGCACAGCAGTGGCCCATCTCCAAATCCATCTTTCCTGAGGACATACACGCGTGATGATCACAAGCAGAGGACAGGCGAGACAGCAAGTTTGTCGGGCCCCCACGGAGCTATGATTTGGATTTTTACACCTCGCAGCCCAGCCAGAGTGGAGGAAAGTTAGCCCATTTTCATACTCTGTCTGTCACGGGGATTCCGAGCGTTATGTTTACGCTTCTTGTAGGTGACGTTGACCTCCATTCACCGTCCCCGCCTAGCGAACTTGACAGTGAGAACAAATATCGTACGCTTATTCTCACTGCCAATAACCAAAATATCGGCTGGCGGGCGCCTTCTTGGCAAAGTCGCTCGAGTACGCACATCGATACTTGCAAAATAGAGATTGATCCCGTCACGTCTCCTCACTCGGGTTTACACTTCTGTGACAAAATGTATTGGGTCGACTTTGCTCGAGTGCATATTCAGCGAGGTGGGGAATCCGTGCTTCATAGCACTGTTGAACGGTAATACAGACTTCGTTAAAGGGGGGGGGTGGCTATCCATTTCCCTCCCCCATTCTCTTAAGAACGATCAGCAATTGCACAGACACACACTCTCCGTGGTGCATGCTTCCATCACTAACCTGGTAAAACCCAGTACCGCCTTCCTGGTCGTGACAATTCATCGCAAAATTGATCATCCTTGAAAACAAAAAAACCCCCATTTTTGGTGTCTAACTTTTCCATCACAGACTCTCGCCAACGGGAGTCTTGGCAATCCCGTCCCCGAATTCGGAAAAATTGGTCAGAGAAACAGCGATCTTCCTGCTCCTGGCAAAGCAAATCCCATCCCACCCTTGTCCATAAATTAGTATCCCCATTTTTCGCCATCAGTTGTGCTGAATTAACACCGTAATGCTCTGATCATCTGGCTTGCCCGTATTTTAGGCACAGCTCGGTAGCTTCCCGAGGCTAGTCCGATCGAGTTGCGCCCCGTGTATGATACTTGTCGGAAGTGCGATTACCCTTGGATAATAAGTGTGTATCACGGCTCGTCAATGATCATACATGCACATTCTCCAACCACCCCTCCCCCACCGCTGCCAGTTTTCCCCATCCATCCATCCATCCATTATTCACAACTCGCCTCAATAAAATACCGAAAACACCATCACCGAAACACGAAGCAAATTGCAAAACAATACCACTATTCAATTCATTCATTACTAATTAGGTTTTACCAGGCTGACAAAAGTAGCGTAGTGCAATTGCTTTCCAAGCTTGGTCCCAATCTACTGTAACTTTACCCGCATTTCCAGCAACAAAGCTCACAAAACTAGCTGTTAAAATCACAGTACCTTCCTTCAGTCCTATTCCACACCCTCACGACCGAATTTTATCTTGCCAAATCCCCCTCAACCTTGCCAAAACACAAGAGTCAAACCCTCCAAGGCCCAAAGTCCGTCTCCCTGACATCCCTAAGCGTAACCAAACTCTTCCCGCCACCACTCCCCACAGTCCCACTCACTCCATCCCACCCTCTTTCCCCCGCTCCTCCTCTCCCATACTCCCCCGCACCCCCACCAGTATCCCCCGAAAACCTCACACGCCCACCACTCCCGCCATTGGCAGAACCATACTTCCGAACCTTCATATCCCGCCATATCCTCCCCGCCTCATCCAATTCCTCCTCACCATCGGCATCAGCATCTGATTCTTCGATGCCAAGTCTGACAAGAGGCTCTTCAGGGAGGGGTACGAATGGTGATGTAACGAAGAGTTCTCCGTCGCGCCAGAAGGGGAGGATTTCGGAGGTGGCGTCGGAAGAGGAACTCAGTCTTCTGCTGTTGGAGCGATGGACGGCGGTGCTGGGTGTGGTGGCGGAGGTGTGAGAGAAACGTTTTTCCATGCGGGATCGGTAGGATAGTTCTCTGCTTATGCCTTGCATGTCGCCGCCACGTCGGGGCGTGGTTGTAGAGATTGCCTCGATTTCGCAAATTGCGCGGTCGGGATTGGAATACATGCTTGCGAGCTTTTGGCTTCGGAGGTTGTGTACGTATTCTTCATGGGAAACACTCTGTTTGGGGGAGTTCTCTGGTGAGCGGAGGTGTACTGGCGGTGGAGAAGAGTGCCAGCTTGAGTGCTCGTTGTAGCGGGATACTCTCGCTGTCCTGGTGACAGAAAGGGTGGTAGTGGGTGCGTGGTTACTGTGCGAGTAGGCTAGTGTTACGCTCAATAGTGGGGTTTCGTAGACGCCCAAGTCGGCCTGAATGGCGTTGATTTGGCGCTCGACGGAGGACCATTCGGTGCTTTCGCTTGTGGGGTTATGGGGATTGGGATTTCCGGGATGGACTTTTATAAGCAGGCTGCGTTTCTCGCCAGGGACGAGGCGGGGGTATTCGGTTTCTCCAATCACCTCGAGGATTCTAGATTCCCCGGCGCGGCGGAGGTGGACGGTGACATTCTGCGCTTCACCAAGATCGACAGCGGTTCGCAGGGTAGATATAATCTCCTCCACAGACACAGACTTATGCTCGCTCTGCTCATCTTTGTTGTAAGGTCTCGGACCAAGGGTGCTCAGCGGAACACACCATCCCGAAGATCCCATCTCGTTCCTCGGCCAAAACACAGAGCCAATGCCCAGAATGTGAATCTGCACCTGTCCCATGAATACCTCCGGGAGTAAGTCTATAGCCCCATCATCCAGCTGCGACGTCAGGAGGAATAAATGCACACTTCTATCAGCACGTGGGTATCTGGTTGCGTCAGAAGGCATTGCCTTCAACTTCCTGATCGCTGCCATAACCGCTTCCTTAACGTTCCGGGACGAAGGAGGGAGGCTTGTCAGCGGGAGGGAGAGTGTCATGATATCTTCCAGGAGTTGCTGTCTGGCAACGCTTCCCGAGGCATTGAGGGTGTATACACTATTCGGCACAGCACATGGAAAGGTCATTACCGCGACACGATCCCTCGCACTCTCCATTGACTCAACGATTCGCTTCGCCTTGGATTTCATACTCGAGAAGGAGGTGCGGGAGGTATATGGTCTATCGATATCAGTATTGGGAAAAGTGGATAGAAAGGTAGAAACTCACGATAAATCCATCAAAACGCCAACGTCCATGCCAACACCTTGTGGCTGCCCGGCATATCCGGAACCACTACTGCTAACTTTCCCCTCAATCTCAACCGAAATCCAAAGCCCATTCTGCCCCGCGGATTGCCCACTGTATATTGGCAGTGTATCCCGCTCCGGAGTGACCACCAAATCAACAGTCAACGTCGGCGGCCTCCACTTACCACACTTTTGTCCCCTGGTTCTATTCTTCCCGCCGATATTCCCTTCAAAAATCCCCAACACAGAGGTGTTGCGGACATGACCGCGGGGTACCGTGCTCCTCCCGTCGCGCGAGAAGTGTCGCGATCCGTCGGGACCATCCAACTGCCACATGCCACTTGCAGCGAAATTTCTGGGGAGACTCCCGCCAAGGTGCTTTTCCGCGCCCACTGTGGCGTCTGACTCGAGCGGGGAGACTTCCGGCGGTGTGCTGTATGTAAGAATGGATTTCGTTGATGATATGCTGTCGCTTCTCTCCCGTTTTCGAGAGTTGGCACGCTTGATGGCCTGAGCGGAAGTTCCAGTGTTGCCTTGGAATAAGTCAATGGCCATCTGCTTCCATCCTTTCGGTGGAGACTTTGCCGGCATGCCCTCTTCCAGCACTCGATTTGCTGTGCCTAATCTTCGCTGCTCGAGCCTTTGCCTTGCTGTCTTGTCGTATTTGGCACTGGTACTTGACGCCCGTCGCATGAATGCATTCTTCCTATTCTTACCCTCCGCGAAGTGACCATCAGAGTAGGGTAGCAAACAGGCGTCCTCCCCAGCATGACTGGATGAATCTCGCGACTCATAACCTTCAGAATGATTCCGTTCCACCGGCGCAAAATTGCCACGATGATGTGAGGAATCAGTCTCCTCGCCGTGATCTGGGATACTCGCCATCTGCCGTGCAGCAGGTCTTTGCAGCCAGGCCATTCTCGCCGCACCAGGGCTTGATCCTGCGGCTTTTCCATTGGCAGGGTTATGGGCATCATTGGGATCTCCATCTTTATCTGACTTACCCTTATCTTTATCCTTATCTAGTACCCCCGCAGAAGAACTGCGAGCCCTAGGACTGGGTGGAAAGTTCATTCCCAGAAACCCTTTCTTTGATTCTTTATCTTTTTCCTTCCCGTCCTGTCCGCCTTTGGGCTTCTTGCGGAAGGGCATTGAGGGGGACCTTTTAACCTTGATGCGTAGGGGCTTGGGGGTGATGTCGCTGTCGTCCTCCATAGGTCGCCGACCTGTTGGGGTTATCGTGTCTGAACGCCGGATGTCCAAGGGTGTGTAAATAATGGGCAGGGACGGTAGGTGTCGGAGGGGAGACACTGGGGGCATAGGATCGTAGCTGTACATTTTTGTAAAAGCAATCCAGAAAAAAAAAACGGGGTAGTGGCGTGGGGCGGTGTGAGGGTTTTGTTAGGTGAGTGAGGTTATGAACTATCTCCCTATGCATAATAGAAGAGTCCAACGAGAAGAGGGATGAAGAGGTTAAAAAAGGGAATTTTGTGATGACGAGGGGATTGCGCAAAGCTGTGACGCTGGAATTGAAGCTTCGCGCGACCTAACGCAGTCGATGATGTTATTTACAAAAATTCGGTAATGACAAAGATCCATCGAAGGAATTCATCACGTCTTAAGGGAGTATCCCCGAGTTCGACAATAAATCCCCGTGGTAAAAATAAAAATAAAAATAAAAACGAAAACTTATTAACATGAGGGCAATAATAAAAACCGATGACTGATTGGCCCTAGCACTGGGAAAATAACTAACAAGCAAGACGCCTAATGCGAAAAAGAGCAGAAAACAGGGAGTGGTATCTGCTAACAAAATTCGTTCTAGATGCTTGAACCCGATCAACTCTCCAACAGCAGAGAAGGAAATCACTCAATGACCGTGGCTCAAGCCAGTGCCGCACCGTCCCCGCTCATGAGACTCTTAACCCCCTTCTCCACCGGCTCATCCAACTCCACAAACCGGATCTAGGCCACACATATCAGCACCATCCACCCATAAAAACTCCCCCAACCGCAAAAAACTCACCACCTCCCCCCCCTTCTCCGCATGACTCGCCTCCACAACCCTCCTCACCTTTTCCTCCCACCCGGCCTTCCACCCCCCAACCTCCTTCACCACAACCCCTTCATCGTCAAAACAGCTCTTGACAAACTCCAGCACTTTCACCGTCCCGCGTCCCTCCCTACGCGTCCACCAACTCCCCCACTGGAACAATCCATTGTTGAGCATCGGGTGCCAGACCTCGGGACTAAACTCGATCCGTGGTGGACCGTCAGGGTACCATTCCGGGAACTCGATTGTGAATGGGAGAACGGCGGATGCGTAGGGTCCCCGACGGGGGAAGAGGACGCAGTGCCAGATGCTGTGCGGTGTTGATGAGAGAGAAGCGTAGAGGCCGGGTGGTGCGGTGTGTTTTAGGCCTGCACTGGAGTAAGTTAGCACGGTGAATAGAGAATGAGGGAGAGATGGGGGGGACACAATTCTACGAGCAGGTTTTGCTTGCGTGCGGTGGAGACTTGAGAGAAGCTTTGGCGGGGCATCTTGGTGATGGATGGATGGGTTGGTTGTTAACGTGGTACAATCCGGCTCGCGGTAGTTGGTTGAGTTAAGCTTTGCGCACGGACATTGGCGATGCTTGGCAAAGAGTGAGGATGTAGGGATCATAGCTTCTGGAAACTCTGGTGATGCTTTAGATGAGACGAGTGAACTATGATGAGGGTTCATACTTTGGCCTCAGGCTGGGATGGACACAGTGTTTCGTGAAGTTTTTTTTGGTGAAGTTCTGACGTTTTCACCCTACACTCGCGTACGGAAAGTTCTGGCACCCTGGCTGGTACTGTGGCGCATGTACGGTTAGAGTGGATGTATTATTATGTACTGGCACTCCAGTGAATAAATTTGTCAATTTGTAAGTGAGAATCTGAGTTCCGTCACACCCTTATCGATACCCTCTGATCTTTCACAATGCAGACCTGAATTCCTAGCTTGAGAGGGAAAATGAAACGGCCACATATCTCGAGGCTCGGCACTGGTGAAATCACTTGCTATGAGCAGTGAATTGGATTACGGAAGCACCGGTGTGGTGTTTGGTTTGAGGGCTTTGTTGCTATATTTCATAGGGTACTGAGAAACAAAAAAAGGGTCGATCCGTTTCAGAGCACCACTGAGAAGGCAAAACGAGGTCCCTCCGTTTCAAAGCACTTATAGGAAACGAAACGGACAGCGAAGGAAAAATACTTGCAGGGCAGTCGAGCAGAGGGGAAGGAGTTCACTTCTCCAACAAACAGGCCGTAAAAAAGGGGAATCGTGAAGGTAAGGGAGAACAAACACTACTAGAAGGGGCAATCGCCGCACGCACGACTAGGGGTCAAATTTATTCGTCCGAAGTGAAAATATAATTCCGTCACTGGAATTGCTATCGAAAGAAAAACAAAAAGAAATTCGTAAAAGAGAAAATAAATCCGTGTTCCCGATCCCGATGTCCGCTCTCCACTGCTCCGTCCGTTGTCCGCTGCTCCTCCTTCATCCGTTGTCCTCGTTCCGCGTTCGTCCGTTCTCCTCTTTGTTTTTCTTTCGTTCCTCCTCCTAATGCTTGCCCCGCCTAACTACCAATCCCCTTGCCAAGACATCAACCGAGCTAACTAACAAACAAAACCATCCTCCCTACCGACTACCCCTCATGATAACTAGCTGATCAAATAAAATAAAAAAACACAACTTCTAGCTAAAACATCGCAGACCATTTTCCCTCTCCACAGTACTTAGCCCTACAGAGTTTGTGTTTAGGTACTTGCCCATTCCAAAAGTATCCGGATAAATGGCTTGCGGCTTGGCGGGCTTGGCATCGTTTATTGGCCCTTTGGACAGCCTTGGCGCCAAGCCCAAGATTCCTTGTCCGGATACTTTTGGAATGGGCAAGTAGATAGCTTGACACCCGACTTTTTGTGGCGTAACCGCAACTCCTTTTCTTTCCATAGCATAGACAAGACAACCTTCAGACAACTCCGGTATAAACAACGTTTCCTCTCTATCTCAATTGGGTCTAGTCTCGCCTTTCTTTTCTTCTTCTTTGTTCTCTAGTTACACGACATATCTGCAGGTCAATTTATTGTCAAGGTATCGTCCGGTTTATCAGAGGGTCACGACCATAGGAAAATCACGGGTCCACGGCGCATTTGAAACACCATCCACCTGACGGGAAAACATACCCCCGTCGGACACGGGTACATAACACTACATGCACTCTAACCGCACATGCGTCACAGTACTTGTACGGAAAACTCTGGCACCCTGGCTGGTGCTGCGGGTACTTCAGTAAATGAATTTGCCAATTTGTAAGTAAGCATCCGAGTTCCATCACACCCCATCGATACCCTCTCATCTTTCACAATGCGGACCTGAATTCCTAGCTTGAGAGGGAAAATGAAACGGCCACACGTACATGCGCCACAGTACCAGCCAGGGTGCCAGAACTTTCCGTACGTGAGTGTACCAGCTGGCGTAACGTGGCTAAGGCAAAGTCCCCGTATAAGTAGGGATGTCTCCCGTGCAAACCTTCCTCAACCACGAGCAGAAGACAACAAGACAACAACACCGAGCAATCCATACACCAGAAGAGCAAAAAGCTTGGTCCATTTCTTCAAAGGTAAGAGCTTGCCATTACCTATCGTAGCAAAAGAAACAATCATGAGATTAACCTAACGAGAGTAGCAGCTGAGATCTAATCATGTCTTTCTCATGTGAGTTGTGCCCCTGCCTCGGGGAAGATAACAGCTAAAGGTGTATTTAGGCCTTCAGAATTTCGCCGCTACTCGAGCCAGCACGACGATTATTACCTCGACTATAGTCCTTGTCGTAGCTGCGGTCAGCATGCTAGACAATCACATCGATAGGAATCACAAACTTAATGATACGAATAAGCGCTTTGATAGGATCGATGGGGAGATCCGGGGTCTCGATAAGAAGATTGACGCCGTGGACGTGAGACTGAGTACCCAACTCACCTTCGGCTTTTATACTATTGAAGATTCCGCGATACGTACTATGCGAGCCCTCGATGGTAATATGGGGCCTCTCAAAAAAAAACCTTAAAGCATACGACGATTGCGTCAAATTGAGACTCAAGGGTCTCCCGTGTGAGCCCATAGAAGGTCAAAAGAAGTAGGGGGGTACGGGGGGGTTTCTTTTATTTTTATTCTTATTAGATGGGTCTAGACATCATGGAGTACGGGGGGTAGGGGGGTAGGGGGGTTTCTTTTATTTTTATTCTTATTAGATGGGTCTAGACATCATGGAGTACGGCGGGTCAAGTAGACATCGAGTGCAAAAAAAACATTAGCGAGTAGCAACCGATACCACGCCTCAATCCTAAGGCTGGGTAACCCCCCTAAAGACTTCACCGACCCAGAAAAGTTCACCAAATGTAAGAAAAAATGGGTAATATTATCTTGTGGATTTGCTGGTGGTTTTCCCCTTGTACCGATCACGCCCCTCATCACTGTTCTACATGTACTAGTAGTCAAGAAGGTCATAATGCTTGAGCATGCAAGAAACCTCACAATTAGAGGGAGGAGAAACCTCATTGCCCCCTAAACAGTTGAAACATTCCAGCCTTATTTAAAATGTTGAGTATGATACTAGCCTATTTTAGTAATTGGGAGTAAATTTACAGAGACTCTCTCGTTTCCATCATGGCTATACTGAGCTGCACAGATCTCGCGGCATTCTGAGCACTACGCCTCTTGAGAACATCAAGGTTTTTTCTATCACGATTACTCAAATAAGTTAGTGTTCAATATTTTAAATGGGGCTGGAATGTTTCAGCGGTTTAGGGGATAATGAGGTTTCTCCTCCCTCTAATTGTGAGGCTTCTTGCTCGAGGGGGATCGGGTACAAAGGGAAAAACCACCGGTAAATCCACGAGATAATATTGCCGAATTTTTCTGGCTATGTTGGGTTGGTGAAGTCTTTAGGGGGGAGGTTACCCGGCCTTAGGATTGAGGTGGTATCGGTTGCTACTTGCTAAGGTTTTTTTTGCACTTGATGTCTACTCCCGTGGCCAAGTTGAGGCTGGGCACCTCACTCCAGTAGTGATCGACAAACGAATAATAGGCTTGCATTCAACAAGATTATTAAGAACCAAATACGGTACAGATAGAGCTTCAACTACTAGTCTCCACCACTCATGAATTCATTACACCTAGGGCATAATTTACATTACTGTGAAAACTGGAATAATTGGACCTTAAGTTAGATGTCTAGAATTCCCTTCTTCAGTATAAGGGGAGGAAAACACCACAAAAAAACTTCCTTTCAACCCTCAACTGAGACAAATGAAAAGAAAAATATGACCAACCTTACTAGTAGCAGCAACTCTAACATATTAGTGTAAGGTCCAATCATTTGCAACAAACCACTACTTCTTAATACAGTAGGGAACATCTGCTCTATTACTCTTGATATTATAGGGCTAAACTACAGATGTCTCAATCAAGCAGTGCCTTTGACTCAATATTATACTTTTCACAAGTTCACTCAAACACCAGTCAGAGCCTTCTTCTCACTCTTTGAGATATAGGTTAGATGCACACTGGGACTATAGTTTGTGAACCAAGTAGTAGCTTATGTATATAACTGTTAGGCATATGGATAAAAGGGCCAAAGTTACCTGGCCTTTACACAGGATTATTTCTACCATACCCCTGCAGCCCCCATGAAGGGACCGGGCGTCATCACGGTATTACGGCCGAGTTGCGTCCCGACACTTTAGCTACAATAAATGGCACCTTCAGCATAATACCATATACGTCGTCACCGTCCGTCGGACCGGATGCTGTCCATAGGATATATGAGAGGGCGCCTTTGGCGACTCGTGGAAAGTGACTCGGAGGAATTTGGTTAAGTTTTGAGCAAGCTATTACTTTGTACATTAGCAGTTAAATATTATGGCTGATAGGTAATGGGACGATTTGGGAAAAAACCTTAGTGACCAAATATCGCAAGCCTATGGCACCGATGGGTAGCCATAGAGCCAAGCCTCTTGCTTTGAAAGAAGTAGTGCCCCAAGAGGGCCTACTTGAGAATCAGTATGAGAGGTTTTCGCTGGATAAGCTATTGGCTCGATCCAGAGCAAAAAACCTTATATATCCGATGGGCCTGGTGATGCATCAATATGCAACACAATGGCCATGCTCATTCATTAAAGCTGATCACTTTATGTTTTGAGGCAGAACAATTGGTATAGTTGCCATTAGGGTGGCATACTTAAATTAAGTTCATATAGTGGAGAGATTGAAGACTACCTACTGGAGGAGTGTTCACACCCCCCAGAGATAATAGGAGTTTGAAGAGATCAAAGCTAAGCAGGGCAAATATTCTCAGGGTGAAGAGTGTTCGCACTTAAGGAAATTAAGAGGTTTTTGACGGAGGTACTTAGATAGTATGGGAGTTGATTGTAGCCCACGATAACCCAGACGTGGAATATAAATATCGAGGTACTCCCAGCTACTAGAAACATCAAGCAATGGAGAAGAGATCTTATTAATATATTTATTATCTTACTCTTGAAAAAACCATTACACTTATTCCTTCCAAGCCTTTGGAAATACGAGCCTACCTTAATGATCTTCATTTTATCTTTACCTTACTTTATTTCAAGAAACATCACGGCCTAGACCTACCGGCCCTATCTACGGTTGGACTAGCCTATAACAATAACTAATTATACAAAGAAACTAAATAACAGGAGAAACCCCAGACTTTATATATCTATTGCTAGCTCCTCTGATTATCTAAGTATATGCATAATCTGCATACCTGATCATTGCCAATAGGGTTTAGTCTCAAACCTTAAAGAAATATAGAGAAACCTTATAACATTATATCTTAGCCATCTCCTAACCTGCTGAATTCCTCTGTGGAAATACCATTAATAAGATGACTGTCCAAAACAAACAAATAATATCATTGTATTAAGGAAATCCTCCTGCCTGCTACTATTAATCTTGTTACTATAATAATCTAGTAAAATATATAATAAATGAAACATAATCCTCTAGTTCTTCCAATATCTAGAAGAGCCATTGTGATCAGTAGAGCTACAGTTGCACATATTGATGTGTTATCTGATTGAGCTCTTTGGTAATCTTAGTTGAGATATGATTTATCTCAGCTTTGCATAGATGTATAGGAGAAGCATGACTACTAGTGAGAATACTAGTATTTGGTATAATATATGAAAATGAGTATTTGTGATATTATTTCAGTTTTTGACAGTACCTTTAAATTTATCTATAGAAGTTATTATTACCATTATGGAGAATAACTCTTTAGAGCTTTTCATGGAATGCCTGATACTTATTATCAATGACCTCTTAAGGTAATTCCTCTCAAGTCTATACTAATATGTCCTTCACTCCATTAACTACTTGCCTACTTACTCCTACAAAGTTCCAGGTAGAAATCTTGTCCTTTTAATAACTCCAAATAGATTCAATCTAGTTCAAGTCTACTGACTTCAAAGAACAATCAAGGGTTTCAATTCCAAGTATTTTCCTTTCTTCCTGATTACC
This sequence comes from Choiromyces venosus 120613-1, assembly GCA_003788595.2. Taxonomy (NCBI): domain Eukaryota; kingdom Fungi; phylum Ascomycota; class Pezizomycetes; order Pezizales; family Tuberaceae; genus Choiromyces; species Choiromyces venosus. The sequence goes on along the minus strand of ML120538.1, from coordinate 23,489 downwards.
TTTTCAAGCAGTTATTTGACTTGGAGCATTATTTTCCACAAGATAGAGGCATGGAATATTGAGCTTTTCTCTCAAATATATCATCTAAGGATAGAATTTTGGGTGTAAAATCCTCTTACAGTATAGGACCAGATTAATTCCTCCTTTGCTGGTAAAATCTAACCTAATTTCATGGAATACTTGTTCAGGATTTCTTTGTTTATACTTGTGTAGACTGGTTCTGTCTTCTTCTATATTGATTTATTCAATATTGTGATTAAAGGTAAGAAGCTTTTGTTATTACTATGTGCTAAGAACATGAACTTGTTGTTAATTAAATTATTACCTTTCATATTATCATGAACTAACTAATAGGAGTACTAATTAGAGAAACATTAATTAAGGATAAGGTCTCACATGACTCATAGGTGTATGAGTCATACAATAGTAGTTAGGTTAATCAGCAAAGCAGATTAGGATTTTGTACTATGACTTATAGTTAAGAGTCATAAGGGTTTCACATAAATACATACTTATAAATTATAGTTATTATTAGTATATTTATTACTTGAATAACTCATAGTTGTGAGTCATATGATATATTTGAGAAATGATTTACAATTATGAGTCATACAAGTTATTTGATTATGTGACAAACTACTACTTCTTGACACAGTAGGGAACATCTGCTCTATTGCTCTTAATATTACTGAGTCAAGCCACAGATATCTCAATCAAGTAACAATCATAGTAGAATAATATAACTATTCACAGGATTACCCAATATCAATTCGAGCCTTCTTCTCACCCTTCAAGATGTAGGTTGGATGTATGTAGGACTATAGTATGTGAATCAAGTAGTAGCTTATGTGTATAAGTAATTGCACAAGGAAACTAAATAACATAAAAGTCCCAGACTTTATATATCCATCACTAGCCTCCCAATTATTAAAATGCATATGTAATCATTCCCCAGCCATCTCCCAACCTCCTGAATTCCTCTGTGGAAATACCATTAATCTGATGGCTGGTATAAATAACAAATAACATAATTATACTTAATGAAATCCTCCTACCTTCTACTATTAACTCAGTTGTCATAATAATCTCATCATATAATGTAATCAAATAAAACTATATAACAATGGAAACCTATTCCTATGCCTCTTCCAGGATACTGAAGAGTCATCAAGACCAGTAGAGCTGTAGCTACACATATTCATATGTCATCAAATTGATCTCTTGAGTGATTATAGTGGAGATACAGTTTATCTCAGCTTCACATAGATGTATGTGAGGAGCATGACTACTAGTGAGAATACTAGTATTGTGCGTTAACAAAAATAACCATACATTAACGGATGGAAAAACTCGGCCATGGCAACCCCACTATCCCACCAACCCCACCATCATGAAAACCAAAAAAAAATTTAAAAAAATGTAAATACATAGTAGAAATTAATATTTAGTATACCATCCATCAGCCTTAATAATTTCTTCCACCCTATCTACCATTGATCCTGCCAAAGTATCAAAAACCTTTGGGTCAAGAAGTTCCCAGCAATTAGTAATGGCTTCCTCTATTGCTTTTTTGGCCTCATGAACAGGACCCTTCATGAGATAGAGCTCAGGATAGTTCTTGTGAAGCTTATCTTTCACCAGAGACCAAACATTCTCAATAGGATTGAGATCTGGTGAATTGGCAGGAATTTCCAGAAGAGTAATTCCCTGCACTCTGAGTCATCTCCTAAAGGGCAAGTGAGTCTTAGCATTGTCAATGATAAAAAATACCTCTTCATCTCCAACCCTTTCTCTGATATCCTCCCATATCCCTAGAAAGTCATAATGATCATAAACATCAATAATTGACTTTCCAGTTACTCCAGCCCTAGCAGAAGTAGGATCAGGAAAAATAGGTAAAAAGAGACCATGAGTTTGACCATAAAAACAACCAGTCATCATTTGGCTAATCTTCCTCTCTCCTCTCCTAGCAGTAGGCTTAATACAATCCTTATCCCACTTCTCTTTTGGATATCTAAATATCCATTTTCTCCTCTTTCCTCCTCCTCTCTCCACAGCTACCTCATCTCCCCACATTGCCTTCCTTCTCCACATCTCTTTTGTCCAATGCCTATAAGCTAATGCCTATTCTAATCTCTCTTGAGCTAGATCCTCATCCAAATGAACCCTTTCTTGTGCCAACTACTTTTTTAGATGCTTTTGTTGAAGTCTTCTCCTCACTGTCATAGAAGAGATATTGGGAGCAACTTTTTTGGCAATCTCAGAATAGCTAGTATTGCGATAGCTGAGAGCTTCCTCCACCATAGCATCATCCTGCAACTTGGTAGTTTTAGGATATCTTCCTCTACCCTTTCTCTCCTAGCCCTCTTGATCTCCTTTTAGGATACTATCTTTAATAGTATTGAGGGGGATATCAAGTTAGTAGGAAATTTGGCGATAGCTCATTTGAGGTTCGTGTAACCTGAGAATTCTCCCCCTAGTAAACTCTGAGAGGTGCTTGGAGGGAATAGGCTTTTTGGCATGACTGTGAAGAATAGGAGGCATAGTTTCTTAAAACAAAAGAATTAGGAAAATTGGTTGGGTTTTGGTTGATGTGGAGGAATTTCTTTAGGTAGTGTTCAAAGTGAGAGGTGATGAGGAGGGTTGCGTTGCCACAGATCATGGATGTACGATTAATTTTGTTAATGTACAATATTTAGTATGTGAAAATAAAAATCTATAACAGATTGGTGGTTTATGATGTGACTCATAGTTATGAGTTATATAGGATTTCACACTTATGACTTAGTTGAGTTATAAGGATTAAGGGTTTTGTGGGAAGATAACTGTATAAGGAGGGAGATTTTCCTGAATTGTTAGTTCTTCATGTAACCATCTAAGTTCTTTCCTATCTATATACTTTACAAATAAAATACTTTTATGCTCTTCTAATATGTAAGCACCTTTGAAGACATGAGACTTGTAGGTACTATTGAACATTATACACTCAAACTATTAGACAGTTGGTGAGTAATATAATGTATATTCTAAGGAATATAAGAATCAATAGGACTGGAACTATATTATTACCTATTGCATGATATAGTTAGTCAAGAGTTAACATATACTATAACTGATTTTCTTCACTAACAATTTGTTGAAAGTTTTCTTTTTCCTCTACTATATCTAGTTCTCAGATGTGGTATAGACCTTTTTTACTAAGGATGATTGTATCCTAAGATATAACTTGAATAAGCTGTTTCTTATTATTGTAATAATGAAGGCCACATTCATATGTATCTATACCATAGTATTGTGAAATATTTCACTGATGTTGTGGTTTATTGAATCCAACTCATATCTCATTGATAAAAACAATAGTATTAATTACTATCTGCAATGCTATATGGGTAAATACAAGCCTTGCCTTTAAGTATTCTAATAATAGAGTGGGATTAGGAGCAGCTTTCTTCCAAAAATATTATATTAGCTATGAAAGATCTATTGGAGAATAGAGTGGTCAGTGGGAATTCCAAGTTCTTGAGCAATCTCTGGAAAGATTCATTGCCAATATTCTTTATCTTGTTGACTTAAATCTTGTAATACAATAGAATCTTCTGAATCTACAATATATTTCTCTAGATTACCCTGCATGGTAGCTTTCTAAATAACCTAACACATCATCAAAGTCTTCTGGATCAGTTGCTTGGACCTAGTTTATAATTAACTGGCACTATTTACATCTTCAAAGTGGTTATCTTACCTTTACTTTCCTCAAAATATGCTCAATAGTAGATCTTTTCTGATCAAACTTTGCCACTACTCAAGAAGACATGTGCCCATGCCAATTAAGTATTAGGATTGCAGCTCACTTGAGTAATGTGACTCTTGGGGTACTTCCAGTATGCCCATGATGTATTGCTAGTATTACCAAGCATTAAACGGAGTAGATTTAAAGACAACTAGGAGGTTTTTAGGAATATTTAGATCATATAAAGTATTCCTACTTAAAGAAAATATTGCAGTATATTTTATAGTATGCTACCTACTATTTTCTCTAGTATACTAATATTACATTACCTATCTTAGTACTCTACTACCTCTTCCTATTCATTAGTTGATTACTACTAGAATAAGGTACCTGACTACAACTTGGTTACAGAAGTACTTGACCCACTATACTACATACTACCTCTACCTTATTTTCAAGTTTTCTCCATCAGCACTAAACATTCACCTTATGTACCAGTAAACTCCAATTGTCAAAATGTTGAAATAGATGACTAGTATAACCTTCTTTCAAGTAATGTGGTTTTATGAAGTGATGAGAAAATGCATCCTCCCAATCTGATTTAACTGTTGCAGTACACTTGATAAGGCTTTTACTATACAATAGAGATACACTCCATCTGACAATAAAACTAATTCTATAAGGTCATCTCTCTCTCTAAGTTATATTAGAATAATCTAGTTGGATTACTTTAATATCAAGTATTCAAACTCACATGACAGGCAGTGCAAATGACCTGCCTTGATATATTTTTTCAAATGTAAAACAAGAGACATAGTATATCTATTAGTTTTCTCTTAAGATAAATCATAATATCTCTGAACTCTAGTTGATATATTGACTCAGCTGGACTGTTAGGCATATGGAAAAAAGGGCCAAAGTTACCTGGCCTTTACATAGGATTATTTCTACCATACCCCTGCAGCCCCCATGTAGGGACCGGGCATTATTACGGTATTACGGCCGAGTTGCGTCCCGACACTTTAGCCACAATAAATGGCACCCTCAGCATAACACCATATACGTTGTCGCCGTCCGTCCGACCGGATGCTGTCCATAGGATATATGAGAGGGCACCTTTGGCGACTCATGGGAAGTGACTCGGAGGAGTTTGGTTAAGTTTTGAGCAAGCTATTACCTTGTACATTAGCAGTTAAATATTATAGCTGATAAGTGATGGGACGATTCGGGAAGAAACCTTAGTGACCGAATATCACAAGCCTATGGCACCGACGGGTAGCCATAGAGCTGAGCCTCTTGCTTTGAAAGAAGTAGTGCCCCAAGAGTGCCTACTCGAGAATCAGTATGAGAGATTTTCACTGGATAAGCTATTGGCTCGATCCAGAGCAAAAAACCCTATATATCTAATGGGCCTTGTGATGCATCAATATGCAACACAATGGCCGTGCTCATTCATTAAAGCTGATCACTTTATGTTTTGAGGCAGAACAATTGGTATAGTTGCCATTAGGGCGGCATACTCAAATTAAGTTCATATAGTAGAGAGATCGAAGGCTACCTACTGGAGGGGTGTTCACACCCCTCAGAAACAATAGGAGTCGGAAGAGATCAAAGCTAAGTAAGGCAAATATTCTCAGGGTCAAGAGTGTTCGCACTTAGGAAAATTAAGAGGTTTTCGATGGAGGTACTTAGATAGTATGGGAGTTGATTATAGCCTGTGATAACCCAGACACGGAATATAAATATCAAGGTACTCCCAGCTATCAGAATCATCAAGCAATGGAGAAGAGATCTTATTAATATATTTATTAACTTACTCTTGAAAAAACTTTATTACACATATTCTTTCTAAATCTTTGGGAAATATGAGCCTACCTTAATGATCTTTGTTTTATCCTACCTTGCCTCATTTCAAGAAGCTTACGGCCTAGACCTACCAGCCCTATCTACGGTTGGACTACCCCGTAACATGGACTAGTTCATCCTACCATTAGTTCAATTGTGTACAGATTTAGAATTTGTTGAGCAGAGACCTGATATAATATATTATAATATGGGGCATAGTTCTGCCCATAATATTTTCGATGTCAAATATTATACTGCTCAAATGGATCTTAGAGAATACTAGTAGATAGATAACTTTAGTCTTATATTGTACTATTAGAGAAGAAGTCACAAGTATTTCTGGATCATTAGATAATAGTACAAGATCTAATCTTCTTACCATTAGGTCTTTCACCCTTTTACTGGATTCCACACATCTGGTAAGCCTGAGGCATCCTTAAGAAGTTAGGCAGATATCATAGATCATTATTTTTGTGTACCAAATGCTAGTAACCCCACTAGCAGTCATACCCCTTACATACATCTATGCAAAGCTGAGATAAATCATTTCTCAACCAAGATCACTAGAGAGCTCAACTAGATGACACATGAATATGTGCAGCTACAGCTCTATTGGTCACAATAGCTCTTCCATATATTAGAAGAAGTGGAGGATTAGGTTTCCTTTATTATATAGTTTCATTTGTTATATGATTATGTTATATGTTTAGAGTTGTTATAGTAACTAAGTTAATGGTAGCAGGCAGGAGGATTTCCTTATATGATTACATTATAAGGTTTCTTTATATTTCTTTAGGATTTAGGACTAAACCCTATTGGTAATGGTCAGGTGTATAGATTATACATACACTTAGATAATCTGGGAGGCTAGTGATAGATATATAAAGCTTGGGGTTTTTCTGTTAGTTAGTTTCCTTGCACAATTACTTATACACATAAGCTACTACTTAGTTCACTACAATAGTCCCAACATGCATCTAACCTATATCTTGAAGGGTGAGAAGAAGGCTCTGATTGGTGTTTGGGTGATCCTGTAAACAGTTATATTGTTCTACTATTATTATTGCTTGATTGAGATATCTGTAGCTTGACTGAGTAATATCAAGAACAACAAACTAGACATTTCCTACTATGTCAAAAAGTGGTGGTTTGTCATAGCAGAAGAGGAGAAAGGAAGAAAGAAAGGAAAAAAAAAAAAGTTTGTGAAAACCCTTAATGAGAAAATGAGGGTACTTGAGGTCTCAAGGGCAACCAAGCTAGTTGTACAGTAATGTATTCCACGAGAGGAGATGTTGCGTACTAGCTGACATAATGTGGCTAAGGCAAAGCCCCAGTATAAGTAGGGATGTCTCCTATGCAAACCTTCTTCAACTGCAAGCAGAGGACAACAAGACAACAACACCGAGCAATCCATTCACCCGAAGAGCAAAAAGCTCGGTCTATTTCTTCAAAGGTAAGAGCTTACCATTACCTATCATAGCAAAAGAAACAATCATGAGATTAACCTAACGAGAGTACTGTAAGAACTCGAGGAATCCACTATCAGATTATCAGCTGGTCAGCCCACGATTGGTTTAGATTGACAGGTTAACGGAATTGGAATACCAGTTAATGAGATCCAACACGGCCTGAGGGCTGATCTTATACCGCTTCTGGAAAGAGCTAGTTCTTCTCAGGAGCTTTTGTCTCTGAATCCTGAGATTACAGGGGGTGACGGAGATAGCGGATTTCACGAGTTCTTACGGTAGCAGCTGAGATCTTTCTCACGTGAGTTGTGCCCCTGCCTCGGGGAAAATAACAGCTGAAGGTGTATTTAGGCCTTCTGAAATTCCCCGCTACTCAAGCTGGCACGACGATTATTACCTCGACTATAGTCCTTGTTGCAGCTGCGGCCAGCATGCTAGACAATCACATCGATGGGAATCACAAGTTTAGTGATACGAATAAGCGCTTTGAAAGGATTGAGGAGAAGACGAATAAGCGCTTTGATAGGATCGATGAGAAGATCCAGAATCTCGATAAGAAGATTGACGCCGTTGATGTGAGACTGAGTACCCAACCCACCCTCGGCTTTTATACTACCGTAAGATCTCGTGGAATCCACTATCAGATTATCACCCGGTCAGCCCACGATTGGTTTATATTGACAGGTTAACAGAATTGTGAATACCAGTTAATGAGATCCAGCACAGCCTGAGGACTGATCTTATACCGCTTCTGGAAAGAGCTAATCCTTCTCAGGAGCTTTTGTCTCTGAATCCTGAGATTACATGGGGTGACGGAAATAGTGGATTTCACGAGTTCTTACGGTATTGAAGATTCCGCGGTGCGTGCTATGCGAGCCCTCGATGGTAATAAGGGGCCTCTCAAAAAAGCCCTTAAAGGATACGACGATTGCGTCAAAATGAGACTTAAGGGTCTCCCGTGTGAGCCCATAGAAGGCCGAGAGAAGTAGATTACATACCACTAAGGGGGTGGGGGGGGGGGGTTTCTTTTATTTTTATTCTTATTAGATGGGTCTAGACATCATGGAGGGTGTTTACAATAAAGTTAATTATAACGTGTTCCACGCCATAGCGAGCGCCCGTCATAGCAAGCCATCCACCCAAATACTAGCCACTGTTCAAATCCCAACTAAGGTTCAGCCAATCACTTCGTCCAAACTTGCAGGTGGCTCGTTACGCCGGACGCTCGCTATGGCGTAGAATACGTTACTGCGAGACAGCAATAATAATCCAAGTCGTACCGTAATCTCCAAAGAAACTTGAAACTTCGGCCTTTCTGTTTTTCTTGTTTCTCAAACCCCCAAGGCCTGAGCTCAGCTAAAGCTCTTAATTTCTGGCTGTATTAAGTAAGCAGAAATGGTAACAGCAAGCATCAACTCTGTGGGTTTTTGGTGCTTTTACTCTAAAGATTTAAAGGAGGCTGCAGATCAGGATCAACTTAACCTGAAAGGAATGAGTTCTTGCTTTTCGTTCCGAGCCTTTGTCTTGTTTTCAGGCTGGGTTCTCTTTGTAAGCCATTCTGGTAGATTCTCACATTTACGACTAATTACGGTGTCGGCATTGGTCTTGTTGAGACAGCGAGGATGTGCCGTCGTGATTAGCGGAGAAATATTAGCTACGATATAAGGCCTTTTTTCTGAGATGATTGTCATCAGTTTAATTACTGTGCTCGTAGGGGAAGAGTTTTCGGTCATGCTGTGTTTACTTTGCTCCGACCAAGCCACACTCGTTCGCCAGCCTTAGGCAAAATTCTGTTGAGTCGATCCTCAGTTGCCACAGTAGACTACCGTATTTTCCGTTCTCAAATGAACGCGGTTGCAATCGCGAGCAAGGCGCCCGCTGGAACCCCAAACTTGATTCCGAACACTATACCAAGGCTATCCTAGCCCACGCAGAGAAACAAGAGCATCACGACACAATTCAATGTCAGGCGAGAATCAATCCTAGTCTGCCATCTTTTTAGAACCGCCCACACCCATCGCTTGGTTCTTTCCCCACCCGAACAAGGCAGGGTTGCCAAGTCTCCATCCGCGACTCACACATCTAGCTCCCCAACTATCACTCTTACCCCCCAAACTTTACTAAACAAACCCATACTATTATCACCCTAACACGTAGTATGCCTCTTCTCACCCTCCCCCCCGAACTCCTACTGGAGGTCGCTTCAACTCTCGACGCTTCCGCCATCTCCTCCCTCGTGCTAACATGCCGCTCGCTAAACCAACTCCTGACGCAAACGCTCTACACCCTCCCGCTGCGTCGCCACGGACTGGCCGCCAGCTACGGCCCCGGCGCACTAATCTCCGCGGCAACAAGACGGGACATACCCACCGTGGAGAAAATGCTAAACTGGGGAATCCTACAACACTTCGGCTGGCGGAGCCGGCGAGAACTGGACCTGTGGCTGTTCTGCACGCAGGAAGCGGCAATGATACAAACGCTGCTGGTCTGCGGCATGGATCCCGAAACCCCCTTCGAAGATGATCCCCGCCCGCTGTTGTGTAAAGCCGCGGGCGCACGGAATCCTCCGTCTGTGAAGGCGTTGCTCGCGGCGCCGGGGATTCAAGTGAACGCGAGGGATCCGCTGTACGATGGGGAAACGGTGTTGATGGTTGCGCTGCGGAATGAAAGTCTAGATGTGGTGGAGGTGCTCATCCGCGATGAGCGCACAGACGTTAACTTAAGGGATGGGTTCTACGGGAGGACGGCGCTGCATTACGCGGTTGATTCGAAGAGTCTGATGATGGTGAAGTGTTTGCTGCAGCGCAGCGGGATTGAGGTCGATGTGAAGAGCTCAAACGGCGAGACGCCCTTGTGTATGGCTGTAGGTAAGGGCGATGTGGATATGACGAGGTTATTGCTCGAGGAAGGCCGCGCGGATGTAACCCTCGCCGGGTGTGTTAGCATGACCCGCCGACCGCTGCACTTCACGGTGCTGAGGAGGTACTTGAAGGTGGTGCAGGTATTGGCGGACTTTATGGAGGTGCAGGTTGACCCGGAGAATGGGGTCAGTGATACACCCCTCGGACACGCGATAAGTCACAGACACAGGAGAGTCGCTCGTGTATTGAAGGATTTTGGCGCTCACGATGAGAAGGATGATAAAAGGAATTATTTTTGGCGGAAAGTGATAGCTGGGAAGAGGTTTATATGTTTTGCTTGAACTTGGTTTTCTTTCTTTCTTTCTCATTATGAATGGCGGTGTATGATTACCTATGGTAGTTTGGGATTCGTGTTGTGGGATTTTCTTTCTCGGGATTTTTTATTCTAGCAAGTCGTACTCTTTATTTGTATCTTTGGGTTTGATATTGGGGAAAAATGGTTCAGGTATCTCATTACATCAAAGTTTCCATGCGAGAAACTGTATGGTTCCCTGGTGGTAAAGGTGATGAGTGATATCTAGTGAGTGAGTCCACCCGGAAGAGAACTTGCTAATATCTAAAGGCTCAGCCACAGTATTAGAATCGCGTCCGTAGCTGTGAGGACCAGCCAGATACCGCTGGCTCGTGAAGAACCAACACCTTCCTCGGAGGATATATTGTAAAGTATGTAGCAACGGGTACATACACAATCATAACTCAACAAATCCCCAAGCCCTTCGAGCACAACGCCCGGCTCGTACTGTGACCGACATGAAAAACAGCTACCCTCATTAGCAAGTCCAGCACTGCAAGACCTCCATCCATCTAACATACAATTGCCAACAGCAAACACTTTCTATCAAAAAGCCTTCAACATAACGGACAACAAATGGCTTTACGGCCTAGTGAACCCGGCACCATACCTTTGCTGCGCTACAGTCGGTTGTTGGTTTGCGGTTCTGGTCATGATATGGCAAATGTGGACAGCGTTCGGGCCCCCGCAGCAGTTAACCTGAATGGAAAATGCTGACTCATGCGCACTTCTCGCTACCCCGGCGCCCTATCAACTACCGTAGTCTAATTCAACAGCCAAAAACAAGTTGGAACTCGCTGGCAAAAGCCCTCACTCACCCCCACCACCTACCTGCTTAGGTAAGCAAGCCCGTCTGACAGCCCCTGAGGCAAAACTTCAGGGCACTTCAGGGCGGACACTTACAACTCCCGAACATCCAGATACTCATCCTACCCGTACACCGCAACATATTTAATTCTAGTTATGCCGTCTCTTATACAGCCCAATAATAGCTAGTGATATTCCCCCGGGCCTATCTTTGTCCGTCCTCCCATACGGAAACTTTTATCAATAATTCATGGCGATCATAGCTCGCTTTATCATCGCGGGTATTCTTTGTGATTTTTTTTCTTTCCCCTCAGTAATGTAACTTAACTTGTATCCCATAAAATGTGCCTGAGACCTCTTTTCTCGCGCACCAGGCACTTTGAATATTATACGACTACCGTGCGCACATAGGATATTCCGATCCGTTCAATAGAATTCCAAGCTAAGATGTGGTCGGAAGGATAACCTCCACATTTGGTTATGCCCTTTCGAGACGGGGTGAAGCACACATTTGAAACGAAGTAGTAGAGATACTTCATTGAAATTCTATGCTACCGTTCGCTCCTAAAATAGGTCCCTCGAACCGTGAGGATGTGGCCGGTGCGGAGTCAAAGCAAGAACGCTGACATTTCCAGTGGGGGCATTTGCCTGAATACACACGGATATCCGGGAAGCCCGGAATGAAAGCAAATGTGAGCGGAGAGAAAACTCTTCAGTGAATGAACAGTCTAGAAGTGATGAATAGAACAAAGAGAATCTCGAAGCAAAAGACTTGAGGAAAACCGGTGAAAAGACTAACAACAACTAGACACAACCAGCGGGGGCTTCGGGGAGTCTAGTGGGATCACCGAAGTGCGCAATAGATAACGGAGGCTTTGGTAACCTCTAAAACGAACCTCAACCCGCCTGCAGGCAGGATCACGAGTGATAGTCAATGATCGCGAGCAACGTGCCAGGTCATGCTAATGTATCATACCCACCCAACTGCATAGTTAGAAGTTCCAGTATGAAGAGCTTGAGTACAATAATGTTTGTGAACGGGCATTGGCGTTGAGATCACTGCGTTGAGGTATAATCCTCAAGTAGGGCATTAACTCAAAGTAAGAATGCCCGGTGTGCCAGCCATCTAGAAGAGTAATATGAATTAAGTAAAGGGTAGTAGTGAATCTATAGATCTGGTCATCCCATCGTTGTTTGTTTTTGTTTTTTTTGTTTAATTGAGCTTCCGTGGATATGCTGTCTGATGGGCTTCCAACGCAAACACTGCTTAGACCAGCAGTTATATGAAAGCTTAACCGGAAAAAGTGTACCACCCTGCGAAAGCGGTACTTCGCTAACATCCCTTGCATGTTTGGCACAATTCCTTGTCCATATCTGGATCACCGCCGATCACCCGATATTCGCTACAAACCCGCCAGAAAGGTAAGAAGAGCACCACCACTACTACCACGAGGAAGAAGGCACCGAGTAGGAGCGGCACATGCCGACTACAATTTGTTGTTTAAGGTATCATGCTAATGAACTAGTCCCTTGGCACACACCATCATCAAACAGCCAAAACACGTTTCAGAACAGACGCGTCTGTGCGCATCTGGACCTCCGGCCTTAGCCTGAGAACGAAAATTCAAGATACAGATACATAGACAGCGGTGAAACAGAGGGAATCCTAAGGGACTAGCTGGTTACTTTTTTTACTGGATCTACTTGCTGGGGGGGGAGGATTGTCGGAAAGGCCAACTCGGATTTGGCCTTCCGGCTATCATAGGCAAAAAAGGGCAGTGGAAGTCGTCGGGACCAAGTTTTGATCACATCTTCAGGTTGATATGTTCATACATGAATATTTGGTCATTCAATTATCAGAGAACAGAGCTTGATATTATCTATCTAATTATGGCTTAACATAAATACGGGGCGGAAACCCCTAGCGCTCAAGGATTAGCCGCTACTTGTACCTTCCCTCATCCCCCCATTAGTATCACAGGGCAACCCCATCTCTCAGAAACAACTAGACAGCATCCGAAACTGACACCCCAACTCCCTCCTCCCACAGGTCTTATCATAAATAAACACCCACTGGGTAATCGCCCCACGCGGGGGCGTGAAGTCCGCCCGCACAGGTACGAAACTCATGCAAGTTGGGTGCACAATCAAGCGGGAATTAAGAGCGCGGGGGCAGGTGTAGCTACGGAGGTAGGTGGTGTGGTTGCAGGCGTAGACTATCCCGGTGAGGTTGCACATTTTCCGATGATTGTGCGGGGTTGCGGTAATTTTGTCGGTTGGTGCTTTGAAGGGGTTGTGTTCAAGATCGGTAGTGTTGGTTGTGGGGTGAAATGTGGTTGGTGGGAGCTTTATAGGGATGTTGGTGTTCAAGTGCTCGGTGTATCATGAAATGGGTACCCTAGATTATTGATGGTTGTGATGGGTGAAGGGTTGATGGTTTGAGACATAAAATTCTGATGCCACGATAGGTTTCAGGAGAGTGGCAAAGGAGGCGTATGAGTTACAATAGAGTGCTAGCCAAATTTGCTAGATCTCGGTAGTCATAGGTGCTACTCCGGAATGCTCAGTCGCTCATGATGTTAGGTAAACCTGAAGTAATCATGGTTTATCACTCGAAACTTTGGACCAGTACGGGAACAAAATTGAGGTGACAAACCCTAATCCTGACACAAAATCAAAGCAACTACGGAGGTACAGCGTATAAGTTTTGTAGATTTTACTAGCAGGGGTACGCTGCAGGCCCTTCCATTCAAGTTGCAGCCCTGGACCAGCCCCCAGCCACTATACCTGATTTGTTGCACTTACCCCCCTGCCGGCAGCATACCCCTGCTAGTAAAATCTACAAAACTTATACGCTGTACCTCCGTAGAAAGTAGTAACCGAATAATAATAGAAGAACCATTTGACGATACATGATAGCAAAGTTACAGGAAAAAGTAGAGACTATGTTATATATATTTACCACTGAGTGGGCCCCCCATTCCGACGTAAACAAAAGTTAACCCTTTCTGGTATCCTATCAAGCCAGCCATATATCTTCTTCCAAGGCAGTTCGCTCCACACCTTCTGTGCCAACCCAATCAACTCCTCCCTGTTATGAGGGGCTCTTCTTCTCTTCCATACCGTTTTCCGATACCTCCTTTTGAAAATCCCCCATACATTCTCTATTGGATTCAGATCGGGCGAGTGGGGCGGCCAGTCCACTGGCAATTCTACCAACAGTTGTTCTTGATGTCCCAATTTCTTCTCCAATCTTATGATATGTCTTTCCCTCTTTATAAAGAAGAATCACTGACACCCTCTCTTCTTCAGTCAACTCTCGCCGCTTGCTGTTTCTTGTGTTGTTGCATGGCTTGGTGGATGAAGTATGGAGGTGTATTAGGCGCCGCAGGGTTAGGGTTTGTCACCTCAATTTTGTTCCCGTACTGGGACTATCTGCTTTTGTCCTTTGGCACACCGATGCATTAAGCCGCAAGGATATGTTCCCAATGAAAAAAAAAAAAAACTCCCTTTCGATCGCTCACGACTTGTTGGGCGAAGTCCAATCATCTCATGGCCATTGCTGCAAACGTCACACACGATACGTACGTTAGGTTGGTGTTACAAATAGAGATAACATTGCCAAAAAACAAAGATAAAAGCCAAAAACACACCCAGGTGACTTGATTACATAACAAGACTTTTAGAATAGGAAGAATTCCGAGGACACATTTTATATCTCTGACAGCAAAAGTCAACGCACAGGAACATGAAGAGGTGCAATTATAAGACTACTTACCTTGTATATTATAATTTTCTGGCGCATTTTACTCGCCCAATACACGATTTATGGAGGCGTTTCCTTGTGTTAAATAACCTAAATAGATGCTTGGAATCTAGAGATGTAGGAGAATTGGATAACAGTGTATAGAACAACCACAATTGTACCGCTGCTCTAAAAGAACGGAATACAGCTATCCCGGGTTACTCGAATTTGTCGGCATTTGATTTAAGGTTCGCTCTATAATCCTGTCACATTCCCCTTGCTCAAATATTGGCGTCTCCAAGGGACTCGGGGGTCCTAGTCGAGCCTTCACAATGTCCAGAGAGCCTCCACCGAAAGAATAGTAGCCTACAACGGCTGTCAATCCCTTGCCATATCACTCGTAGATAATTAATTTTTAAACGAAGCATCGGAGTTTCGTTGGTAAAAATCTATTTTTCCTTATTTGCCCAACTTCAGAATTACTACAAAATAGAAATCCAGTCCACTCTTATATAGAATCAACTGAAAACTTTCGAAAGAAGGCAAAAAGGGCACTGCCCGTTCACCTACCGCTGGAGGGAGACCCCTCGAGCAGAAAGAATCATCTCACTATCTCAAAACTCCGCCTAGGATCTGTAAATGTCCCCAGGGACACACCCCCTATCCGCTCTCCCACATTTCTTGTAAGGCAAAGATGACCGCTGAGTAATAACCTCTTAGGGTGGCGTCAAATACGCGTCATAGGGAACGAAGCTCATACAAAATGGATGGAGCATATACTGCGAGTCAAAGGCTTGTGAGCAGGTGGTATTGCGAACGTGAACTACGTGGCCACAGCCATAATAAGTTGCGGTGAGGGTACACATTTCGCTGGAGCAGAGACTTGAGTGGAGATTGGTAAATTTGTTGCTTTGTGGTTATGGATGTTGGTTTCAAGGTTGTGGCATTGAGCTGGGTGGGTTTGTTAATAGTAGTCTGTGTTTTATAGTGGGGGTATGGGGGCTAAATAGAATGCGTGTTTTGGGCTAGCAGCTAAAACTACACTGTCTAAAACCGTGGTTGTTAGGGTTGAGTGTATCACTGGTTTATAGAATTGTTTGAGACATGGCATGGAACATGAGTTGAGAGTTGTTTGGCCCGACTTGAGACGTTCTCGAAAAAACAATTGTTTGCGACAATAATTGGCAACTCACCAATCATGGCGCCTTAAAGATCAGTTTCACAAACCGTTGCTGCAAACAACAGTTTGGAGATAACCTATGTCTCGCCAAACGGGGGGTTAATTTGATAGAAGCTAGGATTAATCACTGGTGGACATAAGCCCACATCTGTGTGAGAGGAGTGATTTGTGATAAATCGCAGAATCGTCTAGAGTTCATACTTGCCGTTTCGAGCTTAAGCTTGGCGAACAAATGTAAGTGAGTTCCATCCGGACTTTATGGCAATCGTCAGAACCAAAATCCCAACAAGTCGAAATCAAAGTGACGGCGTCGAGAAAACAGAGCCAAGTCAAGTTTACCGAATCTTTGCACCATTGCAGAACTCACGTCCCTGGTGTGCACTACCCATTCGTCCCATCTCTACTTGAAAAATCTGGTCTTGCAATGTGTGATTCATCATTGCAGATCACTCGGCTCTTTAGCCTTCCACCTGAGACACCTTGGTTAGAAAAACGCGGGACACGGAAATCAATCTCACGGTAATGATAAAATTTGTGAGGCTCTGGAACACTCGGAGGATTCTGGGACTCGGAATCAAGATACAAGTCGGCATGAACAGGCATATAAATTCCTTCTGACAAGCCACCCGCCAATCGGCGTTTTTTTACACCCCAATTTCAGCCGACAATAACAGAGTCCTCCATAAGGAATGTCTACTGCCCAACCCCACACATCTGGCCGACCCTCAAGACCTCCTAACACTCCGGCCCGCATCACCGACGATGAGACCGAATCCCAAATCGCAAGCATCCTGTCAACAGCGGGTTCTACCTTGACCAAGATCCGCCGCAAGGCCTACCAGTGGTCCCAGAGCCCTCGCAACCTCGAGAGCAACTCAGCTAATGCAAATGTTTACGAAACACAAGCGTTTGCCCAGTTCCAGTACATCGCGACTTGTATTGAGGATTACTGGTCCCCGAATAGCGGCATCAGCACCCGGGAATTCATCCAGGATATTGATAAGGCTAAGGATAATCTTCTGACAATATATGGAGATATTGTGTTTGCTATTGGAAACACTGGGCCGACGAAGCTTTCGAGTATCCAGGAGGAAGAGGAAGAGGATGGAGAGGATTGCTGGAGTGTGGTGGGGGAGGTGGGGTCTCTGAGTGCCCATCACCGGGGGGTGGGATGGGATGAAGAGGATAATGGATTGGAGATTGTGATGACTCCGGTGGAGGAGTCTACCGCTAGGCTTGTTCATGCAATTCGCCATCCGGAGGAATTGAGAGCTTCAGAGAATAGTGGAAAAACACTTCTGGAAAGGATATCACTTGCCGCTTTGGGTTTCAGGCCTTCTTCACGGAATGGACTTCAGAGGGGACCAGCTCCGATTGTCGAGAGCAGATCGCAGCGAAAGAGGGACAAGTTGAAGAAAGTACTGAAGCGGAGACTGAGTTTTAAAGGGAAAGGTAGCCTATGTTCCTTTCCTCCGGTTGCCAATAGGTGAGTTGGGGATACCGTTTTGTTTTCCGACCTAGTTCGGGAGCGTAGTGTCGGTAATTTGAAATAGAATCGCAGGTTGTAACTGGGAGAGGTAAAGATTTCGAGGGTCGTATGGAGAGTCGGAGAGCTTGCTGGCAGAATGGATGATCTTCAGGTTTATCGCATTGTAGGATACAATAATTGGAGAAAGGTTACTTTGTGGAGAGTGCGGATGAGCGAATAACGATATTTTATGTTTTCTGTCCAATATCAACTTGAATTGGAATATTTTGGCTACGCAATTAATATATTCAATGGCCCATAATTCGAGATTTTAAATGAGTGTGGCACAGTCTGAGCTGTGTGGTAAGGTTGTGCGGTATATCAAGCAGTTTGACTCTATTACAAGGGGTTCGAGTACTCTATGAGAGGCCAGCTCGGACCAAGTAGTCTGGTCATCGTCTGGTGATGTCCATCGCCTGAAGTTGGACCAAGTAAGGGTTGGATAGTAGCGTAACTGACCTGACTAAACCAAGCGAGACCAGGCAGACCAAGTAAGTAGAAGTTTATGTGCTAAATACAGCGACCCAGTAAAAGAGTTCGTGAAACAGCATTTCCCTCACACCGGGCAATGGGCCCCTCCCGCACATAGGCCACAATTACGCAATACCACCCCAAGCCCGCTGTAATCGCCGGCAAAGGAAAGCTCCGTTCCACAAACAATTTTCCAGAGTGGCTATATGAAGAAACGCCGCAGAACTTCACGAAGGGGTGAAAGAAAAGCGTGGCAGGTCACATATCCTAGGCGGTCTAGGGTTTGCAGATAAAATGGAATGAATTTGAAAAGTGTAATAACATGTTTTCACAGAAAAACATCAATGAATACCCTAGTGTGGCAAGCTAACCTCCTTAGTTAGCACCTTAATTATATTAAGAAGTCACTAATGCTATTTAGTCTATCAAATTAACTCATTTGTTACCTTTTTCTTTTTACTTCAAAAAGTCAAATTTTGACGGTAGATTTCAAGTTTCTTGGAAGGATTAGGGGTTGAATTAAACATGCGTATACTTGATATAACTAGAATGATTTGAGATAATCTTGTTACCATCCTGTACAACCACTACTTTCTTTGTTATTGATTTGGTTTTCTTCATTGAGTTGGAGGATTTCATTTATTTCCTTACTGGTTCTGTCAGTTGCCGTTTCAGGTACAGTAACAGTATTGTCACTCATGAGAGATTGATTCCAGTTATTTCCTTTGTTCAAAGTTTTGAGATTAATGTTTTGTTTCTGCCATAGCTAGTATTGTATGCCCTTTCCTGTCCATTAACAGTGAATATATAAGTTAAACAAGGGGAAAAAATCTGTGAAAATTTGCTAAGTCCAGACCAGGATCTGTTAAGTCCGAGCCAGTGGGACTCCGGCTCGGCAATACTATGTGATTGGTGAAAAGAGACAATTACAAGGGTCTATAATTATGTACTGTATAACGATTTTTGAAAAGAGTCGATCTGATGATCCGATAACACGAAATCTCGGGGTCTAGAGGTCTCGAGTAGGCACTCGCTAGTTGAAAGTACTGTCGCACCCCGCTATCCCGGATCGCGCTGAACCGGATACCTCGCTGAACCGTAAAAACTCCGCGGCAGCTCCCAGTTCCCATATGAAAGTACTCGTTGATCCGGAAAACAGGGGTATTCGGATTCGTATGGACTCTGGATGCAAGTTACCCCTTGTCCTTATACAATTCCTTTCTGCCGAACCGTATTTCTGTGGTAAACATAGAAGGACTATTCCTAAGAAGGACAAGAGGCATAAAGGGTGAAGATAATAATTAAGATATAATTAATGGTTTGGTAGCATTGGAGGGTGCAGCTTTCCTCGCCATTTGCATCCTTGCTCTCTTTAAAGTGAAGACTAAAAACATGGAGAATGAGTCAGGGAATGCCTCGAGTGGACTCCGCACTGTTTGAGATGAAAGTCATTAATATTGGTAAAAGTCACTAATATTTGTAGAGAAAAATTATTTTGTGCTGCACGTATGATATTATACAAGTATCATATTATCACCAACTTTCTTCCTCCTCCTCTGTCCCGTATCACCCGTTGTACCGGATGAAATTCAGAAAAGTTGGCCATACGGGATAGCGGGGTGCGACTGTACTGCCCTCTGTAGTGATGGTTTACTTACCACCATCAATGTTGTCAAGATACGTCACTTGCGAGTATCTACATGAAACATCATTCGGCTAAGCCCAAGCCACTGTCCCACTGGCTTGGACTTAACAGATCCTGGTCCGGACTTAGTGAATTTCCGCAGTTTTTACGGCATATATATACAAGGAATGCTGCTAGCTGCATGATTATGGCGAGGGAAATGGTGAAACTTGGACATTTGGTTTTTACTATTATGGTGTGGATGGAAGCATTGGTGGTCACTCTGTGGCTTGTCGATTTTAATTGTGTCTTGTGGATTTTCTGCTTGATTTTTATCCACCTCACAGCAAACTAGATGTTTTTTCTGAACCCTAACTTGAACCTAATACGAGTTCAGCACTCCAGACTGGTTTGTCAGGGCTTCGCCCCAATCATTAGATTCTATTGCTGGGAATGCCGATTTTGTGGAGTTTGATTGAACTAATGCAGTTTATTTATCATTTTTTTTTTACTACGTTGTCAAGCTAGTTAATATATATTTCTCTTCGCGTCACACTTGCTTTTCTCGACTATGAGCGACGCGAAATACCGTAAAAACTCGAATAATTGGACCGGGTGCTATGTAGTCAAAAATTCCCTTCTCTGGGGGGGAACACAGCAAAAACACACCCCCTTTCCCCCGAGACAGAATAAAAAAACAAAAAATCCTTGACCTGACTGAGAGAGGAAAGGCCAACGACATAGCACACGGTCCAATTATTCGAGTTTTTACGGTAGGAGGTGAATCGGCTATTACTTTTGTCTGGCATTTTTTTCGCTGGGGCATTTGTGTACTGGATGAGTAAGGATTTGTGATCAGAGTCAGTTGAACAATTGTTTTCCTCATCCTTTCGACAAAGGTATTGTAACAACAACCATGGTCGCAGTGTATGAACAAGTGAGAGAATGGCGCTAAAAGTTACCCTAGTGCCACTGCAAAACATTGCATTATTTTCGATGAATGATTTTGCGGAACTTCATCGACTGTTTGAAATCAACTTGACAACACTGGTTTACATGATAAGTTACAGTATAGTATTTCTATTTGACTTTTTCGTGATGGCATGTATGAGCAACAAGACGCTTCGGCAGCTGTAGTGGTATCAGGGGAGTATCCATTGACATCGCTCAATTTGTGTCATGAAAACTAAAGATTTATTTCTGTGACGCCGCCCGATACCAACACTATGGCTACAAGCGTGATATCGGTTCCACAAACATCGGATGTAGCAATTGGCCCAGTTGTTGAACAGCAAGGCTGCGCACATTTCATGATCCCCGCTTTTTCTTCAGCTTCTGAGCGAAATTAGCATTTACAAACACCATAAACTCAACAGCCTACCGCTATTCCACACCACATCCCAAGCAAGATAGAACAGACGATGTCTCGCTTTTTTGCTTTCCTTCCAAACTTTTGGAATAATGTCAATTCTTCAAATAATACTAACTCTCTCAACACTCCCGACTCTTTCAATAATAATACCATCTCCGGGAATAACAATACAAACTGTGGAAATACTACCAATACCACCAATACCAGCAACAATGTGGTCAATCACTTTACCACTCCGGATGATCGAGCAGAAATTCTAGCCTGGTTGTCCCCTCTTGAGCCCCGTATCCGGCATCAGAACGTCGAAGCCAAGCGAGTCGCGAACGTGGGGAGCTGGCTTCTTTTGACCGAGCAGTTTCAAAACTGGTGCGACGATGCCAGCCAAGACGAATCACAGAAAGCGACGATATTTTGCTACGGTAGCCCGGGAGCTGGAAAGACATACATCAGGTAAGTGATTTGGTCCTTGAAAGAACTTGAATGAAATAAAATAAAATGAAGCCTATTTCTAACGAGTAATCATGGTATCATAGCTCTCTTGTAGTGGATACCCTGTGCGGCCGGGCCAGGGGGCAGGATATCGTTGTCACATGCTTCTACTTCGATTTCGCGGCGGAAAAGGAGCAGACACCATCGAGTATGCTTGGCGCGCTGCTGAGACAGGTGGTGAGCGGATTGGACAAGATCCCCGCAGAAATCATGCGGGCATTCGGAGAGCAGAAGAAGGTCATTGGAGGTCGGAAGCTACGACTGGATCAAATTGTGGAGATGTTGGGGACTGTCACCTCCTTACAACGGACCTATATCTGCATCGACGCGGTAGACGAATGTGCTGCGAAAGATCGAGGCGAAATCCTGAGTTCACTGCATGAAGTTATCAAAAAGTCACCAAAAACACGGCTCTTCTTGACCGGCAGGCCGCATGTCCATAGCGAAGTGGAAACTCATCTGCCTGGAGGAACAGCGGTTGTACGGATAAGTCCCCGGAAGGAGGATATTATTTCTTACATCCGCACGAGATTGGAGAAGGACGAAAGTGCGGAAGAAATGAGCCTAGATTTGAAAGAGGAAATCGTGAAGAAGATTCCCGAAACTGTTCCCGAGATGTAAGTAAGACTAACAATTGGGAGCTCTTGCCTGAAGATATTTACTAACTGATGGAAACCAAGATTTCTAATAGTTTCTCTAAATCTCGAAGCAATCCTCCAGGAGACCAGCATTCACCAGCGTCGGGAAAGGCTTCACATGATGACCGATGGCTCCGGTCTGGAGGATACCTATGGTGACACGATGAACCGAATAAAAGCTCAGGGTCCTAAGAAGGAGAAACTCGGAATGGCCGCGTTAATGTGGATATGTCATTCCGAGCGGCCGTTGAAAGTGGATGAATTGAGACACGCCCTGGCGATTGAAATAGGATCGACTGATTTCAGCCCGGACAATGCTCCCTCCACAAACACGGTGCTAAACTGCTGCCAAGGGCTGCTCGCTGTGGATAAGGAAGGCTCGACTGTCCGCCTTATCCACTACACGCTCCAGGAGTATCTGTCCCAACACCCCGAACTTTTCCAGAGAGCTCACGCGGTAATGGCGGAGACCTGCTTAACATATCTAAATTCCCAGCAGGTCATGAACCTTTCTGCTACCCAGTCACATGATATTCAAACCACACCCTTCCTCGAATATTCTTCCCTATTTTGGGGAACATACGCGAAGAGAGAACCCTCGGATGCTGCTAAAACTCTTGCGTTAGAGCTTTTCGGGCAATATGAGAATCACATATCCGTCAAGCTTCTTTTAAAGTCTCAACTTGAATGGTGGCGGGTTGCGGGAATCAATGACTTTTCCGGGTACACAGGACTACACTGTGCATCTATCTTCGGACTTGTGGACGTTGTGAAAGCATTGATAAAGATGGAAGGTTGTGATATAAACCAAGAAGATTGTGTGGGTAATGCACCGCTCTTATGGGCTGCTCGGAATGGGCACGAGGGAGTGGTGCAGATGCTTCTGGGTCGGGACGATGTTAATCCCGACCACCCTGACATATATGGCCGAACCCCATTGTCGCTTGCTGCTGAGAATGGGCATGGGGGAGTGGTGCAGATACTCCTGGGTCGGGGCGATGTTAATCTCAATAACGCTGACGAATTTGGCCGAACCCCATTGTGGTATGCTGCCGCGTATGGGTACGAGGGAGTGGTGCAGATACTCCCGGGTCGTGGGGATGTTAATCCCGACAATCCTGACAAATACTTTGGCCGAACCCCATTATTCTTAGCTGCCATGGGTGGACTGAAAAGTGTTTCTTCTTCTATGGGACGAGAAGAAGGCCTCTCCTTTTATATAACAAGCTCAGACAATAAAGACAACTCTGACATAACACATTGTACTGCCACATTCCCGACAGCAGGTAACTAACTATCCAATAACAAAAGGCATATGTAAGGTCCACAACATCTGTGACATCCATTTGTCCTCCGAATCCCGAATGTCTTATCTTCAATT
>ML120537.1:1776-180378 GCA_003788595.2 Choiromyces venosus 120613-1 | reverse complement strand
TCAATTGCTCACAAGAATATTCCTAGCACGCTGCTTGACAAGTGCTGAAAGTTAGGCTAATGCACCAAATGTGGACAACCAGGTCACTTCTGGCAGGAGTGTACCTTGGTTACTCCAGTTGTTAGCTCTTCCAAGCCAGCCAAGGCACGCAAGTGATCTGTGGAAGAGGTGGACCATACATCTGGTCCCTCTAACAAAGTTAAGTGCATTGAGGCCCCTCCTCCTGTTACTTGAAAAATTCTTAAAGTTTGTGAATCAACTCCTCAGATAATGGAGGTTGATACGGATCCTTCAGACTAGGTAAGTAACCTTCTGAAGAGAAATTAGTTAGCAACTAACAATTCCCTAGGCCAATGATGGTATGCTAGGATGATAAACTTGATGGACTGGAGATGGACAATGTAAGTCCACCCTCCAAAGACTATGTCTAGAAAGTTAAACTTGACTAGACTCAGCGGAGTAAGGTAGTCAAGGATGGAAAAGGTTTTCTTATAGGTTTTCGGTATTATGGGGCTCTCTCTATTATGTGTCTATTGGGTTTTTCTTATTATATTCTGTTTGGTTTTTCTTGGTTTGTTTGGATCTGGTTTAGTTATGTCTACATCAGGCAGGACTTGATTATATACAATGACAGTTATTTCCAAGTTTACCTGAGGAGGGTTTAGTACCCGAAATCATGCTGGTGTGATAGTAAACAGTACTACTTACTTTGACTCATGATTTTACAACTCAACTGTTTGTAAAATACTTTAAACTTAACTGTGATTGACCTATTTTGATCTCTCTTGTATTGAAAGACAAGAGACCCCATACCCTTACTTACCTACTAACATTATTTGATACTAGAAATGTCTAGCAAAGGAAGAAACAGAAAGTTGCAGAGACTCTCAGGTCCCCCACAACATACAAAGACTATCTGGGTAAAGGTTAGACTTGAGTAGCAACTGAATGAAAAAAGGAGTAGTGCGCAAGCGGTACTACTCCTGGATAGTCACGCTACGGGAGCTGTACTCAGTAGCTAATGGGTAAAAGACACCGAAATGCCCTGTGTCTGAAGGAAGACACCTTCCGCTATATTAGATGCAAGTGGGAATAATATCGCAGGATCAGGTCTCTATTATACCAAGGTGGTAAAGATAAAGATAGGAGACCACTCAAATAAAATGAGCTTTGAGATTGCAGAAATGCCAGAGGGTAAAATTGATGGGTATCTTCTGATGTCCTGGCTCTCTGAGCATAACCTGGACATTGATTGGGAAAAGGGTATACTGGCCTGGCAGTCAGCATACTGTAAGGCAAATTGCCTAGCTGGATATAGTTACCAGTAATTAGAATTCATCACTGAGGAAGAAATGATGGCTGAGGATCAAGAATCTGTCCATCTCCTTGGGATGGGGAAATTTTGCAATAAAGATGGGAATCATATCGCAATAAAACTCCTCCCAGAATATAAGGACTTTAGTGATATGTTTAGTCAAGAAAGAATAGAGTCCTTACCGCAGCACTCTAAGTATGATCACAAGATTGAACTACATGTGGGAACGACTCCTCCTTTCGGTCTGATCTATCCCCTCTCAGAGAAGGAACTAAAGGTACTCTGTGAGTACCTTGATGAGATGCTAGCAACCGGAAACATCAGGAGATCTAGCTCACTGGCTGCTGCTATGGTGAAAGTCTACCTAGTCAATCTCAGGGGTCTCCTCTATATTATGAGGTGCAGCAGTACTTTACTGTATTGATCTTGATACATGTCAGTGGAATACAGGGTCAAGGGGTTTGCAGATGTTGAACTATAACAAGTATCCAAACAGGCTTAACACTTGTAGCTTGATGCCTTGTATCACCCCATCCTATCAGATCCCCTCATGCTCTGTATTGTAATATAAGCTGCTTCCACTTCATGGGCCATAATGCAACATCACTTCATATCACAACACTTGTCCGAATTGGAAGCTTATTTCACGAATATTAGTTACACATCATGGTAGGCTTAGGAACGTTGTTTCTGGCTACATTATCAATTGTTCACGTATTATCTTTATTATTCTGATCTGCCACAAATCTACATATCCACATATCTATACAGCTACATGCTCTCCTGGGTATTCCAACACAATAGAGGGTACATACATCCCATCATACAAATAAGCTAGGTTAATCTATCAGAAAGGATTCAGAATTGGAACGCTTGTTGTAGAGTTCAGGGAGAGCAGTACCTTTCACACAATCATACTTCCACTTTTATATCTGCCTCCTACCAGCACCTGCTTCTGTCTGCCTTGTGAAAACATGCTGTAGCAGGGACCAATCCATAGTCGAAACCAAGCAGAGTTGGGAACCAGTCCAGAGTCTTGTAAAGTCAATTAGCTTGCCACCGCAGATGCCTGTAATTGAACCCACAGGAAAGTAAAAGCTGCATTCTAAATCAAATACACCAAACCGGGCCCCTTCAAACTGTCCCAATGGTGTACTCATCATCCAGTCAAGGTCACTCTAGTTTAGGTGCAGCTCTATTATGATGTTGATGAGGTACACACATAGGGAAAGGTACTCATTGTTATAATTGGTTCATACATTCTGTAAGTGATGGCCTAATAGCTCAATAGCTGACCATATTGTTTCAAGTTGTGGGCTGTCAATAGCCATGAGAACCAACCACTTAAGCTGTGTGATGTTCTAGAATGAGTCAAGGAGCACTTCTAGGTCTCCCCATGTATATAAACCGACATTCTTGCTATCCTTGGTCAAAACAGGTCCTAAGTCCTCATGTCCCTGTTGAGTTGAAACACTGCACAGTGTGAGTTCAGATAGTTATAGTGTCATGAATTTTGCACAAGTCAATCCTCAGTATGATTGTACCTTATCCTGCACTGAAGCCTCAGAGGTTGAATCTCACAGTACCTAGTAATGTTGTCTGTACCCTACATCATGATCCTTGCCCCAAGTTCCTCACCATAGATAGCAGAGCCTGGATTAGCAAAGACAATAAGCAGGCGGCGATAGTTGCAATCAAGAGTCACATACAGCTTGCCTTTACCAATGTTGACTTCCTGATATGAGGCACTGACCAAATCGCATTGGTCCATGGATAGCACTTGCAGGACAGCCAGGTATGGATTGCAATTGTATGTCTTGATATCTATATTGAAGAAGACTTCGATAATGTTTCCTAAGAACCTGTTATTTGAGTATTCCATGACATGTACTACATGACTGCTATTCCATACCTTGCTTGTGCTGAATAATATGGAACACCTTCTCAACCCTCTCCTTCACCTCCTCACAGGCTGCCTGGTCCTCCAAAGTGAGGGACATTCCCTTATCAAACTAGCCTTCCATTTCACTATTGGTCCATGGCCTGAGACTTGGTTGCTTGCCCTTGGGCTGTGAGAGCTTCATCAAGGCAGAGCCCCCATTGACATGGGACTTTACTGTAGGATAAAGCATATTATCAATTGTTACTGCCTCCTTGCTCCCAGGTCTTTGTCTTATACCAGTCGGTCTGTGGTAGTAGGGGGGATGCATAAGGTTTCCC
This sequence comes from Choiromyces venosus 120613-1, assembly GCA_003788595.2. NCBI lineage: Eukaryota > Fungi > Ascomycota > Pezizomycetes > Pezizales > Tuberaceae > Choiromyces > Choiromyces venosus. The sequence goes on along the minus strand of ML120537.1, from coordinate 176,843 downwards.
AGTATGCCATTATTGGTACAATGCCAGGAGAGTTGAGAAAGAAGTAGTATGATATGGTATATTTAGAATCATGGAACAAAAGGTAGTCTGTTGAGAATATAGTCAGTTCTAGTATCGTGAGTATGTGTAGAGAGGAGAGACTCCACAAACAGATATAAACCAATCGGAATGCTGATTCTCACAACTTGAGAAATCTCACAACACAGTCCCAAAAGTATAGCAGCCGTGAAGACCTATATGGAGACATGTACACTAGTTTGTAACTTTCTCCCTCTGCCACCACTGAGTGGTTGGTGAGAAATAAGGTTCACCAAGGTAATCCCAAGGGGCTGGTGCAAGTAGAAATTAGAACAACCTGCCACAAAGGTTGGGCAGTGGGAGGAGTACCTGGACTGGGGAGACCCATACAAGAGAATATGAAGGTGCACAGGAAAAGGTGCGAGAATTGGGGTACAAGTACTGGTGTCACAACTGTGATACCATGGAACATTGTGCTGTCATGACCATGACAAGATGGGATGTCAAGATGTTACACCCATGACACCATGGAATGTCATGTGGTTGCAATGCCACAAGGTATCAGTAATGTAGAAATATGTTACCGCTGCCTTTTGGGATCCTGTCCACACTTCATTGAAGATGAGAAGTTTGAATAATTTTCTCATGTTGTATATGACATATCAAATCTAATACACAAGGCTCCCATAGAGGTGTAGGATCACTAACTATAACTCGTTATTGAAGCAAAAGGTTTTCCTGCAAAATGGCATTTTCACAGTTTTCAACATCATGTTCACAAAAATCTTAGCATTCTGAACAATGATTGGACTCAAGACTCTGGCATGAAAAAGTGAGATGAAATGAGGGTTTTGCTAGGGTGAGTGGCTTAATAAAATCTAGCCACGAATGGTATTGTTGACTGACACTATTGGTACTACAGTATTCTCGCATTGCCTAACTAGCACTAGAAATGAATGAAATTGTCTCCTAGTGTCAAGTCAACACAGCTTGAATACCTGAGAGGCTGAATTGATGCAATCTAACCTACTCATGGATGGATGTTTGTGCTCAGATGGACAGTCTGAGGGGTTGTAGCTCAACCATTTCTGACCAACTTCAAACCCCACTGCATCTCATCACTAACCTCAATACCCTAGTAGATAATAGACATACCAGAAGCTGACTTTAGTCCAGTTAATGATACACAATACCAGATGTGCCAAATCCAGAAAACACCAGGTGCCAAAGTAAGGGGGCATGAGGGTATCACTATTATCATGTACCAGGCACTTAACATCAAAACAGCTAGCAATATGGGATGCCAAGGCAAGGGCATCCCACAGTATCTTTACTATCATATAGAGTCACTCAACATCATAAAAGATCCCATATTAGTTAGCAAATTTTTAATTTTTCTATATAGACCTAGAGATAAAGCTACCTATCAAAAAACAATCTAACAAAAAGGGACTTAGCAAAAAAAAAAAAAAAAGAGAATACAAAAAAAAAGCTACAAAGGGATTATTTTTGGGGATGCCAGCATCTTGTTCCTCACCAGTGCACAGGGCTGGTCTCCTGGGCTGTAGGAAGTGGGTCAGGGGTAGGGGCCCAAGAGGTAGCCTACAGGAGGGCCCAGTACCATTGGAGGGTTCAGTGCAAACAGAGGGCTCAGTGCAAAGAGGGGGCTGAGCGTAAAAGGGGGGGGGCATTGGAGTCTGGACAAGTGGTGGAGCCAGGGAGGAGGCAGTAGGATAATTGTCACCATGCCCAGACATGACAGGGGGTGAGCTGCAGACACTGCCAGTAGTCATAAGGAACTCAATCACCCAAGGCTGCTGTCGGACAAGATCAAGCAACCTTCTTTACTACTCTTGCCCTGACATGGCAGGAGGGGTCCAGGCTCATAGTTGGAGGAGGGCTCAAGGGACTCAATTCCTTGTCCATTTCTTCATTGTTGTTATATATTTTTGTGATTAGCTAAGATAGTAACTAAAATATGGTTAGTGTTAGAAACTTACACCTTTGATCACAATGGCGTATTTGCCTGAATCTTGCTCTTCCTCCTCCTGCTCCTCCACCTCATCCTCCTCCTCTTCCTACTCCACCGGCTCCTCCTCCTCCTCCTCCAGCTCCTCATCTAGCATGGCCTCCCTAATATCTGCAGCCTGCCCACAGCGATCCTCTGGTTATAGTCGAAGAGGTGATATCTGCTATGAGCAGGTGTAGGTGTCTAGTCATGATCTTTTCCCTCACTGAGGCATGGCTTCAGGACCATCAGCTCCATGGGGTGTTTGCAATCATTAGCAAGAAGCCACACTAGGGTGTCCTCATCTTGACCAACCAAGATGAGTTCTCAGAGTGGGAGGGGATCAGAGGTCACCCAACTAAGTAACTGAGTGCCCTCATTAGTTGCCCCGAGGAGATATTGGGGGCATCAGATTGCACCCTCTACATACTGGCACTTGACTATCCTGAGCACCCTTTCCATCCTTGTTGATGCTATGTCTCCCAAGGCAATTCCCTTGTCAGAGTCACCAGTACACCAGGGGTAGCCAAGGAATGGGTGCCCAGTTTCACAGGCGACAAACTGACAAACGATATTGATCATTATTGCCATTGGGCAATAAGTGGAGGCACAATCCGATTGAGCTACTGACAATATGTGTTAGCACAAGGATAGCATATAATAAATGTGAGAGGGTGACACTTACACAGAGGTCCCTGTACCTTACCACCAACCTTCTTTACTTACATGAGATGATACCTGGTCAATGTCCTAATGTTCTTAGCCAGGTCATGGACCAAGCACCTGAGGTTTCTCTCCACTTCCCAGATGTCGTCATCCCAGTGCTTGTCTTTAACAAGTGCAAGCTGGGCAATGACTAGTGGATGCGAGTGAGTATACCCAACCACCAAATCCAATTCAGATTCAGTCAGGTGGTGGAGGTCCAGGGAGCGACCAGTCAAGTGTGCCTTGACATAGTCACCCCAGGCACTCTATGCAACGGTGAGCAGGCATGGGTGCATGAAGCTACCCCAGCCTTAGGCATATGCTATGTTGCCATAATGTCGACTATGAGTATTAGTTTAAATGTTTCTAACAGTTGAGTATAGGTTAGGTTTTACTTATAGGGGATCCTCCACCACCTGCTCAAAAGATAGGCTCTCCGATGAAGTTGACTGGCTCACACTGCTCATAACGGTGTGCACCAGTACTCTCTATTTCCCACTCTACCTATGTAGTTTGACAGGTTCAGCAGTGGGACACTTAAGAAAACAAAGCAAAGGTTAGTAATTATCACATGATACAACTTAGGTGGACTGTACTTACTTCCCCATCCGCAGATCACTTCCATGAGGTTGAACTGTAGGAATGACAGGGGAGGCAGAAATGACAGAGACAACAGGACATCTAAGAGGAAAAGTAACGTTAATATTGCCCACTCTACACAGTCAATAGTGTGGTAGGGTGTGCTTACTTTCCCTTGTTCACTGGTCATCTGATCAATGCCTGAGGCACTATTAGAGCTAGAGGAAAGGAAAAAACAAAAAGGGAAAGAAGAAAAAATTGAAAAAAGACAATTGCAGGTGGAGGTGGGAAGAGCCTCTGGTTCAGAGGCAGAAAGAAGAAGGGAAGTAGAGAAGGAGAGAAGGAGAGAAGGAGGAAAAGGGTCGTCTTCTTATCTTTCCCTATGGTGGAGAGAAGAGAAGGGAAGGAGGGAAGGACAAAAGGAGGGGAGAAGGGCAGAAGGGCTGGGTTTATATACCCTACACACATGTGGTGCACACCTCACATGTGGACCTCATGTGCATAGGGTATATAAGAAATGATGCATATATGTTTCCTGGTTTGTTTGTACACCCCATTTTACGAGCAAACAATGCTTGCACATTAGACGATGACTGAACATTATTTGCATATACAATGTGGTGTACAAACAAACCAGGAAACACATATGTGGGGGATAAGTATCTATTCTTCTGTATATGTAATATATTTAAAAATCAATTGTAATATCTATGAAGTCTAACTTGTCACTAACTTTGGTAAAATAAGCCTTTGAGCTACACTGGTGATCTGAGACCAAGGGGTCACTAGTGCAGCTTAAAAGCTTATTTCATGAAACTATATATGCTGCACAATGTCCTCAGCATTGTGACAACAGTATAGTGAAAAGCTCATTTTCATTTTATATTGAAAAGATATTTGTATACCTATCATGGTATACAAATATCGTTTGAATATAAATAGAAAATAGACATTTGGCTGTATTGTTGTCATGATACCAAGATGTATTGATAACATATATTTCAATGTTATCAACACCAATTGGCAGCATTGATACATGACATCCCTGGCATCGCCACCACCATGCAGCAAAACAGCCATTTTCTGTTTTTATTGAATAGATATTTGTACCCCTATCATGGTAGACAAATATCCTTTGAACAGAAAAAGAAAATTGGCTTTTGGCCATACTCTTGTCCTAATACCAAGAGGTATCAATAATATATGTTTCTGTGTTGGTGACACTGCTTGGCAGCTGAGTAGTATGATATCTCTGGCATCATGACAACAGTATGGTGAAAAGCTGACTTTCGTTTTTTATTCAAAAGAAAATCAGCTTCAGGCAGTACTGTTGTTGTGATACCAAGAGGCATGAATAACATATATTTCTGTGTTATTGACACCTCCTGGCAGCTGAGCACCATGATGTCCCCAGCATCATAACAACAGTGCAGTGAAAAGCTGACCTTATCATTTCATTGAAAAGAGATTTCTGTACCTATTATGGTATAGAAATATATTTTAAATATAAAAAGAAAATCAGCTTTTATGTGCACTGTTGTCATGATACCAAGAGGTGTTGATAACATATATTTCTGTATTACCAACACCTCTTGGCAGCATCACTGCATGACTTCTCTGGTGTTGCCACAAGCCTATGGTGAAAAGCCCATTTTATTTGTATATTGAAATAATATGTCTATATAATGAAATGTATCCAAATATCTATTGAATATAGAAAAAAAAGTCAGTTTTTGGCTGTACTGTTATAGTGATACCAAGAGGCGTTGATAACATACATTTCTGTATTATTGACCACCCTTGGCAGTACAGTTGCACAGTGTCCCCAGCGTCACCACAATAGTACTGCAAACAGCCCATTTTGATTGTATATTTAAAAGATATTTGTATACCTATTATGGTATACAAATATCTTTTGAATATAGAAATAAAAGTGGCTTTTGCCCACTGTTGGCTTAATACTATCTTCTTTGTGTATATAAAATAGTGTCATGATATGGACCGATGTCATATGGAGACATATAGTTTATATACACAAACTAATTTTCCAGTGCTGTAGATTCTATGTTTTCTCAAGTACAATTTTCTTAGTCTCTTTTTTTTTTTTTTCCTATCTGATTTCTGAACTCTAGTTTAATCTTGTTTCCTATTTTGGTATTCGTTTACTAGGTTTAGCCAGCACTGCTTAGCCTGTACTTGTTAACTACTAATGATACCAATTGACACTCCCGGCATCTCCCATTGCTTGATGTTTGGATCTCAAGTGCCTGGTGTCTAATACTAATGATACCATTTGATGACCTTACATTGGCATCTCTCGTTGCTTGCCATTTTGATTTCGAGTGCCTGGTACAGCACATTAGATTACAGTATGTGATAATAGTAATAGCATTCAGCCACCTTACTTTGGCATCCAGTGTATTACGTAGCATTGGCTGACCATCTGAGTTCATTATCTACTAGGTTATTGATGTTAGTAATGAGACAGACCAGGGTTTGCAGTTGGTCTGGAATGGCTGGGCTACAACCCCTGTCCATCTCATCAATAAATTCTATGTCTGAGAATGTCAGATTGCTCAAATTCAGCCTCTTGGGTGTTCTGCTGTGTTGACTCAACACCAGGAGAAGATTTCAGATACTTTTATTGCTAGTTAGGCAACATTAGAATACCATAGTGCATATAGTGTCAGTCAACAATGCTGTTCATCACTAAATTTTATTAAGCCACCCACACTAATAACACCTACATTTCATCTAATTTTTTCATGCCGCAGTCTTGAGTCCAATTGTAGTTGAGAATACTTAGATTATTACAAAGAGAATGTTGAACACTCTGGAAATGTCATTTTGCAGGGAAATCTTTTCCTTCAATAATAAGTAATAGTCAGTGATCCTGCATGCCACCTTCCCCCCCTAGGGAGTTCTGTATATATGACCTGCCAGGTTGTATACAATACAAGAAAACTATACAAATTTCTCATCTTGACCAAATTGTGCTTGAGATACCTATGATTTTACTCTAGCGTGAATCCTAACTTACCTTACTCTAACTACCCTCTTACACCATGAATCAGCCACAGGCCAATACATGTAGTCTACCAGAGCTCGGAGTTGGCAATCTATACAGAGGTTGACATGACATGAAACCCAGTACCATGGGATCTGGAAATGGGAGGTCCAGAACATGTCAAAATGAATCTCAAGACTCATCCTCAACTTGAGATTCTTCTGCAACCCTGATTGTAAGCCCACTAGGAAGAGCACCCAAGCGCCAAAGGAAGGGCATAATGCTGACCATGGCACATGCAGAACCTGATACTGAACTGAATAATCAAACAAATACCCAAACACTGCATCTGCGTGATGATAGTAGTGATGAGTACCAAATCTCACAGGCAGCAGACAAAATAGAATCAGACACTGCACCTGATGGAGAAGGCATCGATATTGCAGATGGCCCCAGATCAAGACGTGATCGTGGCTCACATGTAGCTAACAGAAACCAAGACAATCAGGTGAGAACTATATGCATTTCAGCCATATCAGGGTCTCAGGAGGTAGGTTCTGCTCAGCATATGACCATGGATCTTGGATGCATAATTCGATGGAGAGCCTACAGTCCTCCAATGTTCCCACCATTGAGTGATGCATGGTTATCATCCCCACTGGGTAGCCTGCATAGTCCTGCATCTGGTACCCTGATCTCTAGTCCAGCTCCTCACTCTCAGCAAAATCTAGTCACAATTGTGGAAAGGGCCATATTAGATAATGCAAAGACTCTGATTCTATGGTACACCCTGTTTCAGCAGCCACTCCTGAATGTTGTTTCTCTGACAGCCCCGGTGCACAAACTTTGAGATGCCATGCTTGCTAATAGTACAGATGCTGAAAACATCTAACCCTCAGAGTAGTGCATAAGTTTGGTAAGTGGACTCAGGCAGATATGATGCAATGCAGAATGCAATACTAACCTAGAAGGATACACCAAAAATGCTCTTGGGCATGATCCCAGTTTGTACATGAGTTGAAGATAGAGATTGTGGAGTTATACACTCTGCCTGATCATCTCACAGCTATAACATGCTGAGTTGATTATATGCTGGAACAGGTTAAGTTTATGTATGACCTGCAAGGGTACAATGTTTGTCTCTGCCAGACATCTATTATATAGTGAGGACTACTGCCTGTAATTGGATATAACCTGGGGCCTAACATTACAATTCCTTGTGGCCCAGATTCCTGAGGTGATTTTCCCTAAGTTTCTTGCAGGGAAGAAGATGCAAGGTATTGTGGATCCCGGGGTTCTTGCACGCATCAATGGAACTATGATCTGCTTGACATGCTCAATGATCTGCCATACACTGCATGCATGGTAAATGAGATTATATCAGGAGCCCAGGGACCTCAAGCATGAGGCAGCAAGGGGTGAGTCACTGAATCATCCAAGTTTTCATTCGTGACTGGGGTGGCTAACCTGTTACCAAATATACAAGACCTTTTTGACCAGCAAAAAGAAACTTAGGGTAAGTACCCATAGAGGATTCAGGATATGGTTGTGGAAAATATTCAAGAAACAATCAATAAGAGGGTTGCACAAGTTCACAAGGTGCAGTGGGACCACGGTGATAGATATGACAATGATTGGGAAGCTGTAAGTGCTTAGCTCGAGAGTTGCATATCCAACTACACTTCTACATAACCTGTATTATGACATACCAATCACTGGGACTTGGACCTAGTAGGACATCTGGAACGTTAGAATCCATCACCTGAAGCTGACAGCTGGTTTGACTTGAGCTAGACATCGGTAGACTGGGAGCTTCAGTTACAAGGTTTGGGTGTTCTGAGTCCAGATGATTCTCAGGAAGCACAAGCACCACCTGTGGGCATCCCTTTCCTATTTCGGTCAGTCTTGTTGAGCCTTGCAGATTTCCAGGAAGTGCAAGCAGCACCAGTGGGAGTGTCATCATAAGTTGGACGATGACAAGTGGGGGGGGTGGGACTGCCACCAAGGGTAATTAAGGGGAATCAAGAACATGTAAAGATTATGAGTGATAGATGTAATTTAGCTTACCATGACGAGACTACAATAGAAACTACAGGACTATAGTAGAAAGGAATAATCAGAGTGATATTCACTGTAGAATCTATGAAAAGCAGCCATCTGGAAGGTGTCAGGTCGATCAAAATGTAGTATATTAGATATTAGGAGAGAGTTGGAAAGATTGGACAATATAGGGCACAAGGTGCAGATGACATCAAGGGTAATTTACCACACTTCCAAAGGTATCCTGAGGTGGTCCAGATATGAAGTAGTAGCATCAAGATGAGAGGTCATGGTCGAGGTGAAATCTGGATGCATTGTGTATGCAGGGGGAGATCCAGATGAGAGGAGCATCATGAAGAAAGAATCTGGATGGAAATGCCAGATGATAGGTGGTGCCAGGGCATACATCATGAGTATCATGGAATCTTGATGCATAAAGGTGAGGATGTGACATCAGGGTGGAAGAGACCAGAAATAGGCATCACCATAATATAAGAGCTTAGGATCAAGTAGTGTCCAGATGCAACAGGCTAGGATCAGATGGTGTTAGTATGCAACAGCTGAGAATCAGACATTGTTAGGATTCAATACCCAATGGTCAGACATTGTTAGGATGCAAGAGCACAGAATCAGATGTTGTCAGGTTGCACCTGACATAGGTGTCTATTGTCTGGATACTGTTAGGATGCACCAGGTGCATGAATCGACATCAGGATGCAACGTCAATTCACTAGTTTGTCTTAGTTAATAGTTATCATTATGGCCACCCTGTGTGTCAGACACATAGGATGCACCTGGCACAAGATAATATTTTTGCTGTTGGAGACCTTTACTGTTTGATAATAGATAATATATGAAAAAATAAAGGTTGAAAAAAGATAACAATTGAAGACTGTTCAGAAATGGTTTTAGTCATAAATGAAAACATCACTGGCAGAGATATAGGAGTAGAGGAGAAAGCCATTTCAGTGCCTAGGATGTGATGTACAGTATGAAGAGAAAAATCTGATTTTGCATTTTTTAATCACAGAGTAGTTAGTTTGATGAAACCAAATTATTATTTGTGAAGGAATTCTATTTAGCTAGAAATTGGAGGGATTAGATGAGCTATGTATATCGATGGAGGATAAGTTATCATTTGTTTGCTAGTTTTTTTGTTACCTTATGTGGCCTATGAGGACAGGCCTAAATAAGGGGCATATCTCTAAACCTTACTTCAAAAACAGATCTGGTACAGAACAACAGAGAATAAGAAGAGAGGATGATGGAATTTAGAACTGAGGGAGACCATGGAAGATTGGTGGAAGGATCATAGGAAGACAACAGGAAACTTGTACTGTGGGGAAGAAAAAATATCTGAGGTGTGTTAGCTGAAAGTTGTATTGTATTTTAATTGGAGCATCTAGTTATTATGAGTGTTATGGCTTGGGTATTTGGTTGATAGGGAGGATGGCTTTGTTTGCTCATTTGTTCAGTTTTGTTTACTAGTTAGCTTGGGTTGATGTCTTGGCAAGGGAATTGGTAGTTAGGTGGTGTTGACCTCTCCTTTCTAGGCAGGTAACTATGTGAAGGTTATGGCTCCACTACAACCTATGGTTGCTTTCGTAATCTTGGGCACTCTCTTCTAGAGAGTGCACGACAGCTCAACGCGAGATTTGGCTCAACGACACTTTCAAACTTAACTGAAACCAAAATTCCACAACATGAAAATAAAAGTTGTAAAAGAGTAGAAAGAAAATGAAGGACTTATTTTCAAAGATTCAAAACAATGTGTGAGAGAGCCAGAAGGACATTTAAAGTATCAGAAAATGTTTGGTAGTGGTTCGTAATTCTTAAATTCACATACAAATTGAAAGTGTTGTTGAGCTGAATCTGGCATTAAGCTGTTGGGCACTCTCTTCCAGAGAGTGCCCAAGGTTGCAAAAGCAAGCACGAGTTGTGGCGGAGTCACAACCTTGACACAGTTACAGGAAGACAACGGTAAACTTGTACTTAGAGGAATTCAGCATAGATAGTTGGACAACTGGGATCAGTTGGACTTTCTTTGGTTTGCATTGATTTTTCTTTTCAGGGTTTTCATTGTGATTTTTGGACTTATCATTAGGGGATTATTTTCTACAGAATTGATTGAGGCTTACCTGTTTTCTTTTACATTGAGTGAATCTGTTTACTGCAGGCATTTTTTGTTTGGTTGTTCTTAGTGATCAAGAAGCCAGACCTGACCTATCTTTCTTGGTTTTCATTTGGTGCTCTGAACCTTTCCCGTCAATATCTGTTTTTTTAGTACTTTGAGTTTTCATGCGTCTCGTGAAAGTGTTATCTGCTGAACTACTTTGCCGATCATTAGTGTGTGATTCAAATAATGCGAGGAAATGACCGTGTAGTGCTATTCACCAAGAATGATGACGGGTGTTGAAAACAAAAAAGAAAAGTATCAGGTATCATTCCTTAATTATGGTCAACTACCAAACAAAAATGCACACTGTAACCAGGTTCGCTCAATGTAAAACAAAATAACCACACCTCAATTGATTCTCTATAATATAATCTCCTAATGATAAGTCCAAAATCCACAATGAATCCCTGAAATGAACAATCAATCCAAGCAAAAGAATGTCCACCTGATCCCAGTTGTTTAACTATCTATGTTGAATTCCTCTAAGTACAGAGGAAACAAAAATCGTCGAGGAGTGTTTCAAAGTACCAATAAAAACAAAAGAAACAATGAAGGGAATTGCTTACCACATAGATGACTAGAAGCGATGGAGTTCAATTCTGCAACAAACAAACAGTAGAAAAGGGGAACCATAAAGAAAAGGGAGAATAGACACTACTTGAAGGAGGAATCACTGCATGCACTACTAGAGGTCAAATGTATGTGTCCAAAGGTAAAATAAAATTCCATCACTGGAATTGCTATCAAAAGAAAACAAAAAAAAGAAATTGGCAAAAGAGAAAATAAAATCACGTTTCTCTGTCTTGGTGTTTGCTCTCCTCTGCTCTGTTCATTGTTGTCCGTTCTTCTTGTCTTTTCTTGTTTTTTCTTCATCTGTTGTTGTCTCCTCTTAATGCTCGCCCCACTGTGGAGGATATTCTATTATACATTTGCATAAATAACTGAACATCATAATGCAACAGGGTGCACCTTCTCAATACCCAACTTCTCAACAAATGACTGCCAAAACCACAACTAAAAAATATTTAAAAATAAAATAGGTACATAATCCCAATTAGTATCATACCATACATCTACCTGAATAGTAGGTTTTTGTCATGGTAAAGGTATGGCAGGGTTCGGGAGTGAGGGGAGGTTTGTGGTGTGGCGCTGTAGAACGTGAGGAGGCCAGATGTGTAGTTATTTATGCTAAGGTACAATATATCATGCTAGAGTTGAGTAGTATGCTAGTTTCCTTTCAGGGTTAGGGCACATGACCATTGCAGCCTTGTGGGGTACTTAGGAGTTTTCTGTTGAGGTCATCGACAACCGGGATCAACTGACCCACAAGAAAGAGGCAAGCACTGAGACGGGACAAACAACGGCTGAGAGAAAGAGAGAAATAGCTAGGGACAGAAAGACATCGCAACAGATCCACAGCTGTAGGGGAATTGAGAGGTGAATCATTTTTCTTTTCTTTTATCATTACATTGGAATTTTACGAGAAGAGTTTGAGACGGAGAATTATTCTGAGTGCCAGGGAGTTAAGTTTTTTGTGTCTTTTCTGGGATTGCATCAAGATTACTTTTTTTGTGAAGAGGAGAGAGAAGAGAAAAGTGACCAAGCTTCATACCTACCCTCCATCCAGTGAATCGCCTAACCATGCCAAGGTTGTGGTGGAGACATAACCTTGGGCACTCTCTTCCAGTGAGTGCCCGACAGCTCAACACCAGATTCAGCTCAATGACACTTTCAATTTGTATGTGAATTTAAGAATTACAAACCACTACCACACATTTTCTAATGCTTTAAACGTCCTTCTGGCTCTCTCACACATTGTTTTGAATCTTTGAAAATAAGTCCTCCATTTTCTTTCCGCTGTTTTACAACTTTTATTTTCATGTGGTGGGACTTTGGTTTTGGTTAAGCTTGAAAGTGTCATTGAACCGAATCTGGCATTGAGCTGTTGGGCACTCTCTGGAAGAGAGTGCTCAAGGTTGTGAAAGCAACCGTGGTTTGTAGCGGAGCCACAACCTTGGCACGGTTAAGCCCTAGCTACAACATGGGGTTTATCACCTAACTCTAGTGTTACATAATTTCTCCTCCATAGTACTGTGGGGTACGTAGATGGATTCGTGGTGTTTACGAATGGTTTGCGTCGATAGTGCGTGTTCTTTATACATCTTAGATCAGTAGGAGATTCAGGGAGTGGTGGATTGTATTTAAAGGGGGTCAGTTTGACGGAGGAAGAGCATGAAGGAGACAATCAAGGAGCTTCACAGTACATCGGTTCTGATCATCGAGAATGTTGTGAACAAACATCGGAATCCAGGAGTCCTTTTCTTTTCCCTTTGTTGCATCTTCATTTCCAGTCATTCCTTCGATACAAAGTCATCGGAACAGCTATCTATTTTCAGATCCCCTTTTCTATCCACCGTCCATAAATTTCTCCATTTACAAATCCCCTATCCATAAACAGTGGTAGCACACTGTAATTGAGGACCAGAACACCCCTTTCTCACCTCACATTGGGACAGTGTCTCAGGACCTTGTCATAACCGCCAAAAGAATGCTGGAGCCGCAACACGATTTGCACAGTACTGTTCACCTCTCCATTCCAGGAGGGTAAGTGATTCAATGGCTGGAGGGTAGGTATGAAGCTCGGTCACTTTTCTCTTCTCTCTCCTCGTCACAAAAAAAGTAATGTCAATGCAATCCCAGAAAAAACACAAAAAGCTTAACTCCCTGGCACTCAGAATAATTCTCTGTCTCAAACTCTTCTCGTAAAATTCCAATGTAATGATAAAAGAAAAGAAAAACTATCCACCTCCCAATTTCTCTACAGCTGTGGATCTGTTGCAGATCCCAATGTCTTTCTGTCCCTAGCTATTTCTTTCTCACTCTCTGCTTTGTTTTCTCCCGTCTGAGTGCATACCTGTTTCTGGAGGGTTGGTTGGCCTTGGTTGTCAATGAATGAAACAGAAAACTCCCAACAACCCCACAAGGCTACACCACTCACGTGCACTAACTCTGAAAACAAACTAGCTAAGAAATAAAAGTCACGGCAACTAAGGCCTAGTTAGAACAGGGGGTCTACTAACAGACTCTAGTATGGCATAGAATATCCTACGCTGTACCCATTTCGTCAATCCGGGATTTTGAATTTGAAGCTAATACAAATACGCGAGTGCCACGATAATTTGTTATGTTACCGACTCGATGGCTCCAAATCTACATACCAACCTCATACCCAATATACTACCCACCCCAATTTACTGCGCACCCAAAATAAAACCATTTTCCTGTCAACTCTATCCTTAACAACTGATCGGTTAACTGAATTCCTCTACCACTTCACTCTACTTATCTTTTTCCGACTATATCCTTCTCCTTATCTAAGGTTCTACGGACTACTACAAACTTATTTTATAATCACAAGAAGGGCGTGAAGCCACAAAAATACTACAGTATTCAAATTTATCAAGGTTTACATGAAAACCAACATATTTGTGTAGCTGTCATACTTATTTCACCACAGTATATCCGTTCGGTATTAGCAGACCCACCTCGATTCTAGGAAGTGCTACAACCTTGTTTCCCCAATCTAAGCGAGCTGCCTGATCTTATACATTGCTTCCTAACGCGACCGCCATCCTATTATACTATGCTTCAACGTGGACGACCCCCTGTTTATTCAACTGAAGAGAAAAGACGTAGAGCACGTCGAGAATCACAACGTAAATACAATCTGTCACGAAAGCAAAACAAGCGACAAATTAGCTACGATATTGGATCCAACAGTCCGGAGGTCGAGCCGGATCTGAACTTGCCGGTACCACCGAACAACATTGTTTTTGTCCACAGATCGAAAAGCGTACCCTTCCCACCTAGTCAAGCAGAACCTGCTACTATTCATGATTCAGTACGTGAGTCAGGCTACAATATAGCTATAGGTATGACTTATATTTCAATATATGCTTCCTGTTCATATCACGTTCAGCAGTCTTGGTAACTTACTTGGAGTATTTCTTATAGAGTTTCCCAATATAGCACCTACGGTAGTTACATCGACACCTGCACTGGTGGCCCCGGATACCGATGAGTCCAACACGCGTTCTACCTCCAATCTCTTGACCTCTATTACCCCTGTTTGCCATGTTGCACCCAGCTTTGCACTTCACCGTTATCTGAATGTATGCTTCTATCTCAATCTGATCTATAGTAAACAAGATGTCTAACGGGAAACAATTACACAGGATTGTGGAACAAACCTTCCCGGTAGCCTAATTGGTACACCTCCACAAATTCAAATGCCGAACTCACAACCAGCAACCAAATCTCTGTATTCCAATTCTAGTAGTATGTATACCCATTGATATTGAGACTTATTCCTAAATGTAAAAGAAAGAGAATTGTAATGATTGACAAATAATATTCAAAAATAGTTATTGAACCGCCACCAGGCCAGCCCGAACAGCACAGGTTAACAAGTACTACCGGAACACAGTTACCTTCACAATGTGAAGGAGATAGTTGTGTAATAATGGGATCAACGGAGAAGGATATTATTCCCATTGCCAGTAGTGGGAGTGATATTACGAACCAATCAATTCTATGCACATCGAACAGAATCTCTGAAACAGCATGCTCCCCCGGAGGCCAATCATACCAAGATACTTCGAGCCACAACTCAATGTCAGATAGCAATGCAGACTCTTCCCTTGTCGATGTCACGCCATCGATTTGGACAACCCCACAAGAGGAGTCATTACAATATGAGTCGTCTGGATATGGAAGAAGTGAGGACGAAGTACACGGCACAGGAGGTTCCATTCCTGTTGAAGGCTCAAATGGTAGTCAGGAACTAGCATGTTTCCTGGCAAAGCAAATATTTCGTTTTTCCGGTTGCCACGCCGATTCCCACCGCGATTCATTACTCGAGTTGATTCAGCGTGGAAGGGCCACTGATTCACTGGAGGGAACAAGCTCAACCCCACAATTTACTCGACCCTGGGACAGCAAAAGTGTTCGTGCTGGTAGCGAAACGATCCCCTTAGTTCTTGCGAAGGATAGCTTCTTATCACCCAATTCTTATAAACTTACACCGGCTGTTGCAAAGCTTGTCTATTCCGGAATTGTGGAAGCTGGAGAGCATACCTATACCGAATCATTGTCCTTCATACCAAAGCAAGAGCGAGTTGCAAGGCTCATCACTCCCACAACATATCTCGATATCGATAGCGTTTTAGCCTTCCCCACTAGCCTCGCAATAGCTCGCAAGGGTATTAAAGTAGCTATTGCTCCTGGTAGACATTGCAATATTCAAGCGGACCTTCATGTACCTGTACCTGTTTATAATTTCCATAACAACAGGTCATACGTTAAACAAGCAGCAATTTCCGAAATCCCACACTTTCAACTTGGGCATATGTACGGCGCCGATGATTACAGAATATTTCTTCTATTTCCAAAGTTATGCCACAAGGATCGTAAAACGAATTTTTTAAACGACCATGAACTCGCTCGTTTCATGGACCAAATATTCCTCCCTGCTATTCGTATGCATTGCCCTGCCCCAATACTTCAACA
Source organism: Choiromyces venosus 120613-1 (assembly GCA_003788595.2). Lineage (NCBI taxonomy): Eukaryota > Fungi > Ascomycota > Pezizomycetes > Pezizales > Tuberaceae > Choiromyces > Choiromyces venosus. The sequence continues at coordinate 160,742 of ML120537.1, read as the reverse complement.
TCTCCCCGGTAGCTTTGAAATGGCCAAACAGTGTACACTGGCAGCAGGTGTGGAACCAATATCTCGCCAAACAAAAACGAGTGGCCGGACTCAATTGCTGCGATACTACATTCCACCAGCCTTTCTGCATCACATTTGGAACACAATAATTGAACGGACAAAGGAACCGGGATTGTATGACTTTGGAGAACCAGTCATCCTTATCGATGCTAAAAATCTGAAGTTAACAACAATGTTTCCGGATGTGCAATCTACAATCACCTCATTTCTTACAGACTGGAATTTGCAATGTGATAAAGACTATTATGAGGAAAATAGTGTCTGGGTCGATCTGGCTACCGAGGAAATACATGAGAGGGGTAGATTCCGAAGACGGCATGACCACGGAAGTATGGCTGATATTCCAGATTATGAGCCATCGGGGTTGGAAGATGAAGCATTCACATTTCTATGGCGAGAATGTTGCCTCAAATCGTATGAGCGGAGATTTGATTCTCTGTTTCCACACGAGACATGCTCATTCCTCTATTACCAATGGGGGCTAACTCGAGAGATCGCCAATCTCAATGTAACACCTGGGAAGCAACATCCTGCAAGAGTAGCGGGCCTAGCATATTCCCAATTCTATACCACAACGAAAGAGGTTTTCGACGCAGCCAAAGTTTACCCCTTCCAAAACAAGGCGTTAGAAGGATTAGCAGTGGATCCTAACCTAAAGGGGACCTGGCAAGAGATTGATGGTCGGATGAAGGAGAATTTCGGTTGCATCAAAAGTGCATATTTAGCCTCGAAGCGACGTGCACTGGAGAGTATATCTGCATGTAGTCAGAATTCATATGGTACACGGCAAGAGCATCGTGTCAATTTGCTCCTACTTACTGCGATGTCTCGTCAGTTCGAACTGCTCCAAAATCGTTGCTTACCAGTCTCTCCACCTGATGAACCTGTCCGTGTTTCAAATCACCCCTACATGATCTCAGCGACAAATGAAACATTCCTGTTTCTCCTTAGCAACGTGAACAAATTTTGCTTTGGATTTGAATACACAAGGAGCCTGAGCGCAGGACGAGCGATTTCATGGGAGCAGACCCGTGTTATGGTAATGTTCTTGCGTTTATTACGACATGCCTATGGAGGAGCACATCTGGAACGCTACTCTGATATCTGGTCCGATACCTATACCTGTGGGCGTGAGAAGTGTATGAAAATTGGACTTAATCTCGGCCAATCTATTACCAACCGAGGGTATGGATTCCTTTCTGATGATTTGATAGATTGGCAATCATGTCAATTTCGATATCAAAAGTCTGATAAACTCGGATTCAGTATCACTGCTCTGCAGTATAGTTATAATCACAGATACCGCAACCTTTTATCTGTGACACACTATTATGACCTATTTTCCAAAGTGTTAGCAAATCTTTTACAACATCGTCAAAACACCCGTCTATTGATCATATCTTGTCAAGTATTGAGTTGTACTTTGATTGAGCTCTTCCGTGAGGATATCTGGACAACATTAGTAAAAGACCGCCTGCACATCACGACAAATCAAGCAAAGTTAACGGACCCATCCCAATCACTTTGTCTCATGAACCTTAAACAGCTACTCAATGGCAATTTGGAGGAATTTAAGTTTATTAAAAACTACAATCGACATCAGTTTCATCCATTCGAGCGGGTTACTTACCTTTGGGATTACGATACTCAGCGACACCGCAAACAATGGGTGAATAAGCAATGGCGCACCCTTTTCCAACTTGTTTGTGACGAACTTCAATATCATTTTCCGAATCGTGATATTTTAAAGCGCTTCCGACAGTCTCACTTTCACCGCTTTTTGACTCATAATCTCATCTTCCCACAGCCTGTCAATGGGAAATTCCACCAAAAGTGCAAGGATGCGGATGGAAATCAACAACGTGTATGGTATTGTGCACATAATACGGATAACAAATTTGTTTGGAATGAAGCAGATTGGGAATGCGGATCAACTACTGCTGGATCGTACAATCACATAGTACCACCTCAGTTACTCTATTCCCGAACAATGCTCCAGGACCTATTATCTTGTATTGATGGCGGTCAGGTGATAACCAACCGCTTGGAATCACTCCACCAACGAGAATTGAGTTTGGATTTAGAAGTAAGTATATGTCAATACATCCTTCCCATGTCCGCTATTTCTAACTGTCAATAAATATTCAGCCATCAAGATAATACGTACGGCATAAGACTACGATCGAGTGATCTTGGTCCTGTGGAGGTGGAAATGCGGTTGTTAAATCTTTATGTTTCATAGCGAGGTTTTACTTTTAGCTTGAGCTAGTTTAACGCAATTGAGTTTAGGGGGGATCACTGGTTGGCGTGGCAGACAGGGGTTTGCGCTTGGGTTGAGTGGTGGCAGCAATCCTCCTTTCTTTCTTTTTGTGTTGATAGCAAGGCAGGATGGCAGACGTGAGGTTACATTGTGACACGATAATTACGAATTGAAGTTTTCACCCTTTTACGAATTGTCAGTTTATTTCTTTTTCATGTGTGATTCCAGTGACGGAATTATTTTCCTTTGGAGAGCATCTGACTACTGGCTGTGCATGCGGTAATTACCCACACCCAGTAGTGCTTGTCCTCCTTTCCCGACTTATGACCTCTATTTATATATGCTTTTCATAGGAGAAGAAAACCACCTCAATCTACCTACCGTACTGTGTTTTGTTTCTCAGTGGTGCTGAGAAACCGATCGACCCTTTTTTCTTTCTCAGTACTGTGAAGAGAAAAATCTGATTTTGCATTGTTAATCACGGGGTAGATACTTTGCTGGAACTGGATCATGGTTTGCGGAGGGACTCTATTTAGATAGAAATTGGGGGGATTACATGGCCTACGTACATAGACTGAGGATGTGTCATCATTTGTTTGCTAGTTTGTTTGTTACCTTAAGTGGCCTATCGGGATAGGCCTATATAAGGCCTTTATCCGCACACCTGATTTAGAAACAAACAGGGACAGACGATAGAGGGACGAACCTTACAGAAGAGGTAACCATCCCAAGGTTGTGATGGAGCCACAACCTTGGGCACTCTCTGGAAAAGAGTGCCCGACAGTCCAATGCCAGATTCGGCTCAATGACACTTTCAAGCTTAACCGAAACCAAAGTCCCACCACATGAAAATAAAAGTTGTAAAAGAGTGGAAAGAAAATGGAGGACTTATTTTCAAAGATTCAAAACAATGCGTGAGAGAGCCAGAAGGACATTTGAAGCATCAGAAAATGTTTGGTAGTGGTTCGTAATTCTTAAATTCACATACAAATTGAAAGTGTCATTGAGCCGAATCTGGTGTTGAGCTGTCGGGCACTCTCTGGAAGAGAGTTCCCAAGGTTGCGAAAACAACCGTGGGTTGTGGCGGAGCCACAACCTTGGCACAGTTAGGCGATTTGGTGGATCGAGGGTAGGCATGAAGCTCGGTCACTTTTCTCTTCTCTCTCCTCTTCACAAAAAAAGTAATCTCGATGCAATCCCAGAAAAGAGACGAAATACTTAACTCCCTGGCACTCAGAATAATTCTCCGTCTCAAACTCTTCTTGTAAAATTCCAATGTAATGATAAAAGAAAAGAAAAATGATTCACCTCTCAATTCCTCTACAGCTGTGGATCTGTTGCGATGTCTTTCCGTCCCTAGCTATTTCTCTCTTTCTCTCAGCTGTGGTTTGTCCCGTCTCAGTACATGCCTCTTTCTTTTGGGTCGGTTGATCTTGGTTGTTGACGATCTCAACAGAAAACTCCTAAGTACTAAGAAACAAAAAAAGGTGATATTCGTTCCGAGACACCTATAGGAATTGGAACGGACTGCGAAGGAAAAACACTTGCAGGGCAGTCGAGCAGAGGGGAAGAAGGTCACTTCTCCAACAAACAGGCCGAAAAAGGGGAATTGTAAAGGTAAGGCAGAACAAACACTACTAGAAGGGGCAATCGCCGCACGCACGACTAGAGGTCAAATTTATTCGTCCAAAGTGAAAATATAATTCCGTCACTGGAATTGCTATCGAAAAAAAGAAAGAAAAGATTCATAAAAAGAAAAATAAACCCGTGTTCCCGATCCCGATGTCCGTCCGTTGACCGCTGTTCCTCTCGTCTGTCTCCCTGTTCCGCGTTGTCCCTTTCTCTTGTTTCTGCTCCGCGTTTTTTTCTTTCGTTCCCTCCTGATGCTTGCCCCGCCTAACTACCAATTCCCTTGCCAAGCCATCAACCGAGCTAACTAGCAAACAAAAATAAGGTAACTAGCAACAAACATTTCCCCTCTTCCACTAATGTCCAACCCCTGACCCTTATATCAACTAGCCTATCTGATCAAAACAAAACACAATTTCTAGCTAAAACCTTGCAGACCATTTTCCTCCCCCACAGTACCCCACAAGGCTGCAACGGTCATGTGCCCTAGCCCTGAAAGGAAACTAGCATACAACCCAACTCTAGCATGATATATTGTACCTTAGCATAAATAACCACACATCTGGTCTCATAACGTTGTACAGCGCCATGCCACAAACCTCCCCTCACTCCTGAACCCTGCCATACCTTCACCATGACAAAAAACTATTATTCAGGCAGATGGATGGTACCATACTAATTGGGATTATGTACTTACTTTATTTTTAAATATTTTTTAGTTGTGGTTTTGGCAGTCATTTGTTGAGAAGTTGGGTGTTGAGAAGGTGCACCCCGTTGCATTACGATGTTCAGTTATTTATGCAAATGTATGATAGAATATTCTCCACAGTGGGGCGTGCATTAAGAGGAGACAACAACAGTTGAAGAAAAAATAAGAAGAGACAAGAAGAACGGACAACAATGAACACAGCAGAGGAGAGCAAACACCAAGACAGAGAAACGTGATTTTATTTTCTCTTTTGCTTATTTCGTTTTGTTTTCTTTTGATAGCAATTCCAGTGATGGAATTTTATTTTACCTTCGGACACATAAATTTGACCTCTAATGGTATGTGCAGTGATTACTCCTTCTAGTAGTGTTTATTCTCCCTTTTCTTTATGGTACCCCTTTTCTACGGTTTGTTTGTTGCAGAATTGAACTCCATCCCTTCTAGTCATCTACGTGGTGAGTGATTCCCTTCATTGTTTCTTTTGTTTTTATTGGTACTTTGAAACACTCCTCGACGATTTTTGTTTTCTCCGTACGTAGAGGAATTCAGCATAGATAGTTGGACAACTGGGCTCAGTTGGACATTCTTTTGTTTGGATTGATTTTTCATTTCAGGGATTTATTGTGGGTTTTGGACTTATCATTAGGAGATTATGTTATGGAGAATCAATTGAGGCATGGCTATTTTGTTTTACATCAAGCGAACCTGTTTACAGTTTGCATTTTTGTTTGGTAGTTGATCATGATTGAGGAATGAGACCTGACACCTTTCTTTTTTGTTTTCAACACCCGTCATCATTCTTGGTGAATACTACTAGACGGTCATTTTCTCGTATGATTTGAATCACATACTAATCATCAACGCGGTGGTTCTGTAGATAACACTTCTACGAGACTCAGGAAAACTCAGAGTACTGAAAAAACAGATATTGATGGGTCAGGTTCAGAGCACCAAATGAGAATCAAGAAAGATAGGCCAAGTCTGGCTTCTCGATCACTAAGAACAACCAAACAAAAAATGCCTACGGTAAAAAGGTTCGCTCAATGTGAAAGAAAACAGCTAAGCCTCAATCAATTCTGTGGAAAATAATCCCTTAACCATAAGTCCAAAATCCACAATGAAAACCCCGAAAAGAAAAATCAATGCAAACCAAAGAAAGTCCAACTGATCCCAGTTGTCTAACTATCTATGCTGAATTCCTCTAAGTACAAGTTTCCCGTTGTCTTCCTGTAACCGTACCAAGGTTGTGGCTCCGCTACAACTCGTGCTTGCTTTCGCAACCTGGGGCACTCTCTTCCAGAGAGTGCCCGACAGCTCAATGCCAGATTCGGCTCAACGACACTTTCAATTTGTATGTGAATTTAAGAATTACGAACCACTAGCAAACATTTTCTGATACTTTAAATGTCTTTGTGACTCTCCCACACATTGTTTTTAATCTTTGAAAATCAGTCCTCCATTTTCTTTCTGCCCTTTTACAACTATTATTTTCATGTGGTGGGACTTTGGTTTCGGTTAAGCTTGAAAGTGTTGTTGAGCCAAATCTGGCATTGAGCTGTCGGGCACTCTCTGGAACAGAGTGCCCAAGGTTTTGGTGGAGCCACAACCTTGGTACTGTCAAGGGAAAAATCTGTTTTTGCATTTTTAATCATGCCCTGGTTAGTTTGCTGGAACCGAATCATTGTTTGTGAAGGAACTCTATTTAGCTAGAAATTGGTGGGATTACGCGGCCTATGTCCATAGACTGGGGAGGCGTCATCATTTGTTTGCTAGTTTGTTTGTTAGCTTACGCGGCCTATGAGGACAGGCCTATATAAGGGGCTTATCCCCACACCTCACTTAGAAAAAAGGAACAGGAGGAACCCCACAGAAGAGGAACAGGGACGAAGAACAAAAACAGGAAAATTGTATTTAGAAGAATTCAGCATAGGTAGTCAGACAACTGGGATCAGTTGGACTTTCTTTGGCTTGGATTGATTTTTCTTTTCGTGGTTGATTGTGGTTTTTGGACTTGTCGTTAGGAGATTGTTTCTACAGAATTGATTGAGGCTTGGCTGTTTTCTTTTAAATTGAGCAAACCTGTTTACCGTGGGCATTTTTGTTTGGTTGTTGTTAGTGATTGAGAAGCCAGACCTGACCTATCTTGTTGTTTTTCCTTTGCTGCTCTGAATCTGACCTGTCGGAAATTTGTTTTTTCATTTGGTGCTCTGAAACGGATAGCCGACAATTCATTTTTTCATTTGGTGCTCTGAAACAAATAGTCGATAATTCGTATTTTCAGTACAGTTAATGGCCGTAACGTTTATTTCCTAGCTAGTTTGTTTCCAGGGTTATGGCACGTGACTGGGGCAACCTGGTGGGGGTGCTTGGTTGTCAACCACTCATCAGACATCCACAGACAAGAGCAGTCGAGGGTCACAAGAAAGAGATCCCCAGAGAGGGATGACCGAAGACATAGAAGACCATTGAGAACTGCAGCAGGACAGATACAAGAGAGAAGTCAAGAGCTTGATAGTTTCTATTTTTTTCTTTGTTTTTGATTCTTTTTCTTTTCTTTACATTTTAGTTTTATGGTCATAGCCTGAGAGACAGAAAAGTATTCCCAGACAGTGTGAATTTTATTCTGTTGCATTTAGTTGTTTCAGCACATTATGAACTAGCAGTGAGATAGAGTAACTGAGCTTCATGCCGACCCTCAGGAGAAAAAACAAAAAAACCTACCCTTCAGGAGGGAGAGGTCTACAGTACTCAAAAAGAAAAAAAGAAAATATTCGGTGGGTCAGCATCAGAGTGACGAACGCAACAACAATCACGGTCAGGTCTAGCAACTCATTCACTAACAAGAATCAAACAAAAATGCCCATGGTAAACCCATTCGCTCTATATAAAAGAAAACACCGATGCCTTAATCAATTCTGCAGAAAATAGCCTCCTAATAACCAGTCGGAAATCAACAATGAAACCCCAAAAAGGAAAATCAATCTAAACCAAAGAAAGTCCAACTGATCTCAGTTGTCCAAATATCTATACAGAATTCCACTTAGTACAACTTGCCTGTTGTCTTCCTATGATCTTTCTAGCAATTTTCTCATAGTTTTCCTTAACTCCAAATTCTATTGTCCTCCCCCCATTGCTTGTCCTGGTTGTTTTTCATGAGAGAGGTGGAGGGATAAGCCTCTTATATCAGGCTGTCCTCATAGACTGCATAATCAAGCAAACTAAACTATCAAACAAACCTTGACATGTCCCCAGTCTATATAGATAAGCGGCATAACCCCCATCCCCAATTTCTAGCTAATTAGAGTTCCTTCACAGATATTGATTCAGTTCCAGCAAACTAACTACTGGAGGATTAAAAATGCGAAATCAGATTTTTCCCCTTACAGTACCCCTGATACTGTTGTACAACTACAGCATTCTGTTGTAGCAGTTAGAGATCATAGAGTACATTAACTAAGATATAGATAAGGGTTACATTCAGGCTCTGTCTGTACTACACCTTCCGTCATTCAAATTTATTTCCTATTTAGGAATCACTCAATACTAAGAAAGAATCAGGACTGTGTTGTTCCTCCCACCTATCTAGAGGGGGCTAAGAAATATGCTTTCTATATTTTCTGGGACTTTTGGCATCCAGTCCTCCCTTCCCTCTCGAGGTCTACCCTCTTGGGGCTATCAATTCCCTTCTCCTAACATCTCATGATGTCAGTTACCTCCCTCACCTCACTTTCAATTTACCTCCCTTAGTGGTTACTATAGCAGAGACTGCTCAGTTGGTCATTCTACAGACTGCCAACATCGGTAAAAATATAGTCTTGCATACAGTGCGTCCTAGGCATGTGACGCAAAGACTACCTGTAATGATAACTATTAACCATGATGTGCTGTCAAACTGACATTTCATCCTGATATCAAGTCATGTGCCTTGAAAATGACTGATTCTCTACTCTTGCATCCTAACAACATCTGATCCTTTGATGTTGTATCATAACAATCTCTGATTCTTAGGTGTTGCATCCTAACACCATCTAATCCTAGCTAGTTACATCCTGATGCTACTTGATCCTAAGCTCTTCAAGTTATATCGTAGCAATGCCTAATTCTGGCATCTTTGGTCCTGATGTTGCATCCTCACTGGTGTGTATAAGGATTCCATGATACTCATGATACACACCCTGGCATTGCCTATCACTAGGCATTTCCATCCAGATTGATTCTACGTGATGCTCTTCTTCTCTGGATCGCTGCCTGCATACACAATGCATTCAGATTTCACCTCGACTGCAAGGTCTCATCTTAATGTTACTACTTCATGTCCATCAGCAAAAAGATTATCTTGCACCGGGTGCATCCTATGTGTCTGATGCACAGGTTGCCCATAACGATAACTGATAACCAGGAGGTACTGTCGAACCAACATGGTGTCCTGATGTCAAGTCGTGCACCTGGTGCGTCCTGACAGTATCTGGACATGGACCCCTATACCAATTGTACCCTGATAACATCTGATTCTGCACTCTTGCATTCTACCAACATCTGATCCTGAGGTGTTGTGATGGGGGCGCCCTAAGGGAAGATGGATCCCAATTTCATGACCACACTGAAGTGACTCCAAGATCAAAAGAGATAATTAACAGTAGAGTAAAGAAGAATCAAAACAGTAAAACTTAATATTGTTAAGCTGCAGCTTCACTCAGTAAGTTTCTCAAGAGGTAGTTGATTGCCAGAGTAGAGAGGGACTCGCATATAGTTTAAGTAGAATATCATATACCGCCAGTTCCCACCCATCACTACTCTAACTTAATCATGAGCACACCCGTCTCCTCCAGGCTGACCAACACACACCACCCAGAAGCTTATTTCTACGTAGATGTTAGTCCGCTCTGGCTAAATCTCGTTCCGACATCAAGGGTTTCAGCGCTGCATCTCAATTACGACTGCAGGAGAAAAACTCTTCATATCGTTGACATGCTAGTGGCAAACTATCATGCAACTGAGGAGATATACCATTTACGAACTCTCATACCCATATGCATTTCATCTATGCAAGCCTTTATTAGACGTAGCTCTCACGATTGAGCTGAACCTTCTACTTCATTCTAGTCAAGTCTTTGCCTGATAGGAAAGTCTACTCAGCTCCCCCAGTGGGGTACCTTGGTGATTGGCCTGGTGGGCGCTACCCACAGTCAACTCCCCGAAAGCACCCCTACTGTGATAAGAATCATGCTGTTAGAGTTCTCAAACAACCCCAATAGTCTTACAGCGATTGGGCACGAGTTGCGCCTATGGGCGATTCATCTGCCCGGAGATGCCTCAGCATCTTCTGGGCCACCCCGGGACTACCCGGGCAGCTCTGGACTACCCTTCCAGTATTACCTGAGTAACTCCTTCAGTTCTTGTCCGTTTTACACATATTTGGTACCAGAAGATAGCCCTTCCTCTGGAGCACACCCTATGCCCTCTCATATATCCTACGGACAGCATCCGGTCGGACGGACGGTGACAACCTATACAGTGTTACAAGAGTGCCTCCACTCAGTTCCTTTTGTAAGGAATGGAGCAACTCAACAACCGTAAGCCCATGACGTGCGGTCCTTACACTGGGGCCGCAGGGGGGTGTTAGGAATACCTCTGTAAAATCCTGGAGCATTCGGAGCCCTGTAGCCCCTCCTATGGTCCCCCAAAGACTACTAGGTTTGTTGTCTTTAGATTTTACCAGAGTACCCAATCCTTATAGGATTGCCCCCTGCCCCAAGTAACTACCTCTGAATGCTAGGTAGGGTAACTTGGGTGTCATGTCAGGGTAACTCAGACCTTATGGCAGGGTAACCTAGACCTCATGTCAGGGTAACCCAGGCCTCATGTCAGGGTAACTCAGGCCTCGTTACATGAGCCTTTCTTGAGCCCGCCTTTTATACTATAATCTTATAGTATGCATACTTATCGACTATAGTGAACCAAACTATCCTTACCTGTTGACCTCAAGGTCTCCGGTATGGGTGTAAGAATAGTTTACTGTAAGACACCCTCTGGTGGGTCGTTACAGGTGTTGCATCCTAACACCATCTGATACTAGACTGTTGCATCCAGTTACTGCTTGATCCTAAGCTCTTACATTGTAGCGACACCTAATTCAGACATCTTCTACACTGACATCGCATCCTTGCCTGTGTGCATCAGAATTCTATGATATTCAAGATGCATGACCTGGCACTGCTTATCATTAGGCTTTTCCATCCAGATTCTTTCTACATGATGCTTCTCTCATCTGGATCCCCATCTGCATACACGATGTGTCCAGATTTCACCTCCACCTCAATATCTCATCTTGATGCTACTAATTTATGTCTGGACCTCCTCAGGATGCCTGCCAAAGTGTGGTGAATTACCCCTGACGCCATCTGCATGTTGCACCTGGTATTGCATAATCTTCCCAACTCCCTCCTGATATCCAATTTACTACATTGAGATCATCCTGACACCCTCCAGATGGCTGCTTTTCATAGATTCTATAGTGAATATCAAACTGATTATGCCTTTGCACTATGTCCCTCAGTTTCTATTGTAGTCTCATCATAGTAAGCTAAATTAAATCCATTACATATAATCTTTACATGTTCTTCATTCCCCTTAATCACCATCAGTGACACTCCCCCCCCCACTCATCATCATCTGACTTAAGATGACATCCTGGCGGGTACTACTTGGGCTTCCTGAGGGTCCCCGAGGCTCAATGAAACCTCCTGAGACAGAGAATGATCCCCACTGGTGCTGTATGCACTTCCTGATAATCCTCAAGGCTCAATGAGACCCCCCAAGATAGAGACAGGATCTCCGCTAGTGCTGCTTATGCTTCCAGAGAATCATCTGGACTCAGAAGACCTGAACCTTGTAACTGAAACTCCACAGCTACTAATATCTGGCTCAAGTCAAACCAGCTGTCAGTTTTGGGTAACAGATTCCGATGTTACTGATGACCCACTGGGCCCATGTTCCGGTAATCAGCGTGTTGTAGTATGAGATGTGTAGAAGTATGGTTAGATATCTGACTCTCGAGCTCTGCCCTTATAGCTTCCCAATCATTGGTGTATCCTTCATGGCAGTTCTGCTGTACTCTGTTGACTTATGCAACCCTCTAATTGCTTGTTTCTCGAACATTTTCAAAAATTATATCCTGGATCCTCTCCAGGTACTTGCTCCAAGTTTCTTTTTGATGGTCAAAAAGTTTTTTTATGTTTGGTAACAGGTTAGCCACTCCAGTTGTGAATGAACTGTTGGATGGTTCAGAGCCTCAGCCCTAGCTGCCTCAGGCTTGAAATCCCTGAGATCCTCATATATCCCCATTTGCCATGCACGTAGTATATAGCAGATTATAGTGTACATCAAGCAGATCATAGTGGCATTGATGCATGCAAGCAACCAGAGATCTACAATTCCTTGCATCTTCTTTCCTGCAAAGTACTTGTGGAAAATTGCCTCAGGAATCTGGGGTGCAAGGAATCATAATGTCAGGCCCTGGGTTATGTCTAATTGTAGTCCGTAGTGGTCAGTACATGGTAGGTGTCTGGTAGACACAAACATTGTACCCTCTCAGGTCACACATAAACCTGTCCTGTTCTAGCAGATAACTAACTCTGTGCACCATAGCTCTGGGATTGTCAGGGAGACTGTACAACTCCAAAATCTCTTTCTTCACCTCATGTACAAACTGAAATTGTACCGTAGAGTGTTTTTGGTGTATCTTTCTAGGTTGGCCCAGGTATTGCATTCTGCATTGCATTATATCTGCCTGAGTCCACTTACCAAACTTATGCACTGCTCTGAGGGTTAGATGTTTTCAGTATCTATAATATTACCAAGCGCAGCATCCCAAACCTTGTGCACCAGGGCCATTAAAGCAACAAGAGTTAGGAGTGACTGCACAAACAGGTTGTACTGTAGAATCAGAGTCTTTGTATGATCTAATATCTCCCTTTCCACACCTGTCACTAGATTTCACTGAGAGTGAGGAGCTGCACTAGAGATCAGGGTACCAGATGCAGGACCATACATGCTACCAAGTTGGGATGATAACCATGCATGACTGAATGATGGGAACATTGGAGGACTGTAGGCTCTGTGCCAAATTATGTATCCAAGATCCATGGTCATACACCGAGTAGGACTATCTTGTAAGACCCTGATGTGGTCAAAATACCTACAGTTCTTGCCTGATTGTCTCCCTTTCTGGTCACTACTTGTGAGTGATGATCACATCTTTATCTGTGGCCAACTACAATATCGATGCCTTCTCTATCAGGTTCAGTGTTGTGTTCTGTTTCGTCAAGTCGGTGTGAGATTTGGTACTCATCATGACTATCGTCAAATAGATGCACTTTTTGTGTATTTGGTTGATCATTGGGTTGAGTTTTGGGTTCTGCATGTGCTGTGATCAGGATTGTGCCCTTCCATTGATGCTTCGATACTGTTTCTAGTAGGCTTCCAATTGGGGGTGCAGAGGAGTCCTGAGTTGAGCACACATTTTGAGATTCATTTTGACATATTCTGGATCTTGCTTTTCAGGATCCCATAGTACCGAGTTGCACGTTGCATCAACCTCTGTATAGATTACTGACTTGGGGTGCTGGCTGACTACGTGTATTGACCTGTTGCTTGTTTATGGTGTAATAGGGTAGTTAGAGTATGGTAAGTTAGGATTCAGGTTGGAGTAAAATCATACGTATCTCACGTACAGTTTGGTCAAGATGAGAAGTTTGTATAGTTTTCTTTTGCTATATACAACATGTCAAGTCTTATATACGGCCTCCCCAGGGGGGGGAAGGCAGTAGGCAGAATCACTGACTATCACTCATTATTGAAGCAAAAGATTTACCTGCAAAATGGCATTTTTGGAGTGTTCAACATTATATTCATAATAATCAAAGAATTTGCCACTACAATTGGACTCATGACTCCACTATGAAAAAACAGGACAAAATGAGGGTATTGTTAGGGTGGGTGACTTAATAAAATCTAGCTATGAATGGTATTATTTACCGACAGTATTGGTGCTACAAGATTCTTGCATTGCCTAACTAGCACTAGAAGTGTCTGAAATCATCTCCAGGCATTGAGTCAACATAGCTTGAACACCCAAGAGGCTGAATTCAAGCAATATAACTTACTCGCGTATGGATGTTAGTGATGAGAAGGACAGGGGTTGTAGCTTGACTGTTTCTGACCAACTTCAAACCACAGTCCATCTCATCACTGACCTCAATACCCTAGTAGATAATCAACAAACTATAAGCTGACTGTAGGGCAGTTAACGATAGATAATACGAGATGCACCAAATCCAGAAAACAGTAGATGACAACGTAAGGGGGCATGGTGCTATCACTATTATCATATACTAGGCACTCGAGATAAAAATGGCTATCAATATGAGATGCCAAAGCAAGGGCATCCCATGGTATCTTTGCTATCCTATAGAGGTACTCAATATAACAAAAGATCCTGCATTAGTTGGAAAATTTTTAAATTTATTTTTTAGACCAAGAGATAAAGCTCACTATCTAAAAACTACATAACAAAAAGCTACTTAGGGAAAAAAAAAGCAAGAGCTGGAAAAGAAAGCTACAAAAGGAGTATTTCTGGGGACCACAGTATCTTGTTCCACATCGGGGTACAGGGGGGGTCTCCAGGGCTGGAGGAATTGTGTTGGTGGTAGGGGTACAAGAGGTAGCATGCAGGGAGGACTCAGTGCCATCGGGGTACACAGCACAAAGAGGAGGCTCAGTGCAAAGGATGGGGCATTGGAGTCTGGATATGGGTGAAGCTAAGAAGGAGGCAGTAGTGAGAGAGCTGCTGACAACATCACGAGTCGTAAGGAACTCAGCCATCCAAGGCTGCTGTCAGACAAGATCAAGGAACCTTCTGTGCTTATCTTGCTCCAACAGGCCAGGAGGCTCGCCAACAGTGATGGGGGGGAGTCCAGGCTTGTGGTGGGAGGAGGGCTTGAGGGACTCAGTTCCTCGTCCATGTCTCCATCTTCATTTAATGTGTTTGTTGCCAGCTAAGATAGTAACTAAAATATAGTTAGGGTTAGAAACTTACATCTTCAATCACAATAGCATGTTCGCCAGGATATTGCCCCTCCTCCTCCTCCTCTACCCCCTACTGCTCCTCCTCCTCCAGCTCCTCACCCTCCACCACCTCTACCTCCTCTAACTCCACCTCTTCTATCTCCACCTCTCGGATGGCCTCTCCGACATCTCTTGCCTGCCCACAGTGATCCAAGACCTTGCAGTCAAAGAAGAAATATCTGCTATGGGTAGGTACTGGGGTCTGGTCCCAATCCTCTCCCTCACCAAGGGGTGTCTCCAGGACAATCAGGTCCAATAGTTGTTTGCAATCAATGGCAAGGAGCCACACCAGGATGTTCTCAATTTGGTGAAGAAAGATAAGTTCCTGGAGTGGGAGAGGATTGGAGAGTGCATGACTAAGTAAGCAAGTGCCTACACCAGTCGCCCTGAGGGGATATCGGGGGCATCAGATTGCCTCCTCCATATGGGGTCGCTTGACTACCCAAAGTACACTTTCGATGCTCAGTGATGCGATCACTCCCCAGGTAATTCCCTGGTCAAAGTCATTGGCATACAAGGGGTAGCGATGGAATGGGTGCCCAGTTTCTCGGGCACCCAACCGACGAACGATATAGATCCTTATTGCCCAAAGGAAATCCGAGGAGGCCCAATCCGATTGAGCCACTGACAATATGGGTTACCATGAGGATAGCAGATAATAGATGGAAGCAGTCAACACTGACTCGCAGGTCCCATGACTTCACCACCAATCCTCTTTCCCTCCAACAGATCACACCCATTCGATGTCCTCATGTTCCTGACTGTGTCATGGCCCAAGCACCTTAGGTGGAACTCCACTTCTCAGATGTCATCTGGAAAGTGCTTGTCTTTAACAAGCGTGAGCCCAGCCATAACCAATGGAAGGGAGCGAGCATACCTGGTGACTCAATCCAATTTTGATTGTATCAGGCAGCAGAGGTCCAGGGAGTGACCAGTCAATTGCTCTTTGACATGCTCGCGTCAAGCACTGTACGCAACAGTGAACTGGTATGGGTGCATGAACCCACACCATTTTTTGGCATATGCTATGTCACCATATTATCCACTATGAGTATTAGTTTAAATGTTTCTGACAAATGAGTGTAGGTTGAGTTTCACTTACAAGGAATCCTCTACTGCCAGCTTGAAAGGTAGCCTTTCCAATGAAGTCAACAAGCTCAGGCTGTTCATAACCATGCATGCCAGTACCCTCCATTTCCCACTCTGCCCATTTAGCTCAACAGGCTTGGCAGAGGGACACTGAAGAAAAAAAAAAGGAAAGGTTACTAATTATCATATCATAAAACTTAGAGAGACTCTACTTACTTTCCCATCCACACTTCACTTCCCCAAGGTCGAACCACAGGCAGGACAGGGGCAGCAGGAATAACAGAGACAGCAGGACATCTAAGAGGAAAAGGAACATTAATATTACTCATGCGAGACAGTCAATGGTGTTGTGGGTTGTACTTACTTTCCCTTGTTCGCCAGTTGGCTGATCAATGTCCAAGACACCATCAGAGTTAGAGGAAGGAGAAAAACAAAGAAGAAAAAAAAAAAGAAAAAAAACAGACAATTGCAGGTGGGGGGGGAAGAGCCCCCTGTTAAGAGATGAAAGGAAGAAGGGAAGTAGGGAAGTAGAGAAGGAGAGATGGAGAGAAGGAGAGAAAGGGTCTTCTTCTTATCTTCCGATGTGGTGGAGAGAAGAGAAGGGAAGGAGGAAAGGAGGGAAAAAGAGCTGGGTTTCTATACCCTACACATATAGGGTGGGCACATGCATACCTTATGTGTGCACCTGTAGTATGCAGGGTATATAGGAAATGATGCATATGTGTTTATTGGTTTGTTTGTAAACTCCATTGTACCCAGAAACAATGCTCGCACATTTAATGATGTCTGAGCATAGTTTGGGTGTACAATCAGGTGTACAACCAAATTAGGAAACACATACATGGAGGATCAGTATCTATTCTTCTATATATATAATATATTTAAAAATCAATTGTAATATCTACAAAGTCTAACTTTTCAGTAACTTTGGTAAAATAATCTTTTAAGCCGCACTAGTAATGTGACACCAAGGGGTAACTAGTGCAGCTTAAAAGCTTACTTCATGAAACTATATATGCAGCATGATGTCCCCGGCATCATGACAACTGTGCAGCTAAAAGTTCATTTTCTTTTTGTATTGAAAAAATATTTGTATACCTATCATGGTACAAAAATATCCGTTAAATATAAAAAGAGACTCAGCTTTGGGCTATACTGTTTTCCTGATGCTGGCGATGTCATGCATCAATGCTGCCAAGAGGCGTCAATAATACAGAAATATATGTTATCGATGCCTCTTGGTATCACAACAACAGTATGGCGAAAAGCCGATTTTATTTCCTTACTGAAAAGACACCTCTATACCATAATAGGTATAGAAAGATCATTTAAATAAAAAAAGTAAAGTTGGTTTTTCATTGCACTGTTGTTATGATGCGAGGGATGTTGGGCATTGATGCTGTCAAGAGGTATTGATAATACAGAAATATATGTTATCGATGTCAGGAATGTCATGCTACTCAGCTGCCAAGAGGTATTGATAACATAGAAATATATGTTATCAAAACCTCTTGGTATCACAATAACAGTATAGCCCAAAGCTGATTCTCTTTTTTTGTTCAAAGGATATTTGTATACCACAATGGTGAGACAAATATCTTTACAATATAAAAAGAAAATGGGCTTTTCATGATATAGTTGTGGTGACACCAGGGACGCCATGCTGCTCGGCAGCCACGAAGCTTCGATTACACACAAATATATATTATCGACGCCTCTTGGTATCACAACAAAAGTACAATCAAAAGCCAATGTTCTTTTTTTATTCAAAGGATATTTGTACACCATAATAGGCATACAAATATCTTTTCAATAAAAAAATAAAGTTGGCTTTTCATTGTACAATTGTCATGATTCAAGGGACATTGTGCATCAATGCTGCTAAGAGGTGTCAATAACACAGAAATACAAGTTATGGATGCCTCTGGGTATCAGGATAACAGTACAGCCAAAAGCTGATTTTCTTTTTTTATTCCAAGGATACTTGTATACCATAATCAGTATACAAATATCTCTACAATATATAAAGAAAATCAGCTTCTTGCCTGACAGTTGTGGCAACATTAGGGACATCATGTTGCTGAGCTGCCAAAAGGTGTCGATAATACTGAAATATATGTTATCAACACCTCTTGGTATCATGACAACAGTACTGCCAGAAGCTGATTTTGATTTTTTTATTCAAAGGATATTTGTATACCATAATAGGTATACAAATATCATTTCAATAAGAAAACAAAGTTGGCCTTTTGTTGTATAGTTGTCATAATATGAGGGTTGTTGTGCATTGATGCTGCCAAGAGGTGTCAATAACTGTTAGGCATATGGAAAAAGGGCCAAAGTTACCCGGCCTTTACTCAGGATTATTTCTACCATACCCCTGCAGCCCCCATGTAGGGACCAGGTGTCATCACGGTATTATGGCTGAGTTGCGTCCCAACACTGTAGCCTCCATAAATGGCACCTTCAGCATAACACTATATACGTCATCGCCGTCCGTCCGACCGGATGCTGTCCATAGGATATATGAGAGGACACCTTGGGCGACCCATGGGAAGTGACTCGGAGGAGTTTGGTTAGGTTTTGAGCAGGCTATTACCTTGTACATTAGCAGTTAAATATTATAGCTGATAAGTAATGGGACGACGGGGGAAGAAATCTTAGTGACTGAATATCGTGAGCCTTTGGCACCGACAGGTAGCCATAGAACCTAGCCTCCTGCTTTTAAAGAAGTAGTGCCCCAAGAGGGCCTACTCGAGAATCAGTATGAGAGGTTTTCGCTAGATAAGCCATTGGCTCGATCAAGAGCAAAAAACCCTATATATCCGATGGTCCTTGTGATACATCAATATGCAATACAAGAGCTGCACTCATTCATTAAAACTGATCACTTTATGTTTTGAGGCAGAACAATTGGTATAGTTCCCATTAGGGCAGCATACTCAAATTAAGTTCATATAGTGGAGAGATCGAAGACTACCTACAGGAGGAGCATTCACACCCCCCAGAAACAATAAGAGTCTGACGAGATCAAAGCTAAGCAAGCCAAATATTCTCAGGGTCAAAAGCGTTCACACTTAGGAAATTTAAGAGGTTTTTTGACGGAGGTACTTAGATAGTATGGGAGTTGTTTACAGCCCATGATAACCCAGACCCAGAATATAAATATAGAGGTGCTCCCAGCTATTAGAAATATCAAGCAACGGAGAAGAGATCTTATTAATATATTTATTATCTTACTCTTGAAAAACCTTATTACACTTATCCTTTCCAAACCTTTGGAAAATACGAGCCTACCTCAATGATCTTCACTTTATCTGACCTTACCTTATTTCAAGAAGTTTACGGCTTAGACCTACTGGCCCTATCTACAGTTGGACTACCCCCTAACAGTATATTAATACTCTCCATGTTACCTAGGCTCACTACCTACACAATCACCTCTACCTACTACCTATACCTATACCGATCATGGATCACATTAGACAAGACTCACCCATGCCCTTGGCAATTCAAGGGCCACAGCACAATGTACAAATGTAAGAAGGAGCCCCTTCCCCAGCGAGCGATGTGACGTCTATACTAGCCACCATCACTACGCAAAACCCTCCTTACCTCTCAAGTGGAGCTTCTCCAGCAGGATCCTTAAGAGGAAGGAGATCATGGGGAAGGATCAAGAAAAGAACCGCTATCCCAAGAGAAGGATCACGCGGCCCCCTAAGACAGCCGCAGGTTCCGGCTATCTTAAGACACATTATGGAATCCCTAAGCCAAGTTGACCGAAATGCTTCAAGATCCATAAACGAGCAACATATAGCCTATAATGATGTGTCCGCACGAGGATGCCAATACGCTGATGAGCTTGAAAGCTACTGCACTAGGCTTGATCAGGGAGAAAATATAGTGGAAAATGAGTTAAACGGTATAAACATGAAAATGAGTGCCTTCGCAAAAGACGTAGAGACCTCTCGCAGGCACTTCCAAGATCAAGTAGCAGCAGAGCTACAAAGACATAATGCTCAACATGAGCAACAACAGGAGATAAGTACTCAACTGCATCAGAATATTGACCAGACAGGACAGGCATCCCTCACAATAGATCAACAATTGGAACAGTTGATCCAACAAGTCCAAGCCCAAGTCGAGATCGACCGGGAACAATGGAGAGCTGCCGAACAAAGAATGTGAGAAATGATGGAACTAGTGCAGCTACAGTTGACCAAAGTGGCTCGCTCAGCAGCCACCCCATCCATTCCAGCAAGGCAAGCAACTGTCGAAACTGCTCCAACTTCCTCCTCTGGCTCCCCAGCAGGAAGGTCAAAGAAAGGAAAGGAAATCGACCAAGGCCAGCCAGAGGCAACGGGAAGAGGAGGAGGAGGAATAGGAGGAGGGGGCCAAGGACCCCCAATGATGCATGGAGTTGGAGGTGGAGACCCTAACCCCTGCAGCAGTAGCAGCAGCTCCAGCAAGGGTAAAGGTCCAGCCCCAGATCTGATACCAAGACCTGAAAGCCGGCCCCCTCAAGGGAATGCTCCAGACCCAGACAACCTAATAGACATACTGGGAAGCGCGATTGCAAGAGGAAAGTAGCATGCAGACCCACCGTCTATATTCGAGGCCAAGGTCTATGAGGACATTAACACATGGGTGTTGGACTGTGAAGATTATCTTGCTAGAAACCCGAGTCAATGGATGAAAGACCATCATAGAATCGTCTACACATTAAAAAGGATGAAAGAAAAAAAGGTTGCACCATTTGCTGAATGGTACCAAAAAAGAATGACAGGGGCCATGGGTGCTCCATTTCGGCCCAAATTGGTCTCTTGGACCCGGTTTACCCAAGAAATTGTTAACAGATATTCAGGCATCGAGCAGGAAAGAGAGGCAGCACAGGACATGAAAAAAATCCTGTACAATAATGACATTGAAGAATATCTCCTTCTACTCGAAAACCTTAATATCAAAGCCAAAATGTCAGCCATTGCATGGAGGCTCCTGGTCCAGGACAAGCTCCCAGAACAAATCCTGAGAAGGCTCTCAGGAGAGACATACGATTCCGATAAAGATTGGCTTAAGGCACTAAGGGGCTTTGGCAAGCTGGAGGAATTTTTCTTACAACGCCAGAATCTTTCCCAGGCAATGGCAAAGGGGCGAGGAAATGGCATGAAATGAAAGCATGGAAATAAAAATAAAAGCCCTGATACCAGGTTTAACAAGAAGCCTCGGTCACCAAAATCAGCCACAGCAGGGTGGATGACACAAAAACCCAATGTGGGAGAAAACAATCCATTGCCAATACACACGGATTGGAAGAAAGCAAATGAGGGGATTCCCCAGACTCTAGTAGACAAAAGGAAAGAGACACCAGGGTCATGCACCCATTGTGGACTTACCAACCACAAATGGGGCATGTGTAGAAGGGCAGCCCTAGTTAGTTCTGTAACTCGACGCAGACAGCCAAAAAGATGGAACACTCGATTGGAGGTCCGGGACCCCCAAGAGATGTGGCCACAGGGTGTTCAAGTGGCAATGACTAGGCTGCCAGCACAACTTTGGAAACTATCTGACCCGGGATCCAATTGAGGGGAACTCAGCGAGGTCTACACACCCGCTTCTCAGCTGAAGTGCATTGGACTGGTCACCGTCTAATTGAAAGAGTTACTCCTGACACTGATTCCGGTCTGTGCATGAGCTTAAGGAGGCAAAGTGGTTGAGTAGACAAGGAACGAATTGGCACCATACAGCGACGGTATATGGGTAGTTGTGGTCTGGCACAAACTCGCCATGGGGGCTCATACCCCACCAGACTTAAATCTTAGCCCACGCTGATAGCACTGGTGGATTGCACCCACGCTTTACCATGAGAAAAGCACTGGTCAGGTTATATTCTAGAACCCATCGGCAGGAGGTAAAGACCACTAGTAGTGGGCTGCCCAATAACCGTAAAATATTCTTTTCTTGTCAGTTTACCTGAGGAGACCTGATTGGTCGAAATAACGTGGGCGTTATAGTAAACTCAAAAGCTTTACACCCTGCATACCCAACTATACAAAAAACTGCAAGAATAAAATGATTAACACCTACACCGATTATACCTTAGTACCAACATGACTTCACTCAGTACACGTCTTAACCTGGGACCAGGAACTTTTATCTTTTGTCCCAAGGGAACCATCACTATTTGTACGCCCCACAGAGAACATCTGTATAAAAATCCAGGAATACACTAAAGCACACTATAGTACTATTGTCTCCTTGTGCCAAATATTCCTCAAAGTGCACCAAAGACCTCAAGTACCTAGGTATGCTAGGTCAACATACTCATCTAGACAAAGATTTTGCTCAAGAAGAACTCTCGAACCCTCATTAAGCGCAAAAGGACCTCTTGAAGTCCATACCAGATTCTGGTTTTAAAAAAATGATGAAGCAAAAACATATCGAAACGGAACCATCGGGTAAGCAATGCAAACTTGTTGCCCTGCAACCTACCCTTCACGAGCACTTGGAAGGCTATGCACACCTCCACGTTAAAGGAAAATGCTACAGTATCCAAGTCTTGCTAGACTTGGGGGCAGATGTTTTTGTCTTAAATGAAAATTTGGTATGAGAATTAGACGTACCCTGCATAACTCGCAGAAATCACATTCTGATTGAAGGCTTTATGGGTGACATTACCAAGGCCAGTAGCAAACAATATGCTGCCCCCATAAAAATGGAGATTGGGGTGAATCGCCACACCACCGAAGTCTTCTGCGAAGTGGCACCAACGAATAGATGGGGGATGATAATACCCTATGGATGGTTGAAAGAACACCCCATATCTAACATAATCTATTTGGATAGGTGGGAATTTCAAAACCAGAAATGTCATGATCACTGTGGTCCAGGTACATGGTGTGACTGGGTTGAACAGTTTGAATGGAACGATGACATAGCACACGATCCAGACATGACAGTTGTTGGCCTGGTAAGCTCTGTAGATGAGAGCAGGGAACTGGTGACTAGCCAGTTGCCAGAAGAATACCTGGATTATATGGACCTCTTTCTACCTTCAGCTGCAGAAAGATTACTGCAAAGAAGGACCTTCGATCACGTGATTGACTTCAAGGAGGGTCTAAGTCCCCCTTTGGGACCCATTTACAAGCTTTCCGCCTCTCGGTTAGAAGCACTGTGCATATACCTAAATGAGATATTTGAACAAGAAAAAATCAGACCTAGCATGGCGCCGTATGGAGCTCCGATACTGTTCGTACCAAAGCCAAACAGTGGCTGGCACCTAGGCATTGATTATAGAGGCCTCAATAAGGTCACGATACGCAACAAATACCCACTCCCCTTGATGACGGAGTTATGAGACCAAGTCGTTGGCTCAACTATCTTTCCTAAATTAGACTTAAAAGACAGGTTCCATCTAATTAGGATTAAAGAAGTAGAAGAATGGAAGACAGCTTTCCGGACTCGCCATGGGCACTTTGAATACAAAGTTATGCCATTTGGGCTGGTTAATGCCCCAGCTACCTTCCAAGCAATGATGAACACAATATTAAGCAAATTCCTAGATCATGTAGTCGTGGTCTATATGGATGACATTCTCATCTACTCAACAGACGAGGCAAGCCATGTGGAGCTAGTGCGAAAGATATTAGCACGCCCAAGAGAATACCAACTAGCAGTCTCTATCGCCAAATCTTACTTTCACGTTACCACAGTGGAATTTCTTGGTTACGTGGTAGCTACAAAAGGAGTCTCCATGAGCAAGAAAAAAGTGCAGTCTATTCGGAATTGGAAGAAGCCAAAATTGGCAAAAGACATACAAATCTTCATGGGGTTTACAAATTTTTACCGAAGATTTATCAAAGATTTCTCAGCAATTTGCAAACCAATTACAGAGCTCCTGAAAGGAAATTCCAAACATTTCGCCTGGGGAGGAGAACAGGACGAAGCTTTTGAATGCCTGAACGAACAATTTGTGACAGCACCAATTCTTTGCCATTTTGACCCCATGAAAGAGACAATAGTGGAGACCGATGCAAGCGATTTTGCACTTGGCTGTGTTCTATCACAGCTTGTGAAAAAGAAGCTACACCTGGTAGCATTTCACTCACAAAAATTCGGCCCTGTGGAACGAAACTACGATGTTCATGACAAGGAATTGTTGGCAATTGTGGAAGCCTTTAAAGAATGGCGCCACTACTTGGCAGGAACTGAGGTCCCCATAACCATTTACATGGACCATCAGAATTTACAGTACTTTCTCACCACCAAAGCATGGAGTGCAAGACAAATCCAATGGGCCCAAAAGTTAGCGGGTTTTAACATCCGCATTGTTTACCGACTGGGAACCCAAGGCGGAAAACCAGATACATTGAATAGATGGCTGGAGTACCGTCCTGAAGGGGGAGCTACTCATAGTGAACAGTCAACCCTGAAGCCAGAAAACCACTCACAAACTGCTGTGGTATGGAAAAACCACGGGGACAAAAGATTAACCCCCACAAAGGACATAGAACTCGATCCCAGGCCAGAGGATGACCAGAGGTCGGAGACAGAAGACTTGGATGAAAGCTCAGAGCTACCGGGAATCCGAGTCCATAAACTGGCAGAGAGCACTAAGATCCCTACTAGAGGATCAATGCTCGCAGCAGGACATAACTTGTATAGCATGGATATGCTAACCATCCACGGGAAGGGACAGGCCCTGGTTGTGACAGGAATAGCTATAGGGCTTCCTAAAGGAACCTATGGGCGAATTGCACCCCAAAGTGGATTGGCGCTTAGACAAGGCATACACATAGCCGCTAGGGTGATAGACGCCGACTATACTGGCGAAATAAAAGTCTTAATGGTTAACCTGATGGATGTGAATTACAAAATCTCCAAGGAGGATTGGGTAGCTCAAATTATTATGGAGAAAATCAACAACACCAAGCCCCTAGAGGTGGCAGACTTGGCAATAACAGAATGAGCCAACGTGGGCTTCGGAAGCAGTGACCTGCTGGGAACAAAGCCAATGGTATGCTTTTTACAAGCGAGCTCTAGAAACAATGAGCATTTCGACCATTACGATGAGGGACACCACCCTAAACTATCACCAGAAGTTGTAATGTTGTCCAATGCAATCATCGCAAGAGCAGAAATAAAGTAGTTCGATGTAGACCTTGTGGCCAAAGTCAAAAAAGCAGCCGAACAAAATGACGAGTGTGTCACGAGAAGGCAGGAGTTAGAAAAACTAAGGAATGACGGCATGGACCTTCCCAAATTCTGGAACTTGAAGGATGGGCGGGTATACTACAAAGACCGTCTTTTTATCCCAGCAGATGAAGGTATCCAAACCCTGATAATGAACAGATGCCATGACTCGAAAATCGCTGGACACTTCGGTCAGAAAAAAACCCTAGAAATAGTCATGCGAGACTTCTACTGGAAGGGGTTAACAGGATGGGTTAATGACTATGTCAGGTCCTACGATGAATGTCAACATAATAAATCTCCTCGACATGCAAGGTATGGGTTACTTCAACCCTTACAAGTACCATACGCGGCCTGGACATCTATCTCAACGGATTTAATTGTTCAATTACCAGAATCGCAAGGACACACCCAGATCATGGTCATAGTGGATCGGTTCACCAAGATGGCATATTTTGTCAGTCTAAAAGAAAATGCGACCGCAAAGGATGTCACTAACGTTTTCCTCTGAGAAGTATGGAAGCTCCATGGACTACCCACGGAAATTATTTCCGACATGGATGCAAAGTTTCAAGGTGAATTTTGGGAGTCATTGTACCAGGCTCTGGGGATTAAAAGAAGAATGTCAACGGCCTACCACCCTCACACTGATGGGCAAACTGAAAGAACCAACCATGTGCTGGAAGGTTACTTAAGAAGCTTTGTCAACTATGATCAGAATGATTGGTATCAACTCTTGCCAGTGGCAGAATATGCCTACAACAACTCTACCACCAATGCACACAAATTGACCCCCTTCTTTGCCAATTATGGTTTCCATCCACAAACAGAATGGATGAGAGAATGTGAGGCTCAAAATCCAGGCATGACCCTTTATGCGCACTGGATGAAAAATATACATGAACTAGCCAAGGAGACACTGGAATCTACACGGGAAGCCATGTTGAGGTATTATGATCGAAAGGCCAGGGAGTAGCCAGACATAAAAGTTGGAGACCAAGTCATGCTCAATGGCAAGAATATGCGATCAAAAAGGCCCTCAAAAAAGCTGTGCCCAAAGCTCTATGGGCCTTTTAAAGTATTGGAAAAGAAAGGCAAATGAGCCTACAAACTCCAAATACCCGACCGGTGGAAAATCCATCCAGTCTTTCATGTCATGCTGCTCGAACCATACCAAGTTTTTATTCGGCCTGAATCGGCACAGCCACTCCGCAACCCAGAAGAAGTCAAAGGTGACTTGGAATGGGAAGTGGAAAGAATTGTGAGGAGTGAAATAATCTCCTATACGAGATGAGTTAGAGGACGAAATAAAGTCCTCCGAGAGCTCAGATATTTCGTAAAATGGAAAGGTTGTTCCAAAGATGAGAACACCTGGGAACCCCCGGAACACCTAGAGCGTGGCAAGGAATTAGTGGAGGAATTTCATAGGTTGAACCCTGAAATGCCAGCATGGGTAGGATTGGAATAGTGTTGCAAGATTTTCTTCGCGTGGCCAAGCAAATACATGAAAGTTTTTTACCCTACCATATTGAGTTCCCATAAAATAAGTTTTATTTTTTTATTTCATTTTTATTTTAGAGAAAGGAGACGTTCGAGATGAAGTCTTGGGAGGGGGAGCTACTGTTAGGCATATGGAAAAAGGGCCAAAGTTACTCGGCCTTTACTCAGGATTATTTCTACCATACCCCTGCAGCCCCCATGTAGGGACCAGGCGTCATCACGGTATTATGGCCGAGTTGCGTCCCGACACTTTAGCCTCAATAAATGGCATCTTCAGCATAACACCATATACGTCGTCGCCGTCCGTCCGACTGGATGCTGTCCATAGGTTATATGGGAGGACACCTTGGGCGACTCATGGGAAGTGACTCGGAGGAGTTTGGTTAGGTTTTGAGCAAGTTATTACCTTGTATATTAGCAGTTAAATATTATGGCTGAAAGGTAATAGGACGATGGGGGAAGAAATCTTAGTGACTGAATATCGTGAGCCTATGGCACCGACAGGTAGCTATAGAGCCTAGCCTCCTGCTTTTAAAGAAGTAGTGCCCCAAGAGGGCCTACTAGAGAATCGGTATGAGAGATTTTCACTGCATAAGCTATTGGCTCAATCCAGAACAAAAAATCCTATATATCCAATGGGCCTTGTGATGCATCAATATGCAACACAAGGGCCGCGCTGATTCATTAAAACTGATCACTTTATGTTTTGAGGCAGAACAATTGGTATAGTTCCCATTAGGGCGGCATACTCAAATTAAGTTCATATAGTGGAGAGATCGAAGACTACCTACTAGAGGAGCATTCACACCCCCCAGAAAGAATAGGAGTCTGAAGAGATCAAAGCTAAGCAAGGCAAATATTCTCAGGGTCAAAAGCATTCGCATTTAGGAAATTTAAGAGGTTTTTTGACAGAGGTACTTAGATAGTATGGGAGTTGTTTGTAGCCCGCGATAACCCAGACCCGGAATATAAATATAGAGGTGCTCCCAGCTATTAGAAACATCAAGCAACAGAGAAGAGATCTTATTAATATATTTATTATCTTACTCTTGAAAAACCTTATTACACTTATCCTTTCCAAACCTTTGGAAAATACGAGCCTACCTCAATGATCTTCACTTTATCTTACCTTACCTTATTTCAAGAATCTTACAGCTTAGACCTACCAGCCCTATCTACGGTTGGACTACCCCCTAACAATAACACAGTAATATATATTATCGACGACCCTTCTTATCACAACAATAGTATGGCCAAAAGCTGATTTTCTTTTTTTATTCAAAAGATATTTCTATACTATAATCATTATAGAAATATCTTTTCAATGAAAAAATTAAAGTTGACTTTTCGTTGTAATGTTGTCATGATGCTGGGGACATCATGCATCGAGCCTGCCAAGAGGTGTCGATGCCACAGAAATATATATTATCCACGCCTTACATCTGTCAACTCTGCATCAGAAACACAAGCTTGATTGAAAAGTGAGTCACATTTCATGATCCCATATAAACTATATGAGTGATACCTCCTGTAATCTTGATGAATTCTTCATTATATGTTATGATATTGTTTATATCTATTATTAGAGTATTTCTCTGCACCATGGTAGCTTGTTGCCCCCCCATCATGGTATTTCTTTTGGGCATGTAAAGTACTAAAGAATGACAAAGTGAGTGATATTTCATGATCCTATATAAATGGTCGGAGTGATACCCCCTGTAATCTAAATCAGTTCTTCATCATTTGTGATGATATTTTTTATATTTATTATCAGAGCATCTCTCTATACCCTGGTTGCCTTTTGCCCCCCCTATTATAGTATTTCTTTTTGGCATGTAAAGTCTCTCAAGGAAGACAAAGTGAGTGAGATTTCATGATCTCATATAAATGATACAACTGATACCCCCTGTAATCTACATGAATTCTGCACCATTTGTGATGATATTTTTTATATATATTCCCATAATATATCTTTACACCCTGGTATACCTTTCCTCCCTATATCATTGTATTTCTTTGACTATGCAAAGTGGTAAAGAAAGACAAAATGAGTGATATTTCATGATTTCCCTCCTATCTCCACTGTCTCCACACACTTTATTCCAATAATTTCCACAATTTCTATTCCAGTATCTAAAACTATTCTCTATAAATTTCATCTCATTTGGAGTGGTATTTAGGGTAGTAATTACTGTTGTTGGAAACTTTATACCCTTATAGCTCTATGGTTTTCACATATTTCGTTTCAATATTTTCCATCTTTCCAATCTAATATCTAAAAGGTTTCTTGCAAAGTTTTGTCTCATTTGGAGCTCTATTTTCACTCATAATATCTACTGTCACCTCTTAATACTTATGCAGAATGTTCACTCTGACTTCTTCCATCATCTCAGCATACTTTTCATGATTTCCCCTATAGCTCCGCTGTCTCGGCATACTTTGTTTCAATATTTTCCATGTTTTCTATTCTTGTATTCAAAGGTAATCTTTCAAAATTTCATCTCATTAAGAGCAGTATTTAGGGTAGAAATTATTGCGGTTGGAAACTTTATACCCTCATAGCTATACAGTTTCCACATGTTTCATTTCAATATTTTCCAATCTTTCCAATCCAATATTTAAAAAGTGTCCCAGAAAGATATGTCTTATTTGGAGGACTATTTTCACTTGTGATATCTGCCCTCACCTCTAAATACTTACTCAGAATGTACACTCTATCTATGTTCACTATCTTCATACACTTTTTTTCAATATTTTCCACATTTACTATTCAAGTATTCCAAGATATTCTGTGAAAATTTCATCTCAATCGGAGCAGTATTTAGGGTAGTAACATTTGCAGTCGGAAACTTTGTGCCACTATAGCTCCACAGTTTCTGCATGTTTTGTTTCAATATTTTCCACTCTTTTCAATCTGATATCCAAAAGGTTTCTTGTAAAGTTTTGTCTCATTTGGAGCAGTATTTTCACTTGTAATATCTGCTGTCACCTCAAAATATTCACTCGGAATGTATACTCTATCTACTTTTACTGTCTTGACACCCTTTGTTTCTATATTTTCCATGTTTTTCATTCAAGTAGTCAAAGGTATTCTCTGAAAATTTTATCTCAATCGGAGCAGTATTTAGGGTAGTAATTACTGTGGTTAGAAACTTTGTACCCATATAGCTCTAAAGGTTCTGCATGTTTCATTTCAATGTTTTCCACTCTTTACATTTTAATATCTAAAAAGTGTCTCAGAAAGTTATGTCTTATTTGGCGGAGTGGTTTCATCTGTAATATCTACCCTCACCTCTAAATACTCACTCAGAATGTACACTCTATCTACTTTTACCATCTTGGTACATTTTGTTTCAATATTTTCCAAGTTTTCTATTTTAGTATTCAAAGGTATTCTCTGCAAATTTCATCTCAATCAGAGAAGTATTTATGGTGGTAATTATTGTGGTTGGAAACTTTGTACCCCTTTAGCTTCATGGTTTCCACTTGTTTTATTTCAATATTTTCTAACCTTTTCATATTAATATTCAAAAAGTTTCACACACGGTTTTGTCTCATTCAGAGCAGTATTTTCACCTGTAATAGCTACCATCACCTCTTAATACTCACTCAGAATATACACTCTATCTATGTCTACCATCTTGGCATGCTTTGTTTTAATATTTTCCACGTTTTCTATTCTGGTATTCAAATGAATTCTGTGCAAATTTCATCTCATTTAGAGCTGTATTTAGTGTTGTAATATTCGTAGTCACACCTGTTTCCTACCTACAATGAGCTGGCTTTCCCTCCCCCACATACCTGACCCTCCCTCATCATACTACCACCTTCCAATTCTTAATATTACATATCATTTTCAATAAACATTTCTCAGACAAATATTTTTTTTCCACCCAGTAGTTTTTGCACTATGTGGCTCACTTCAATGCTACCTATGAAAGGATAATTAGAAAAATGAGTCATATTTTATGATCATATACAAACTGTTGCTAGTGATGCCCCTGTTATCTGGCTCAATTTGGGAACTTTGGTGATGCTATTTTCTATATATATATTATGATAACATTCATCTACACACTTCCTGCATTTACCCTATCCTGCAAAATATGTTTACAAATAATTATTGTGGCATTGGAAGCAGAACTGAGTGAGATTTCATGATCCCACCATACCTATTTATTGTAGTACCCCTTGCAATGTCAATCAGTTATGCACTGTTTGAGGCAAAACTTTTCGAGTCTTCCATTTTAGTATATCCCTGAATTCCATTCATTTCTTGGCATATTTTATGCAGTATTTATTGCTCTACAGCTCTACTATCTTAGTATTTTCAGCAGTACCCCCTATGACCTCTCCCAATTCTGCCCCAATCCTCGTGTAACCTATGCTGCATTTTGATAATGTACCTTGTGACATTGTCTCAAAATTGTACCCCATTTCATCAAGTATTCACTGTGCTACACCAGTTTTAGTCCCCTATTTAAAGTGGTATTTAAAGTAGTATCCCTCACAATCTTCCTCAAACTTCCACATTTTGTAGTGAAAATTTCTGAGTCATTCTTCTTAGTATTCCTCTACATTCACCAAAAATGTCATCACTTTTTATGCAGTGCATCTATCACAGTATGGTCAATCCTCTTTTCCTAATATTGTTTCTCTTCAATTTCACCTCGCTTTTGCCATATCAATTGCCCAAGTCAAAAAAAGTCATCTACCTAATATTACAAACCCGGCATGGTTTGTAATGGTTTCACATGACATACAATTGTATGTCATAGTATTTCATTTGTTAAAAGGTTTTTCACATGACTCAGTTGAGTCATACGATGATATGTTTTCACACTATGACTCAGGTACGAGTCATAGGGTTTCACATGACTCACAGTTGTGAGTCATAGTTGTTTATGTTTGAATTTGATTGGTATGTTGAGCATTGACTCATAGGTACGCCTATGAGTCATGAGGATTAAGAGGCATGACTTCATTTATACGAGTCATGAGGTTTTGCACATGACCCCCTTAAGGTCATGGGACTTTCGCGCATGACCAAATATGGTCATGAGGTTATATATTACGCCAATGCATGAGTCACAGTTGTGACTCATTTGATTTGTAAGCGGGTTGCTGGAAGAACTATATAAGGAGGTCAGTAGGACCTGATAGTTAGTTCTTCACGCAACCACCTAAGTTATTTCCTATCTTATAAGTTATCAATAAAACACCTTTACACTCTTTACAAAACAAAGACCAACCAACACGAAGAAGAGACAGAATGAATACTATTTAACGTTATAAGGACTTAATATTGGCAACGGTCAATATCTAAGACATAGCGTAGGAGAATTAGTATCAGAATTCTTGAAGGAAGGAGAATACAATAGGAGATAGGTAAGTACTATCCCTATAAGAAAGCTAACAATAGTGTGGTTACCTGTTGCGAGATATAAGAAAGGAGAGATCATATAGAGGATCGTAACACCTAATTTTTAATCTATTTTTTTCTATTATACTCATAATTTTCTCCCCTACCACCATGACACTATATATCATTTCAATGTTAGATGTTAGAACATTTGTATAAATTGAGTTTTATTTCATTATTTCCAATATAATTTTCCTGATGGTATAAAAATGAAGTTACCTCTATTGTGTATTGGATACCAAAGAACTTGTGGAAAAGAGGTTATTTAGAAGCAAGTTGTTGCATTGCAAGGTGTCAGAAACATAGAAGCAAGGATTGTTTGCCCAGATACATGGATTGATTGTAAGGAAGGATAGAGGCAATAATATATATGAGGATACATGACTACATGTAGGGTAGTAGATGGATAGAGGAGTAGAATTATAGCAGAGTTTCTTTTATTCTTTGTTTTCCTTGTTGCTGCTGATTTCTTAAAGTAGTATTATATCTTTAATATAAGTACCTTAAAGGAAGATATATCCTAAGGTTGTGACCACACTGAAGACTCAAAGTATAGATAAAAGATTAAAGGTAAAGATAATTACAAATAGAAGAATTAAACAGTAAAACCTAATATTGTTGAGCCTGTGAGCTTTCTTGAATTCAAGTTTCTGAAGGATTATTGGTTGTTAAAGTACAGTAGAGCTTGCATATACTTAAGTAGATATTATATATGGCCAATCCCTACACATCATTACTCTGCCCTTTGCAAGTACCTTGCTCCACTCAAGGTTATCCCATACCCTCTCCATTAGAACTATCCTTCAGTCATGTTGCAATGCTTAAGTATAGTTAAGTCTGTGAATAGGAACTGCTTTCTGCAATATATCTCAATTATAACTCTAGGTGATAAAACCTCTTTCTAGTAAGAACTTGTCAGTAGCTAACTACCTCATTGACTCCTAACTTATACCCATGTTAAGTCACTGCCCCAATAGCAGTATCACCTATGCAAGCTATATAGGGAATTGGTTAATCTACTCTATCAACTAATGTATTTGATTTCATGACTAAGTGCTCACAGTAAAATGTACAGTGGTGTAAGATTAGTGAGTGCTGCCCACAGCTAATTGCTAAATGACTGTACCTATGGTGATAAGACTTATACCTCTAGTGTCTACTAACCTCGCAGAATTATCCTTCAATCAAGTGACTTCATCAGTAAAAAAAAAACCCACATGGGATATATGGGCATCACGTCCTGACACACGCTGTATTTCTCATATGCCCAGTGTGCCTTGTGCATCCTGAGTTCAATTGCAACCCTCTGTTACACCCTATGTGTCATGATATGTGTTGCAACACAACATTGCACCTGGTGTATCCTATGTCACATAGTAACATTTTGCGGAATCCGGATACCACTTGAGATTAGGTCGACATCCACATGACCCCTGAACATCTGCATCTCTGTGGCACCTTCTTCCCCATATCCTGATGTCTGGCTATGGCTGCTACCTCATGGGAGTACCACTGGGCATGGTCAGACAAGGCTGCCCTTTGTCACGTTCCTTCCATCACTCATCAGGATGCCATAACTCCATCCTAACATCGACCACAGATGCCTTCCATCCCCCAATATCTCTATCCCTACCCTGAACCTTCCCAGCATCCTGATGTATCACTGGTGTCACTTCCTCACTGTGAGGCCACAGGGCATTGTGGCGATTTATCACAATCTGTCTGCTTTCTTTACTGAGTCCTAGCGATGTTGAGACCTACAATGTCCCATGGCGTCATTGCGATGTCGGGGCCCACGACATTTCACTGCATGGTGTCATCAAGGTCCTAATCTCAAGGACTGACCAATCCCCCACCATAATTTTCTACAGTGTGTACTTTCAGTTGTATCTATTATTTAGTTTCTATTTATTAGTTTCAACATAGAGGTTTCTATATACAGGTGGCAATGAAAGATACTATAATATTCTCTATGCCATTCAACCATCCTCGATGTAGACTAAATTTAATTGCCCAAACCAACAGTTGTCACCGAACTGTCTGATCTCTTGACCCCTCAATAAATCTTGTTAAATGTTTTTAAATCAATATGGCTGTTAACAAGCCATCACTGGTCAATCTCTGGGATGAGGTGCACCAGGCCTAAGATTGTCCTGATGTCTACTATATTAAACTCTTGTGCATTTTCCCTTAGCTGGACTATGACAAGGCCATGGACGTCAGATGCGCATCCCAAGTTAACCGTGTTCAATATTTGGACACATGCAAGCCTGTGAACTGTGTCCTCATGCATGTAGTCTCTGATTTTGAAGAGCACCAGGAGCTTTCTGGGGAGATGGCCCTAGAGCACACCATACATATGCTTGGCACCCATCTGTACCCAAACTCAATCATTGCAACTCATCTGGTTCCTGAAGAGTTGGGTACCAGAGGAGAGTACCCTATGGATGTTATAAATGTCAGTCTCCTGGAATGCTAGAATGGGGATTTCAAGTTGCGTTAGTAGTTTAACTAGAAGGAATCGAAGTATGGCAGGATCTTCAGGAGGGCGGTGTTCGGTGGGCAGGCTATTCTGGCGATATCCCATCAATTCACGACAGATGCTCTCTGGTGAGATACCCAAGACCTTGCAAAAATCTATCACATCGGAAACCTCTTCACAACATGCCATCAGGATCTTAGGATTGGTGACTGGGATAGATACAGAATTTGTTTTATCCAAATGTTCTATGATATCAGCAGGGAGATGAGCCCTGCGATGTCAAACGGAATCCAGCTTCAAAAGTCTCACTCGGATCACATGCTGGTGACCATAACTGTTCAGGACCTGTCTTGTGGCATCATTTTTATTCAAACAGTACCACACCTTCTTAATTTGTTCCTTGTATGCAAGCTTGCCAAACTCCATAAAATACATCTGAATGTTACCAAACTGTTATATGTGACCCTGAAAATGACTTTGTAGATTCATCTTAATGAAGTTGGAATGAGATTCTGTTTGGATTAGTTCCATATGTTGGTTGATCACTTCTCGACGATCCTGCTCCTGTACTCGATGCCAGTTGGATTTCGCAACAAATTGGTTTACTTGTATTCTCTGATGTCGTAGCTCCCTTTACTGGTCATCAACCTTTGCTCATGTCCTCTTCAATATTCAAAACTCCAAGAAGATATTCTTCATATTATGAAATCGATTCAGATATTGTTCCCTATAATCTAAGGTCTCTGGTGTATGGCTTCTATATTTGGCCATCAAAGATAAATCAAGCAATGGCCAGACACAGGTGAGCATACGTTTGAATGTTAATACTTGCATACTCTCAGGCTGCCTCAATGCCATGGTGAGAACTCCCAAAAGACAACGCCCCAGGTTCCTTATCTCCTTTCCTTGCCACTGCATAACCTGGCGGTATGCTTGTTTGGGTGCAAAAGAATCCCAGGTATGGTGGTAAAGCCTTCCAGGGATCGTCAAAAGCCTCCAGTGCTGTGTGTTTCTTGAGGAATCCCTGAACCCAGTGCATCATATACTTGAATAGTCCTAAACAAAATGTATGGAGCAAATCTGCCTTGTGCAGATTGGGTCCTAAAATTCATTGAAGCCCATGAAAAACATTCCATCCCATCTTGATACCAAGTGCATCAAACATGGCATTCATGTCTCCCAACCCATAATCTGTTAACTGATGCTCATTTTCTTGTTCGAGATATTTGTACATGGCAAGATCTTGCATCTGATATGTCTCCTATGCATCGGTTCAAAATGCACCAGGAGGCACCTATTACAAACCCGATATGGTTTGTAATGGTTTCATTTGTTAAAAGGTTTTTCACATGACTCAGTTGAGTCATACGATGATATGTTTTTACACTATGACTCAGGTACGAGTCATAGGGTCTATTACAAACCCGGCATGGTTTGTAATGGTTTCATTTGTTAAAAGGTTTTTCACATGACTCAGTTGAGTCATACGATGATATGTTTTCGCACTACGACTCAGGTACGAGTCATAGGGTTTCACATGACTCTGGGTTACGAGTCATAGTTGTTTATGTTTGAATTTGATAGGAATGTTGAGCGTTGACTCATAGGCACGCCTATGAGTCATGAGGACTAAGAGGCATGACTTCGTTTATACGAGTCATGAGGTTTTGCACATGACCCTTTTAAGGCCATGGGACTTTCGCGCATGACCAAGTATGGTCATGAGGTTATATGTTACGCGAGTGCATGAGTCACAGTTGTGACTCATTTGATTTGTAAGCGGGTTGCTGGAAGAACTATATAAGGAGGTCGGTAAGACCTGACAGATAGTTCTTCACGCAACCACCTAAGTTATTTCCTATCTTATAAGTTATCAATAAAACACCCTTACGCTCTTTACAGACAAGACCAACCAACACGAAGAAAAGACAGAAAGAATACTAGTTAACGTTATAAGGACTTAGTATTGGCAACGGTCAATATCTAAGACATAGCGTAAGAGAACTAGTATCAGAATTCTCGAAGGAAGGAGAATACAATAGGAGATAGGTAAGTACTATCCCTATAAGAAAACTAACAATAGCATTGTTACCTGTTGCAAGATATAAGAAAGGAGAGATCATATAGTGGATCGTAACAGCACCTCACATTTTGGACAGGCATTAGATTTTACATCTTGTAGTGTAACGTTTTCCATATGGTCCACAACCCATGCGGAGAAGATAGGGAAGCACTGCTGGACCTTCCCATCTGCACAGTCAATTGAGACATGGTCAAGTGCCACATCTTGCAAGTGTCACTGTATGAGTTCAAATATGCCTTGTAGTGTGTCAGCATTGATTTGTCTCTACAGGTTGTCTGCTGAGGGGGACTGTAGGAACTTGAGTGGGATAGGCAATAGTGCAAGAAGGAGAACTGCCATTGATCCAGGTCTTTTATGCCTAGTTGATAGGAGATTTCTGGTCGTAATATAGATAGGCCATAGTTTCTTGTCACCTGAGAAGTTGGTAAGATGTATCTGATTGGACATTGCAATTATTGGAACCAGAGTTGCCCCACATGGAAGTATATCCTATAAACAGTTAGCCAGTGCCCTGATGAAGGAGGTTGCAAAGTAGGGTGTACAGTACTTGGATGTCCCAACACCAGTCTGCTGTATGCATTTCGGCATATATCTGATGTCCATTCTGGTCATATTCATGCTGCGACATGCAGACTAAGTCATCTGTGTATGCTTTCTGCCGAAGAAGGTGTTTGACACTGTCAAGGACATTCTGATAGATGAAATACTGCTTTCTCTTGCCATCATCAACTTCACCTTTGAACCATTGTCAATAAGCACTGTAGGGGTCCAATGATCAGTGATGATTCTCCAGCATGTGCATTGAACCATAGCTGACTGAAGCAGAACTACCCAGACTGCAGGAAAAGAATTCATTGATTCGAGACTTCCAGACCTTGCTCTGAATGAACCAAGATGCGAGTTTGAAATCATGAGCATTGGTAAAGGGGACTCATGGATCCTGGCACAGAGTACGGTGTTCATCCTCAAACCCACTCACATCTCCAATCATGTCCCCAGCCCGTGAGAAATACACTTGTCTGCCAGTTATCAATGAGGTATTATCATTGAGTACTTCAGTATCAGACTCTTGCAAGATCTCATCATTCAATGTATCAGCGTCACATCCAGCAGTGTCTGGATTGGATGCATAGTCTGAATAGGCCCATTCCTTCTTGTAATATACCTCCAGGTCGAGGAATAGGTCAGTGTCTGTGTCATTAATAGGACTCACGGAAGGTGCATGTCATATGGTAGAGGCAAGTATGATGTCCAGATTTGTATGTGCAGTTCATAGGTGTTTCTTGTATGTGCCTGAGTGGACGTATCTTCTGTGACAAAATAGACATTTGACAGCGATGTTGAAAGTCTAACTTGTCAATCTCAGGGGTCCTCAATATATTATGAGGTGCAGGAGTACTGTATAGAGTTGATCTTAAGGCATATCAGTTGAAAACTGGGTCAACAGGTTTGTACATGGTGAACTGTAACTAGTATCCAAACAGGCTTAACACTTGTAGCTTGATGCTTTGTATCACCCTATCTTTTCAGATCACCTCATCCTGTCTGTTGTAACACAAGCTACTTCCCTATTATGGGCCATCATGCAATGTCACTTCGTATCATGACACTTGTGCAAATTAGAAGCTTATTTCATGAATATTTGTTACACATCACGGTAGGCTTAGGAATATTGTTCCTGGCTACATTATCAATTGTTCCTATATTATCTTTTTTATTCTGATCTACCACAAATCCACATATCCATATATCCGTACAGCCTCATGCCCTCTGGGGTAATCTAATACAACAGACAGCAGATACATCCCATGACACAAATAAGGTAAGTTAAGTTCTCAGAAATGATTCACAATGGGAACCCTTATTGTGGAGATCAGGGAGAGCAGTACCATTCATGCAATCATGCTTCCACTTGTGCATCTGCCCCCTACCGGTACCTGCCTCTGTCTCACTCCAGAAAACATGCCACAGCAGTGACCCATGCATTGTCGAAACCAAGCAAATTCGGGCACCAGTCCAGAGCTTTGTAAAGTACATTAGCTTGCAACTGCAGATGCCTGCCATCGAACCCACGGGAAAGTTAAGCTACTGTTCTAAATCGAATATGCAAAACGTGGCCCCTGCAAACTGTCCCAATAGTACACTCATAATCCAGTCAAGGTCACCCTGGTCCAGGTGCGGCTCCATTATGACATCGATGAGGCATGCACATAGGGAGAAGCACTCATTATCATAATTGGTGCAGTGATTCCCGAAGTGATTAGGTAATAGCTCAATAGTAGAATGTATTGTATCACATTATGGCCTGTTAATAGCTCCACGAAGGAACTGCTTAAGCTGTTTGATATTCTGGAATGAGGCAAGGAGTGCTTTTAGGTCTCCACATATATTTGAACGAAGGTCGTTAGTATCCTTAGTCAAGACAGGTCCTAGGTCCTCATGTCTCTGTTGCACCCAAATACCTCAATGGAGCAACCCAGAGTGCAAGTTCGGATAGGCATAGTGTTGTAGATTTTGCAGGAGACAATCCTCAGTATTATTGTGCCTTATGCTGTGTGGAAGCCTTGGAGGCTGAATCTCACAGTACTTAGTAATGTTGTCTGTAGCCTGCTTTATGATCCTTGCCTCAACCTCCTCACCCTAGATAGCTGAGACTGGATTGGCAAATACAACAAGAAG
This sequence comes from Choiromyces venosus 120613-1, assembly GCA_003788595.2. Lineage (NCBI taxonomy): Eukaryota > Fungi > Ascomycota > Pezizomycetes > Pezizales > Tuberaceae > Choiromyces > Choiromyces venosus. The sequence continues at coordinate 121,515 of ML120537.1, read as the reverse complement.
GTGATAATAGTTACGATCGAGGGCCATAAACAGCTCACCTGCACCAATCTTGACTTGCTGATATGAGGCGCCGAGCATGTTGCATTGGTGCAGGGATTGTGCTTGCAGGCCAGCCCGGTGTGGATGGGAATTGTGTGTCTCGATATCTATTTTGAGGAACACTTCAATAATGTTTCCTAAGAATGTATTATTTGAGTGTTCCATGACATGTGGTACACAACTGCCATTGCATACCTTGCTGGCACTGAATAACATGGAACACCATCCCACCCCTCTCCTTTGCCTCCTCAGAGGCCACCTGGTCCTCCTGGGTCAGAGACATTCTCTTGTCAAACCAGCCTGCCATTTCACTATTGGTCCTTGGCCTGAGCCTTGGTTGCATATCCTTAGATTGAGAGAGCTTCATCGAGGAAGACCCCCCATCGACACGGGACTTCACTGTAGGATAAAGCATATTATCAATTGTTACTGGCACCTTGCCCCCAGGCCTTTATCTTATACTGGTAGGTGTTTGGTGGTAGGGGGGATGCATAGGGTTTGCCAGTGTACCATTATTAGTATGATGCAGGGGGAGTTGAGAAAGATGAAGCATGATATAGTGCATTTAGAATTGTGGAGCACAAGGTGGTCTATTGAGAATACGGTCAGTTCTAGTATCATGAGTATCTGCACAGAGGAGAGGCACCACAAACAGATGTAAACCAATCGGAATACCAATTCTCGCAACCTGAGAAATCTCGCACCATGGTCCCAAAGGTATACCAGCCATGAAGCCCTATATAGAGAGATGTACACTGGTTTGTAACTTTCTCCCTCTGCCACCCCTGAGTGGTTCATCAGAAATAAGTTTCACAGAGGTCATCACAAGAGGCTAGTGCATGTAGAAATTGGAACGACTTGATAGAATGGTTTGGCAGTAGGAGGATGTAGTTGGAGTGAGGAGACCTGTAGAAGAGAATATGGAGGTACAAAGGAGAAGGTGAGAGGATCGGGGTAAAAGTAATGGTGTCATGACCATGATGCCATAGGATGTCATGCTGTCACGACTGTGATGCGATAGGATGTCGTGCTGTCGCAACCGCAATGTCATGCAATGTTGTGCAGTCATGACACCATGAGGCATTGGTAATGTAGAAATATGTTACTGCTGCCTTTTAGTATTGTGTCAACAGTTTGGTGAAGATGAGAAGTTTGTATAGTTTTCTCATGTTGTATATAATGTGTCAAGTCTAATACATAGGGCTCCGGGGGGGTTATAGGATCACTGACTATCACTCCATGTTCAAGCAAAGGGTTTTGCTGCAAAATGGCATTTTCAGAGTGTTCAACATTATGTTGGTAATAATCTAAGCATTCTCAACTACCGTTGGACTCAAGACTCTGCCATGAAAAAATTAGACGAAATGAGGGTGTTGTTAGTATAGGTGGCTTAATAAAATCTAGCTACAAACAGTATTGTTTACTGATACTATTGGCGCTACAGTATTCTCATGTTGCCTAACTAGCACTAGAAGTGTCTGAAATCATCTCCTGGTGTCTAGTCAACACAACTTGAACACTCGAGAGGCTGAATTCAAGCAAAATAACCTAATTGCACATTGATGTTAGTGATGAGATAGACAGGGGTTGTAGCCTGTCCATTTCTGACCAATTTCAAACCCAGTCCATCTCATCACTAACCTCAATACCCTAGTAGATAATCGACATACCATGAGCTGACTCTTGGCCAGTTAACAATAGACAACATGAGAGGTGCCAAATTAAGAAAATGCTAGATGCCAAAGTAATGGGCCATGATGCTATGACTATTATCACATACCAGGTACTCAAGGTCAAAATGGCTAGCAATATGAGACACCAAAGCAAGGGCATCCCACGGTATCTTTACTATTATATAGAGGCATTCAACATCACAAAAGATCCCATGTTAGTTAGCTGATTTTTAAATCTTTTTTTTAGACCAAGAGATAAAGCCCCTCATTTAAAAACTACCTAATAAAAAGCTACTTATTAAAAAAAAGAAAAAAACCTATGAAAAAAAAGCTACAAAAGGATTATTTTCAAGGACCGTCGTATCTTGTTCCTCAGCAGAGCCCAGGGGGGGTCTCTAGGGACAAAGGAATCGCATTAGGGGTAGGAGGGTGAGAGGAAACCTGCAGGGGGCCTAGTGCCATCAGGGGGCTCAGTGCAAAGAGGGGGCTCAGTGCACAGGGGGGGATGTCAGAGTCCGGACAACAGGTCGAGTCGGGGAGGAGGCAGTAGGGAGAGAGCTGCTAATAGAGCCAGGAGTTGTAAGGAACTCAGCTTTCCACAGCTGCTGTCGGACAAGATCAAGCAAACTTCTGAGGTTGTCTTGCTCCGACAAGCCAGGAGGCTCTCCAGCAGTGACAGGGGTGGAGTTGGGGCTCATGGTAAGAGGAGGGCTCGAGGGACCCAGTTCTTTATCCATTTCTTCATCCTCATCCTATGTGTTAGTGATTAGCTAAGATGGTAACCAAAATATAGTTAGGGTTAGAAACTTAGGTTTTCAATAACAATGATGTTTTTGCTAGGATTTTACCCCTCCTCCTCCTCCTCTACCTCCACCTCCACCTCCACCTCCTCCTCCTCCTCTACCTCTACCTCTACCTCCACCTCTACCTCTACCTCCACCTCCTCCACCTCTACCTCCTCCACCTCCTCCTCTTGCATGGTCTCCCCAAGATCTCTGGCCCACCCACAGTGATCCCAGACCTTGGGGTTGAAGAAGGCATATCTGCCATGGGCAGGCACGGGGGTCTGTTCACAATCCTCTCCCTCACCGAGGTATAGCTCCCAGACTATCAGGTCTAAGGGGTGTTTGCTATCATTGGCAAGGAGCCACACCAGGATGTCCTCATCTTCATAAAGAAAGATGAGTTCCCGGAGTGAGAGAGGATCACAAGGTCCCTGACTAAGTAACCGAGCAGCCTCACTAGTTGCCCCGAGGAGATATTGGGGGCAAGGGATTGCCCCCTCCATACACTGCCACTTGACTACCCCAAGTACACTTTTGATGCTCCATGATACCATGACTCCCCAGGCAATTGCCTGGTCAGAGTCATTGGCACACCAGGGGTAGCCAAGGAATTGGTGCCTAGTTGCTTGGGCACCCAACCGATGAATGATATAGATCCTTATTGCCCACGGGCAATAAGGGGAGGTCCAATCTAATTGAGCCACTGACAATATCTGTTAGCATGAGGATAGTATATAATAGATGGGAGGGGGTGATACTTACTCGGAGGTCCCTCGACCTCACCAGCAACCTTCTTTCCCTCCAACAGATAACGCCTATTTGACATCCTCAGGTTCCTGGCCATGTCATGGACCAAGAGCCTGAGGTGGTGCTCCACATCCCAGATGTCATTGGCCCAGTGCTTTTCGTTAATAAGTATGAGCTGAGCAGCAACTGGGGGAAGGCAATGAGCATACTCAACAACCGAATCCAATTCAGATTCGGTTAGGTGGCAGAGGTCCTGGGAGCAACCAGTTAAGTGCGCCTTGACATGGTCGTGGTAGGCACTGTACGCAACAGTGATCTGGCATGGGTGCGTGAACCCAAACCAGGTTTTGGCATGTGGTATGTCGCCATAGCATCCCTTATGAGTATTAGTTTAAATATTTGTGACAGATGATGGTAGGTTGGATTTCACTCAAAAGAAATCCTCCACCATCAGCTCAAAGGGTAGCCTCTCCAAGGAAGTTGATGGGCACAGGCTGTTCGCAACCATGCATGCCAGCACTCTCCATTTCCCACTCTGCCCCTGTTGCTCAACAGGCTCAGCAGCGCGACACTTAAGAAAAAAAAAGGAAAGGTTAGTAATCATCACATGATAAAACTTAGATGGGATCTACTTACTTCCCCATCCATACTTCACTTGTCTGAGGTCGAACTGCAGGGAGGATGGAGGCAGCAGGAATGACAGAGACAGCAGGATGTCTAAGAGGAAAAGAAATATTAATATTGCTCACTCCAGACAGTCAATGGTGTTGTGGGTTGTACTTAGTTTCCCTTGTTTGCTGGTCATCTGATCAAGGTCAGAGGCGCCATTGGAGTTAGAGGAAGTGGAATAACAAAATAGACAATTACAGGTAGGAGGGGGAGATCAACCTCCTGTTAAGTGATGGAAGGAAGAAGGAAAGTAGAGAAGGAGAAAAGGAGAGAAGGAGAGAAAGGGTCTTCTTCTTATCATCCCCTTTGGTGGAGAGATGAAAAGGGAAGGAGGAAAGGATGGAAGAAGGGCTAGGTTTATATACCCTACACACATTACGTACACATATGCGTACCTCACATGGACACTGTACATGTACACCTGATGTGTGCAGGGTATATAAGAAACGATGTATATGTGTTTTCTGGTTTATTTGTACACCCGGTTGTACCTGCAAACAATGCTCGCACATCTGACGATGTCTGAGCATTGTTTGGGTATATAATGGGGTGTACAAATAAACCAGCAAACACATATACAGGGGATAAGTATCTATACTTCTGTATATATAATATATTTAAAAATCAATTGTAATATTTATGAAGTCTAACTTATCACTAACTTTGGTAAAATACGCTTTTAAGCCACACTAGTGATGTGACACAAAGGGGTCACTAGTGCAACTTAAAAGCTTATTTCATGAAACTATGTATGCAGCAGGACGTCCCCAGGGTTGCAATAACAGTGCAGCGAAAAGTTCATTTTCTTTTTATGTTGAAAAGATATTATTATACCTATCATGGTATACAAATATCCTTTAAATATAAAAAGAAAATTTGCTTTTGGCGGTACTGTTGTCATGATGCCGGGGACATTGTGCATCGATGCTGCCAAGAGGTGTCGATAACATAGAAATATATGTTATCCACGCATCTTGATATCTCGACAATAGTATTGCCAAAAGCCGATTGTCTTTTTTTATTCAAAGGGTATTTCTATACCATTATAGGTATAAAAATATTTTTTCAATAAAAAAATAAAGTTGGCTTTTCGCCGTATGGTTGTCGCGATGCCGGGGACCTCATGCATCGATGCTGCCAAGAGGTGTCGGTAACATAGTAATATATGTTATCAATACCTCTTGGTATCATAACAACAGGAGGGCCAAAAGCTTATTTTCTTTTTTTATTCAAAAGATATTTGCATACCATAATAGATATACAAATATCTTTTCGATATAAAAAGAAAATAGGGTTTTCACTCTATGACTGTTGTGATGCCAGGGACATCATGCATCGATGCTACCAAGAGGTGTCAATTACACAGAAATATATGTTATCAACACCTCTTGGTATCATGACAACACTACGGCCAGAAGTGTATTTTCCTTTTTTTATTTAAAAGCTATTTCTATATCATAAAAGGTATGAAAATATTGTTTCATTAAAAAAAGTAAAGTTGTCTTTTCGCCATAAAGTTATCATGATGCCGGGGACATCATGCATTGATGCTGCCAAGAGGTGTCAATAGAACAGGAATACATGTTATACATTCCGGTTTGTATCACGACAACGGTATAGCCAAAAGCAGATTTTCTTTTTTTATTGATAAGACATTTATATACCATAATATGGATAAAAATATCTTTTCAATAAAAAAAGTAAAGTTAGCTTTTCGCTGTACGGTTGTCACGATGCTGGGGACCTCATGCATCAATGCTGCCAAGAGGTATTGATAACATAGAAATATATGTTATTGACTCCATTTGGTATCACGACAACTGTATGGCCAAAAGATGACTTTCTTTTTATATTGAAAAGATATTTGTATACCATAATAGATATACAAATATCTTTTCAATATAAAAAGACAATAGGGTTTGCACTACATGGTTGTGGCGATGCTGAGGATGTCGTGCTGTTCGGCTGCCAAGAGGCATCGATAACATGGAAATATATGTTATTGTAGCCTCTTGGTTTCATGACAACTGTAGGGCCAAAAGCCGATTTTCTTTTTTTATTGAAAAGATATTTGTATACCATAATAGATATACAAATATCTTTTCAATATAAAAAGACAATAGGGTTTTCACTGTATGGTTGGGGCGACGCTGCGTATGTTGTGCTGCTCAGCTGGAAAGAGGCATCAATAACAAAGAAATATATGTTACCTCAGCCTCTTGGTATCACAACAACGGTATGGTTAAATGCTGATTTTCTTTTTTTATTCAAAAGATATTTTTATACCATAATAGGTATACAAATATGTGTTCCATAAAAAAATAAAGTTGGCTTTTCGCCATATAGTTGTCGTCATGCAGGGGATGTCATGTATCAATGCTGCTAAGAGGTGTCGATAACACTGAAATATATGTTATCAATACCTCTTGGTATCATGACAACAGTATGGCCAAAAGCTGATTTTCTTTCTCTATTCAAATGATATTGCTACACCATAATAGGTATAAAAATATCTTCTCAATATAAAAAGAAAATGGGCTTTTCACTGTACAGTTATGGTGACACCATGTATGTTATACAGTTTTATGAAATGAACTTTTAAGCTGCACTAGTTACCCCTTGGTGTCATATTACCAGTGTGGCTCAAAAGCTTATTTTACCAATGTTAGTGACAAGTTGGACTTCATAGATATTACAATTGATTTTTGAATATATTATATATACAGAAGAATAGATACTTATTCTCTGTGTATGTGTTTCCTAGTTTGTTTGTACACTCCATTGTACACCCAAACAATGCTCAGACATTGTCAGATGTGTGAGCATAGTTTGTAGGTACAATGGAGTGTACAAACAAACCAGAAAATGCATAAGCATCATTTATTATATACCCTACAGACATCAGGTGCACACCTGGAGTACTCACCCTATGTATGTAGGGTATATAAACCCAGTCCTTCTTCCCTCCTTTCCTCTTTTCCTTCTCTTCTCTCTACCATAGGAGAAGATAAGATCAAGACTCTTTCTCTCCTTCTCTCCTTTTCTCCTTCTCTACTTCCCTTCCTCCTTCTCTCTCTTAACAGGCGGCTTTCCCGCTGAGCTGCAATTGTCTTTTTTCTCTCTTTTTTTTTTCTTTTTTTTTTTTTCCCCTTCCTCTAACTTCAATTGTGCCTTGGACATTGACCAGACGACCAGTGAACAATGGAAAGTAAGTATATCCCGCAACACCATTGACTGCCTGGAGTGAGCAATATTCATGTTTCTATTCCTCTTAGATGTCACACTGTCTCTATTGTTCCTGCTGCCCTCGTCCTTCCTGTGGTTTGACCTCAGGGAAGTGAAGTGCAGATGGGGAAGTAAGAAGAGCCGATCTAAGTTTTATCATGTGATAATCGCTAAGCTTTTCTTTTTTTTCTTAGGCATCCCACTGCCGAGCCTGTTGAGCTGCATGGGTAGAGTGGAAAACAGAGAGCGCTGGTGTGTATGGTTATCAGCAGCCCGAGTCAGTCAACTTCATCAGAGAGGCTACCCTTCAAGCTGGCAGTTCAGGATTCCTTGGAAGTGAAAATCAACCTACCTTCATCTGTTAGAAATATTTAAACTAATACTCATGGGGGACACTATAGTGACATAGTGTATGCCAAAAGCTGGGGTGGGTTCATGCACCCACACAAGATCACTGTTGCATATAGTGCCTGGTGTGACCATGTCAAGACGTACTTGACTGGTCACTCTATAGACCTCCACCGCCAGACCCAATCCCAATTGGATTCAGTCATTTGGTATACTCTCTCCCTTCCCCCGCCTGCAGCCTGGCTCGCACTTGTTCAAGACAAGCACTGACCCGATGACATCTCAGAAGTGGAGCCACACTCCATGCTTTTTGTCCATGACACAGTCAAGAATCTGAGGACATTGAACAGGCATTGGATGGTGGAGGGAAAGTAGGTTGGTGGTGAGGTGGAGGGACCTCTGAGTAAGTGTCGCCCCCTCCCATCTATTATATGCTATCCTCCTGCTCATATATATTGTCAGTTGCTCAATCAGATTGGGCCTCCCCTGATTGCCCACGGGCAATAAGGATCCTTATCATTCATAAGTCAGGTGCCTGAGAAACTGGGTATCCATTCCTTGGCTACCCCTAGTGTGCCAATGACTCTGGCCAGTGAATCACCTGGGGAGTCATGGCATCACCGACCATTGAAAGTGTGCTAAATGTAGTCAAGCGGCAGTGTGTGGAGGGTCAATCTGATACCCTAATCTCTCCTCGGGGCAACTGGTGATAGTGCTCGGGTATGTAGTCAGGCAACCTCTGATCCTCTCCCACTGTGGGGACTCATCTTTCTTCATAAAGATGAGCACATCCTAGCATGGCTCCTTGCCAATGATGGCAAACACCGCTTGGACATGGTTGTCCTAGAGCCATGCCTTGGTGAGGGTGAGGATTGTGACTAGACCCCTGCACCTACCAATGGCAGATATTCCTTCTTGGACCGGAAGGTCTGTGATCGCTGTGGGTGGGCCAGAGATAAAGGGGAGGCCACGCAAGAGGTGGAGGTGGAGGAGGTGGTGGAGGTGAAGATGGAAGAGGAGGAGCAGGAGCAGGAGGAGGTGAAGGAGGAGGAAGAGGAGGAGCAGGAGGTGCAGAGGGAAGGGGAGGAAGAGCAGGAGCAGGAGGGGCAAGATCCTGGTGAACACGACATTGTGAATGAAGATGTAAGTTTCTAACTGTAACCATATTTTAGTTACCATCTTAGCTAATCACAAACACATCGGACCAGGACGAAGAAATAGATGAGGAACTGTGTCCCTCAAGCCCCCCTCTCACCACAAGCCCAGACTCCCCCCCAGTCGCTCCCGGTGAGCCTCTGGGCCTTTTGGAGCCAGACTAGCACAGAAGCTTGCTTAATCTTGTCCGACAGCTGCCTTGGATGGCTGAGTTCCTTACGACTCCTGGTGCTGTTGGCAGCTCTCCCCCTGCTACCTCCTCCCCACCTCCACCAGGTGTCCAGACTCAGGCACACCGCCCCTTTGCGCCCAACCCCCTCTTTGCGCTGAGCCCCCAAATAGTGACAGGCCCCCCCACAGGCTGTCTCTTGCCTCCCTACTCTCAACCCAATTCCTCCAGCCCTGGAGACCCTCCCTGCACCCCAGCAAGGAACAAGATACCGGGGTCCCCGGAAATAATCTTTTCGTAGCTTTTTTTTCTAGCTTTTTTCTTTTTTTTTTGCTAAGTAGTTTTTTGTTAGGTAGTTTTTAGATAGGGAGCTTTATCTCTTAGTTTAAAAAAAAGAATTTAAAAATTTGCTAACTAATGTGGGATCTTTTGTGATGTTGAGTGCCTCTATATGATAGTAAAAATACCCTAGGATGCCCTTGCTTTGGCTTCTCATATTGCTAGCCGTTTTGATCTCGAGTACCTAGTATGTGATAATAGTGATAGCACCATGTCCCCTTACTTTGGTATCTGGTGTTTTCTTGATTTGGCACATCTCATATTGTCTATCGTTAACTGGCCAAGAGTCAGCATATAGTATCTTGATTATATATTAGGGTATTGACGTTAGTGATGAGATGGATCGGGGTTTGAAGTTGGTCCAAAACAGCTGGGCTACAACTCCTCTGCGTCTCATGACTAATATCCATGTGCGAGTACGTTATATTGCTTGAATTCAGCCTCTTGGGTGTTCAGGCTGTGTTGACTTGATACTACGAGACGATTTCAGACACTTCTAGAGCTGGTTTGGCAACGTGAGAATGCCGTAGTTCCAATAGTGTCGGCAAACAATACCATTGGTGGCTAGATTTTATTAAGACACCCACCCTAACAACACCCTCATTTCATCTAATCTTTTCTTGCTGGTGTCTTGTATCCAATCGTAGTTTGGAATTCTTAGATTATTACCAACATAATGTTTAACACTCTGAAAACGCCATTTTGCAGGCAAATCTTTTCCTTCAATAATGAGTGATAGTCAGTGATCCTGCGCATCCACTCTCCCCCTGCGTACCGCAGAGTATAAGAGCTGACATATCGTATACAACACAAGAAAGCTATACAAACTTCTCCTCTTGACCAAACTGTGATTGAGATTCCTACCATTTTACTCCTCCCTGAATCCTAACTTACCTTACTCTAACAACTGTATGATTCCATGAATAAGGAACAGGCTAATACATGCAGTCAGCCAGCACCACAAGTCAGCAATCTATACAGAGATAGATGCGATGCTGTACAATGGGATCCTGAAAAGGGAAATGCAGAATACATCAAAACAAATCTCAAGATGTATCCTGAACTCGGGATTCTTCTCCATCCCCGATTGCAAGGCTACTAGGAAGAGCACTGAAGCACCAATAGAAGGGAACAATGCTGACCACACTGCATGCAGAACCCAAATTCAAACCCAATGATCAACCAAATACACAAACAGTGCATCTATCAGATAAAAGTAGTGATGAGTACCAAATCTCATATGGACCAGACGAAGCAGAATCGGATACTGAACCTGATGGAGCAGGCATCAATATTGCAGATAGCCTTAAATCAAGATGTGATCATGGCCCACAAGTAGCTAACAGAATAGGAGACAATCAGGTGAGAACTATACGCATTGTGACCACATCAGGGTCTCAGGAGATAGGTTCTCCTCGGCATATGACCATGGATGTTGGACGCATAATTCAGCAGAGAGCCTACCATCCTCCAAGGTTCCCATCATCGAGTGATGCATAGTTATCATGCCTACTCGGTAACCTAAGGGGTCCTGTGTCTGGTACCCTGATCTCTAGTCAAGCTCCTCACTCTCGACGAAATCTAGTGACAGTTGTGGAAAGGGCCATATTAGATGATGTGAAGACTCTGATTCTACAGTACAGCCTGTTTGAGTAGCCACTCCTGTATGTTGTTGCTCTTATGGCCCAGGTGCACAAAGATTTGCATGCCACGCTTGCTAATATTGCAGATGCTGAAAACATCCAACCCTCAAAGAGGTGCATAAGTTTGGTAAGTACACTCAGGCAGATATGACGCAATGCAGAATGCAATACTAACCTAGAAAGATATGCCAAAAACACTCTAGGGTATGATCAAAGTTTGTACATCAGGTGAAGAAAGAGATTGTGGAGTTATACAGTGTGCCGGATGACCCCACAGTAATGGCACACAGAGTTGATTATCTGCTGGAATGGGACAGGTTTATGTGTGACCTGAGAGGGTACAATGTTTGTCTCCCCCAGATGCCTACCATACAGTGACCCCTACTGACAGTAATTGGGCATAACCCAGGACCTGACATTATGATTCCTTGTGCCCCAGATTCATGAGACGAGTTTCCATAAGTACTTGGCATGGAAGAAGATGCAAGGTATTGTGGATCCTGGGTTTCTTGCACGTATCAAAGGTACTATGATCTGCTAGACATACACCATAATCTACTATATACTGTATGCATGGCAAATGTAGATATATCAGGAGCCCAGGGACTTCAAGCCTGATGGAGCCATGGGTGAGTCTCCAAATTATCCGACTGTTCATTCATGACTGAGGCCACTAACCTATTACCAAACATACAAGACCTTCTTGACTAGCAAAAAGAAACTTGGCGTAAGTGCCCATGGAGGATCCAGGATATGATTGTCGAAAATATTCAAGCAACAATAGATAAGAGGGTTGCACAAGTTCACTCGGTGCAGTGGCACCATAGTAAAGGATACAATAAAGCTTGCAATGCTGTAAGTGCTGAGCTGGAGAGTCAGATATCCAACCACACTTCTAAAGAGCCTGTACCACGACATACTAATCACCAGAACTAGGACTTAGTGGGACATCAGGAATGTCAGAATCCATCACCTGAAACTGACAGCTGGTGTGACTTGAGTTATATGTCGGTAGCCTCAGAGGTTCAGTTACAAGGTTCGGGTCCTCTAAGTCGAGATGATTCTTAGGAAGTACAGGCAACACTAGTGGGAATCCCTTCTCTATCTCAGGTAGTCTCATTGAGCCTTGGGGATTCTCAGAAAGCGTAAGGAGCACTAGTGGGGATGTTATAGTAACCCAGACGATAACAAGCATGGGTGCAGACCATTACTGTGGGTGATTAAAGGGAATTAAGAACATCTAAAGATTATATGTAATAGATTTGATTTAGCTTACTATGATGAGACTACAATAGAAACCAAAGGATGTAGTGCAAAGGAATAATCAGTGTGATATTCACCATAGAATCTATGAAAAGCAGCCATCCAGAGCATGTCAGGGTGATTACAATGTAGTATATCGGATATCAGGAAGGAGTGGGGAAGATTGGGCAATACCGGGCCCAACGTGCAGACGGCATCAGGTGTAATTCACCACACTTTGGAAGGCATCCTGAGGAGGTCCAGACATGAAGTAGTAGCAGCAAGATGAGATGTCATGGCCAAGGTGGAATCTGGATGCATCATGTATACAGGCGGGGATCCAGATGAGAGGAGCATCACATAGAAACAATCGGGATGGAAAAACCTGATAATAGGCTGTACCATGGCGCACATTGTGAGTATCATGGAATCCTGATGCACACATGTGAGGATGTGATGTCATGGTGGAAGATGCCAGAATTAGGTGTTGCCACAATGGAAGAGCTTAGGATCAAGTAGCATTCAGACGCAACAGGCTCAGATCAAATGGTGTTAGGATGAAACACTCAAGAATCAGATGTTCTTAGGATGCAACACCCGGAGATCAGAAATTGTTAGGATGCAACACCCGTGGATCAGATGTTGTTAGGATGCAAGACCACACTAGCAGACATTGTCAGGGCGCACCTGGCACAGGGGTCTATGTCAGCATAGTATCAGGACGTACCAGGAGCACGACTCGACATCAGGATGCAATGTCAGTTTGACAGTATGTCCTAGTTACCGGTTATCATTATGGGCACTATGTGTGTCAAATGCACAGGATGCACCAGGTGTAAGATAATATTTTTCCTGATGTTGGCTCAGGCTTAATATTGTTTCTATTATACAGAAAGACTTCTATTACTCCCTAACTCTCAGTTGACTACTCAGAGGACTACCCTATTACCTAAAGGCTAATACGGTTGATTTCTAGTTGATCTGATGCCAAACAGAGTCAAAGTAATTGACCTCTTCATAGATTACCACCTACACCCCTCTCATATATCCTGCATACATTATAGATCCTATGATATTCAGGCAACTTATATAGTATTATGAGCATTGCCCTAAGAGCTAACATTTACAAGTAAATTATCAACTTCATACCTTTGTTTAGTAACCATAGAATCGGGCATTCAAAAGGTTTTCATAATCCTATCATGGCCTCTAGTAATCTACCAATCTGTCACGATAATGTCTAAGCCCTGTCAGGTGCTATAGATCATTTTCCTTGAAGTCCCGTTTGTTGGGTAATGTTAAAGGTAGGGTGATAGGACTCTATAAAGAAAGTAACAGTGATCTCTGGGCAGTGCAGCATCCTTCTCAAGGTAGGGCAATGTAATGGGGGTACCCTAAGGGAAGATGGATCCCAAGTTCACGACTGCTCTGAAGTGACTCAAGGATCAAAGCGATAATCTGCAGTAGAGTAAAGAAGAATCAAATCAGGAAAACTTAATATCATTAAGCCACAGCTTCACTCCGTAAGTTTCTCAAGAGGTAGTTGATCACCCGAGTAGAGTGGGACTCACCTATAGTTTAAGTAGAATATCATATACTGCCAGTTCCCACCCATCACTATGCTACCTTAATCATGAGCACACCCATCTCCTGTGGGCCGGCCAACACACACCACCTAGGAAATTATTCCTTTGTGGATGTTGGTTCACTCTGCCTAAATCTCCTTCCAACATCAAGTATTTCAGCACTGCATCTCAAATGCAACCACAGCAGAAAAACTCTTCATATTGTTGACATGCTAGTGGCAAACTATCATGCAACCGTGGAGATATACCATTTGCAAACTCTCATACCCATATGTATTTTATCTATGCAAGCCTTTAGTAGACATAGCTCTCACGATCGAGCTGAACCTTCTACTTCATTCTAGTCAGGTCTTTGCCTGATAGGAAAGTCTACTTGGCTCCCACAGTGGGGTACCTTGATGATTGGCCTGGTGGGCACTACCCACAGTCAACTCCTCAAAAGCACCCCTACCATGATAAGAATCATGCTTTTAGAGTTCTCAAACAACTCCAATAGTCTTACAGCAATTGGGCACAAGTTGTGCCTATGTGTGGTTCACCTGCCTGGAGATACTTTGACATCTTCCAAGCCACCCCGGGACTACCCAGGAGGCTCTGGACTACCCTTCTAGTATTACCTGAGTAACTCCTTCAGTTCTTGTCCATTTTACACATATTTGGTGCCAGAAGATATCTCTTTATCTGGAGCACACTCTATGCCCTCTCATATATCCTACCGATAGCATCCGGTCGGATGGATGGTGAGAACCTATCCATTGTTACAAGAGTGCTGTCACTCAATCCCTTTAGTAAAGAAGGGAGCAACTCAACAACCGTAAGCCCATGACGTGCGGTCCTTTCACTGGGGCCACAGGGGGGTTTTAGGAATGTCTCTGTAAAATCCTGGGGCATTCAGAGCCCTGTAGCTCCTCCTGTAGCTTCCCAAAGGCTACAAGGTTTGTTGCCTTTAGATTTTACCAGAGTACTGAATCCCTATAGGATTGCCCCCTGCCCCAAGTAAGTACCTCTATGTGCTAGGTAGGGTAACTTGGGTGCCATGTCAGGGTAACTTGGACTTTATGGCAAGGTAACTTGGACCTCATGTCATGGTAACCCAGGCCTCATGTCAGGGTAACTCAGGCCTCATGTCAGGGTAACTTGGGCCTCATTACACGAATGTTTCCCGAGCTCACCTTTTGCGCTATCATATAGCATATGTAGTTGCTCAATGTAAAGAACCAACCTACCCTTACTCATTGACCTCAAGGTCTCCGGTATGGGTGTAAGAATAGTCTACTGTAAGACACCCTCTGGTGGGTCGTTACATCCAGTTTGTCAATGGGATATCCTCTTGATCAAGTAGGGAACTTCCCCAGTAGAATGTCCTACCCAACAAGTTGAATTTAGCCTATCCTGCTTACTAAGTAAAAACAGGAGTCAAACCTTTCCTTAGACCTAATGTTCTTGATTAACCCTATGATCATAATGTAGATGACAAAATTGAATAAAAATAATAACTTTTCCACCACTTGTACTACAGCCTCGTGCCCCCCCCCACTCCTGCTGAGAAACTCTCACTTTGATATTTCCACCCCATCCTCTTGTAATTCCTATGTTGGTGATCAGCAATCTACCCTACTACATTTTTGATAATTAAACTGACTGCCTTACCTAGTCATCACTACATGGTACCCATATAGGAGGCAAATATCCACACATTATTGGGTATGGACTGGATGACATCCTACATCCTACAAGTACCTCAGCCAGTGATATAACATCTACCTCTACTGCCTTCTCATTATTGTGTTCTGATATTCCCTGTAGTAAGTATGATCACTACATGGTTTTCTTCACCTTTTCCCTGTTTTTACTAAGCTTTAGGGTATTATATTCAGAAAGTCAAGAAGTGTTAAAGCAGAATAAGTAAAATGGAGTCAGGATGGAATTTATAAATGAGGGCAGATATTTATATACACTATTTACATATTCTATGTTTCTTGAATTTAGTGCATGGATAAAGTCACCAGAGCATAAAAGCCAAGTAAGTATTCCAGCTTCTTTAGACTTGAAAACTCATGGTTATATACTAGCAAGTTGAACTAATAAGTGAATTCATGTGGCTAGTGGCTATTTAGTAATGAAACAATGGCTGAGTATTGGAACTGTTTGATCTTCGAAAATGAAAAACCAGCTTCAGCACCTGAACAGTGAAAGTAATACAATCAGCATCATGATGCAAAAACTGCTTACTTTACTTAAGGATGGGCAACTCTTTCACAAAGGATTGGTCAAAGATAGAATTGTTGAACTTGACCTCCTAGTTGTATTTGATAATGATATCTTTTACAAGATTCGAGATGTCCATCTACAACTTGGACATGCTGGTATGAATAAGACCTTTATTGGAACCAAGGAGCAATTCTATGGAATAGCAAAAGTAGAGGTTGAGTGGCTATTGAAGCATTGCTAGACCTGGTTACTTGATTGACAAAATCATTGCCTGGCACCACTTGAGCCTATTATCTCAGACCATACAATGCAAAGAATGCAGATTGACCTGGTCAATATGAGGCATAAGCCAGATAGACAGCATAAGTGGATTTTACATATCAAAGATCATTTCAGCAAATGGTCCTTCATCTTTCCACTTATGAGCAAGAATGCTGAGGAGGTTGCTGGGTTTATTGCAACCTGTATTGGGTGTTATGGAGTTCCAGAGATATTGCAGTATGATAATGGAAGAGAGTTTAAGGGTGTGCTATTGGTTCTACTCAAACACCATAGAATCAAGGTTAAAAATGGAGGTCCTAGAACCCCACAGACTCAGGAGCTAGTTGAGCAGGCTAATAGTACAATGAAAACCAAACTGCGTGCATGGTAGGTTGATACTGCAGCTGCCAGAGGTGATTCCTATTGCTGGACTCAAGCACTACCAGAAATCTCGTTAGTAATGAACCATCACAGCCATTCATCATTGGACAGCTGCTCACCTTATAAAGTCATGTTTAATCATAGGCCATGGTTGGAACAGGCCATTTCTATTGAAGCTTGAGCAGAATACACAATTTCAGATATTTCAGAAGAGGTCCCTGCCAGCTTGGAGGGAGAAAGTTCATTGATTGCCAACCAAGACCTGGATTCTCTCTATGAGATACCTCTTACTCAACTTGGCTTTCCACTTAATGACTTAGCATTTGAATTTGAAGGAAGTCAACCTATGGATACAGCTACCACAGATGCTAATCCACTGGATGATCAACTAGCTGAGGTCCATGACTGGACAGATTCTATTCCAGTAGTTGAAGATCAACTGAATATGGCAGTTGTTGCACAAACTCCTGATATACAACAAACTCAACTGGAAAAAGCACTCTAACCTGCAGCTGCCAAGGCTTGAGAACAGTTACAAAATAAATACAATTGACAACATGTAGTAGAAAGATTTCAAGCAGGTGATATTGTCACCTTTAAAATCCCATGTGAGGATTGTGCAGCTACAGACCCTACCAGAATTACTGGTTGTGTTCTTGCCAAGAGCTATCCAAGTTGTTATAAGTTCTAAACTGAGTATGGAGTACTAGCAAATCACTATCCAGTGACTAATCTGCTTAGAGTTCCTCATTCTACAGGTGCTCATATCTCTATTGCTTCTACTCCAATGTCAACTATTATTTCCCTTCATGCAGCTGTGAGCCAAAATACTACAAGTGAACAAATTGGTATTTCCTGCAACTGTAAGGGTCCACTGTGTAAGGGAAGGTGTCACTGTATCAAAAACAAAGTACAATGCTCTGTTCACTACCATATAACTGAACATGACTGTGGCAATCTATCAGAGCTGACAATTCGCACTGAGTTCATATTGATTGATAGGCACACTGGTGCAAGTACCAGCTAACTTTGGATCTCAGATAAGGTTCAACAGTAGACTAGATCATTTTAGCATATTCTTCAAGTTTGTAGTCTTTGATTTTCTCTACCCCATTTTTAGAATTGAAAAATGAGGATGTTAATTTTCTCTAATAAAATAAAACAAAATCTTTACCCTCTCTATTTTATTACTCCATGAGTGGGATTGATAGAAATTCACTTTCCTGGTGGGACATCCTATGGGGAAAGTGATCTACTTGGGCAAGGGGATATCCTCTTGGCCAAGCAAAACTCTTGACTGGTAGGATAGAACATATATAAATCTAAGGACTTAAGAAATGCAAAAAAACAATAATTTCTCTCAATTTTGTCCTTTTTGTATTAGTATTCTTAATACTAGACTCTTTGATCCTTTTTGTGCTTATTTTACATGATCATTTCTATTTCATTAGACTTGACTTTGTGCAATCTTCCTGTATTGTTTATATTGATCTGTAGTTTTTCTTTCAACTAATTTGTAACTATTGAGACTATAGCTATTTGTGAGCTTGCCCACCTTTCTCTACATACAATATACTTTCTATTAGTTTCTTTTCTTAATTGATTCTAACTTTGTGCTCATTCCACAATACTTCCATTTATATAAACATTTGATAGTATTTACAAACAGCTATTTCTACACTATGGTAAGGGTATGCTAACAGAGATACAACCTTGGTTCATGATCATACTAAAAGTGCTCAAGGATGATTGATAATTAAAATTAAAGTATGAAAGTATCAAATTGTAGAACTTAATATCATTGTACTCTACCTTCACTGAGTAAGTGTCTTGAGAGGTGGTTGTTTGATAGAGGAGAGGTGAACTTGCATATACTTAAGTAGAATATCATGTACTATCTGTTTGTCTTCATCATCATAGCAACATAACCTCCATAAAACCTTGTTATAAGGCCTAGCTAATACCCACTACTCAGACCTTAATCCTGCACAGATGTTAGTTCCATCTGCCTAAACCTACTTCCAACTGTCTAGAGGTCTTTCTAGGTCTCATTTGTGGAAGTGTAGGATGGATTATTGTCTATCTTAGATATTGTCTGATGGATACTACTGTTGGTCATGTACTGACAAGTTTTATATCCACTTGGCTCTGAATTGAAAGTGGTTTCACTATAATTGTAAGTCTCCTATTTTATCTAATTGGTATTCTTGTTTGGCATTGAATTTGATAGTTAGTAGTATTTGACTTCTTTTACCAGGACAATGGTTGGCATTATGTGATCTCATGAGTTTAATATGAAAAGTAAAGTCAACTTTAATGCAGGTAGGGAGGTCAAGTTTATATACTGATCACCTACCTTTGTCAAGAGCTTGAAGGGTTGTTGCCTTTTGTAGTCAAACTTTCTTGATGGCCATATAGTTGATATATTCTGCAGTATGAGGCATTCCTATTTGTCTCTCTTTAGGTTCAGATTCAGTATTTTATGGTATTCAATGCTTTCCTCAAGACATGCTACTTTTGAAACTATTGCTTCCTTGAGCATCTTAGGTAATAACTTGTAGAATCTTTACAGAGCACTTTGCAGTATATTAGGTGACCTATCAATTCATGTATATGGTAGTATCTGTACATAGTAGAGAATATTGATTCTTGGATGGTCTCATATACATTGTTGTATGCAAAATCAGCTATTTGTAATAATTCTATCAAATCATCATAGATATAATTAATGTATGTGTATAGGTATGGGTCCAAAATTGTGTCCAGTCTTGAAATCTAACTCTATGTGAGCAGGTAGTAGGCTATACCGAGTTGCTATTCTATATTGAGATTTCAAGTCCTTTCATTCCATATTTCAATGTAATTAACATTTCTTGAATACTAGTTAAATTTTGTAGAAGAATCCACAACTGATAAATGTTTTCCATAAGTACCCTGATGAATTAATTTATAGTCATACTCCTTCTGTATAATAGCAGATGACTCATTTTGTGGAGCCCATTGATGACTGCCCATGTAGTATAATAACCTTCTGATTTAGACAATCTAGTTATAAACTCTATTGTTATAGATTTGTGTGCATCAGCAAAAATATTATCTTGCACCCCATGCGTCCTGTGCGTCTAACACACAAGGTGCCTGTAACAATAACTGTTAACCAGGACATGCTGTCGAACCGATGTCAGGTCCTGAGGTCAAGTCATACACCTGGTGCATCCTGACGTCGAGTCGTACGCCTGGTATGTCCTGACAGTATCTAGACATGGACCCCGATGCCAGGTGCACCCTGACAATATCTGATTCTGTACTCTTGCATCCTAACAATTTCTGATCCCTGGGTGTTGCATCCTAACAACATCTGATTTTCTGGTGTTGCATCCTAACACCATCTGACTCTACCCTGTTGCGTCTGGACGGTACTTGATCCTAACCTCTTACATCATGGCAACACCTAATTCTGGCATCTTCCACCCTGACGTTGCATCCTTGCCTGTGTGCATCGGGATTCCACAATACTCACGATGCTTGCCCTGGCGCCACCTATCATCAGGCTTTTCCATCAAGATTCTTTCTACATGATGCTCCTCTCTTGTGGATCCCTACCTGCATACATGATGTGTCCAGATTTCACCGCGACCACGACGCCTCATCTTGATGCTACTACTTCAAGTCTGGACCTCCTCAGGATGCCTTCTGAAGTGTGGTCAATTACCCCTGATGCCGTCTGCACGTTGCGCCCGGTATTATCCAATCTTCCCAACTTCCTCCTGATATCTGATATACTACATTGTGATTCCCCTGACAACCTCCGGACGGCCACCTTTCATACATTATATGGTAAATATCGCCCTGATTATTCCTTTGCACTACATCCTTCGGTTTCTATTGTAGTATCATTATAGTAAGCTAAATTAAATTGATTACTCATAATCTTCACATGTTCTTAATTCCCCTTAATCACCCTCGGTGACCGTCCCAACTGGCCCGCTCGTCATCGTCTGGCTTACGATGACATCACCACTGGTGCTTGTTGCCCTTCCTGAGAATCCTCAAGGCTCAACGAGACCCCACGAGATAGAGAAGTGATTGTCACTCCATCCACCGTCAGTCCTACAGTCAGATTATGTGAGTCATCTCGTCTCAGAGCATCTGAATCTTGTAACTGAGGCTCCCTGGCTACCGACATCTGGTTCAAGTGGAACCAGCTCTCAGTTTCCGGCGATGGATTCCAACGTTCCTGATGTTCCACTACGTCCAAGTTCCAGTGATTAGTGTTTCGTGGTACAGGCTGTGTAGAAGTGTCGTTGGATATCCGACTCTCGAGCTCAGCGCTTCCGGCTTCCCAATTGTCGTCGTATCCTTCACAGCAGTTCTGCTGCACCCCGTGAACTTGCCCAACCCTCTTATCGATTGTTTCTCGAATATTTTGAACAATCATATCCTGGATCCTCCATGTGCACTTACCCCAAGTTTCTTTTTGCCAGTCAAAAAGGTCTTGTGTTTGGTAGCAGGTTAGCCACCATGGTCACAAATGAACAGTTGGATGATTCGGTGACTCACCCCTAACTGCCTCAGGCTTGAAGTCCCTGGGCTCCTGATATATCCCTGTTTGCCATGCACATAGTGTATGGCAGATTATGGTGCATGTCAAGCAGATTATAGTGCCATGGATGCATGCAAGAAACCCGGGATCCTCAATACCTTGCATCTTCTTCCCTGCAAAGTACTTACAGAAAATCGCCTCAGGAATCTGGGGTGCAAGGAATCATAATTTCAAGCCCTAGGTTACGTCCAATTATTGTCAGTAGTAGCCACTATGTGGTAGGTGTCTGGTGGAACAAACATCATACCCTTACAGGTCGTACATAAACCTGTCCTGTTCCAACAGATAATCGACTCTGTGCGCCATAGCTGTGGGATCATCCGGCAGACTGTATAACTCAATAATCTCTTTCTTCACCTCATGTACAAACTGGGATCATACCCTACAGTGTTTTTGGTGTATTTTTCTAGGTTAGTATTGCATTCTGCATTGCATCATATATGCCTGAGTCCACTTACCGAACTTATGCACTGCTCTGAGGGTTCGATGTTTTTGGCATCTGCAATATTAGCAAGCACAGCATCCCCAACTTTGTGCATCTGGGCTGTCAGAGCAACAACATTTGGGAGTGGCTACTCAAACAGGGTGTACCATAGAATCAGAGTCTTCGGATCATGTAATATGGCCCTTGCCACACCTGTTACTATATTTCGCCAAGAGTGAGGAGCTGGACTGGAGATCAGGGTAGCAGATGCAGGACAATGCAGGTTACCCAGTGGGGATGATAACTGTGCATCACTCAATGATGCGAACATTGGAGGACTGTAGGCTCTCTGCTGAATTATGCATCCAAGATCCATGGTTGTATGCCGATCAGGACCTATCTCCTAAGACCCTGATGTGGTCGAAATGCGTATAGTTCTCGCCCAATTGTCTCCCTTTCTGGTAGCTACTTGTGAGCCATGATCACGTCTTGATCCAGGGCCCTCTGCTATATCGATGCCTTCTGCATCAGGTTCGGTGTCTGATTCTATTCCATCTGGACCTTGTGAGATTTGGGGGCTCACTACTATCATCCGATAGTTGCACTGTTTGGGTATTTGGTTGATCATTAGGTTCAGTTTCAGGTTCTGCATGCAATGTGGTCAGCATTGTGCCCTTCTGTGGGGGCTTTGGTGCTCTTCCTATTAGGCTTGCAATTGAGGGTGGCGAAGAATCCCAGGTTGAGGTCGTGTCTTGAGATTTATTTTGATGCGTTCTGGATCTCCCTTTTCCTGATCCCATAGTACCGGGTTGCACATTGCATCTACCTCTGTATAAATTGCTAACTTGGGGTGCTGGCTGATGGGGTATATTAGCCTGTTGCTTATTCATGGTGTAATAGGTTAGCGAATATCAGGTGTTAGGATTCAGGACATAGGAAAATTGTAGGTATCTCAAGCACAGTTTGGTGAAGATGAGAAGCTTGTATATTTTTCTTGTGTTCTCTACGATGCGTCGCGTCTTGTACACTAGGAGTCCCTGCAGGGGGGGGGTGCAGGATCACTCACTATCACTCATTATTAAAGCAAAAGATTTGGCTGTAAAAAGGTGTTGTGAGAGTGTTCAATATTATGTTCATAATAATCTAAACATTCTCAACTATGATTGGAATCAAGACACTAGCATGAAAAAATTAGATGAAATGAAGGCGTTGCTAATTGAAAAGGTCTAACAAATTCTTGCCAAAAAAGGTATCATTCAGCGACACTAACTCCTCATGAAGTTCTTGTCTTGCGTAACTAGCACTAGCGATATCTAAAATATTCTACTAGCATCGAGCCAACACTGCTGGATACCTGAGAGGATGAATTCAAGCAATGCGACCTACTTGGACATGAACATTAGTGATGAGACGGACAGAGGTTGTAGTCTGGCCATTCCGTACCAACTTCAAACCTCAGTCTATCTCATCACTAATGTCCATACCCTAGTTAACATTTATCTCAGATGATCAGTAAATGCTAGACCTGTTAATGACAGACAATGCGAAATGCACTGAATTAAGAAAACTCCAGGCACCAAAGTCAGGGGGCTTGGTGCTATCACTATTATCACATACAGAGCACTCGAGATCAGAAGGGCTAGTAAGGAGATGCCCAAGCAAGGGTGTCAAATGGTTTTTTTATTACTAGCTAACAACTACTAGCTAAGAAAGACTAACTAACAAAGCCAAGCTAATATATAGCAAAAAGAAAAGAAGAAAAAGGGGAAAAGCTAGGAAAGAGAAACTGGAGAAGCTAGGAAAGCAAACGAAGAATCATTTTCATGCTCTCCAGTTTCTGGTTCCACACCAGGGCGCACGGGGGGACGTGAGAGCCAGAGGAACAGTGACGGGACTCAGGTGGCTTCAGGTAGCCACAACATAAGGCAAGGGTGCAGAGGGAGTCGCCGGAGCCGGAAGAATGGTGGCGGGACTCAAGGGGCTGGAGGCAGACACAACAGAAGCTAGGGGTGCAGAGTGGGTTACCGGTGCCGGAAGAACAAGGGGGTGGGAGCTATCTATGGCCCCATCATGCCCACCAAAGTGGGCCGCCTAGCCAGGAGTCATGATGAACTCTGCCATCCAGGGCTTGTCTTCCTTAGACAGCCCAGCGGAAGCATCAGGGTCACCAGAGGAAGGGGCATCTCGGCGCCTGGCAGGAGGATGTCTTGATGGGTCTAGTTCCCTGTCCGGTTCCTCATCTGATTCCTCATCCTATGTTCATGATTAGCTGAGTATGTATCCTGATGTTAGCTGAAACGGGTTTAGGGTTAGAAACTTATGTCCTCAATCACAATGGCTCCATCATCAGAATCCTCCTCATCATCGTCCTCCACATCCTCCTCCTCCTCATCCTCCTCATCCTCATCCTCCTCATCCTCCTCCTCCTCCTCCTTGTCCTCCTCAGCCTCCCCCACCTGAAGCTCATCCTCCTCCTCTTGCCCGCCATCTGCCTCCTACTCGTCCTACTCTTGCATGGCCCCCCCAATATCTCCAGCCTACCCACAGCTATCCCAGACCTTGTGGTCGAAGAAGTGATATGTGCCATTGGCAGGTTCGGGGGTCTTGTTGTTGTCCTCTCCCTCATCCAGGCACGGCTCCAGGACCATGAGGTCCAGTGGATGGTTGCCATCATTGGCAAGCAGCCCCACCCAGATGTCCTCATCTTCACGCAGAAAGATGAGTTCCCAAAGTGGGAGAGGATGGGAGGGCACCCGACGAAGTAACATGATGCCCTCACCAGACGCCCCGAGGAGATATCGGGGGCACCTGATGGGCCCCTTCACACACTGGCCTTTGACCACCCTGAGCAGATTGTTCATGCTTGGTGATGCCATGACCCCTCAGGCGATTCCCTAATATGAGTCAGTGGCGCACCAGGGGTGTCCAAGGAATGGATGCCCAACTTCAGGGGCACCCGTCTGGCAAATGATGTGGATCCTTATTGCCTGTGGGCAATAAGCAGTGGCCTGATCAGATTGAGCCACTGATAAAATGTGTTAATATGAGATGACGTATCATGGATTGGGGGGAACACTTACTCAGAGGTCCCTCGACCTCACCAACCTGCCTCGCCTCTGCCAGATGATGCCTATTCAACCACCAGTGATTCTTGGCCATGTCCAAGACCAATCGCCTTAGATGGCAGTCGACTTCCTCGATGTCATTGGCCCAGTTCTTGTCTCTAATAACCTCAATCTGGGCTGCGACAGGGGCGAAGGGCGCAAGCAAAAATTACTGCCAACCCCAATTCGGAGTCAGTCATGCAGCAGTTGTCCAAAGAGCACGCCTTGAGGTAGGTTCGGACTTCCTCGCACCATGTAGCATACACCGCCATGCTAGTGCGGGGGTTCAAGAACCCGCACCAGCTTTTGGCCTATGCTATGTCACCATAGTGGCTCCTATTAGTGTTAGTTTAAAAGATTCTGATATATGTGTATAGGTTAGCTTTCACTTACAAAGAATGCTCGATAGCCGCCTCGAACAGCTGCTTCTTCGTCGCATTCTGTGACATATGGCTGCTAAAAGAAAAGGGTTATCATTCGCTTGATCTACGTGGATGTATGAAGATGATTGGTAAGCGAATATTTTCTTATGCTCTCTCTGCCTCCCCTTCACTTGTAACTGCACGATGCAGGGGTCTCTATTTCTCACTCAGTAGTTGACCATCGAGAGCCTCGACAGTGCGGCACCTAAGAGCAAAAGAAAGGTTAATAATTATCACTAGAGAATACTTAGACAGAGTGTACTTACTTCCCCAACCTAATAGTGCGGAGTGGTGGAGGGGTAGGTGTGCCAAGGTCTGAGGCAGCAGGATGAGCAGAGACAGTGGGAAGTCTAAGTAAAAAAGAAATATTAGTATTGCTCACTATAGAGAGTCAATGAACAGATGGAGTGTACCTACTTCCCCAACCTAACAGCACTGACTGGAGGGGGGGTAGGTATGCCAACGTCTGAGGTAGCAGGACAAGAAGAGACAGTGGGACGTCTAAGTAAAAAAGAAAGGTTAGTATTGCTCACTATAGAGAGTCAATGGGTGGATGGAGTATACTTACTTGCCCATCCTCACTTGGCTGGCCCAGGGTGGTGCTGCTGGAGGGGGAGAAGCGGCAACAAGGATAGAGACAGCAGGACATCTAAGAGAAAAACGAAGGTTACTATTGCTCATTATAGATAGTGAAAGATCAGACGGAGTGTACTTACTTTTGCTTTCTTACCGAGCATCTTTGCGAGCTCGGAGGTGCCATTCTACATCAGATATTTTTTGGAAAAAAAGAAAAAGTAAAAAAAAAAAAAGAAGAAAAAAGGATTGGTAGGGCGGGGGGGACAGAGACTCCAGTTACGAGACAGAGAGACGAAGGGACAGAAGGAACTAGGGACAGAAGGGAGGAGGGAAGGAGGGAAGGAGGGAAGGAGGGAAGGAGGGAAGGAGGGAAGGAGGGAAGGAGGGAAGGAGGGAAGAAGAGAAGGAGGGGTGGTTTTATATCACTCAGACAAGAAATGTCTCGAGTGTGTTTCTTTGATGGAGAGATGAGAGAGAAGGAGGGAAGGAAGGAAGGAGGAAAGGAGGGGTCTTCTTATATAGGAAGACCCCTGAGCTGTATAAGAAATGCCACGTGCGTTTCCAAGTTTGTTTGTATGCCTCTTTGTACACACAAACCATGATAAGACATCATCACACGTAAACCTAGTGTGGTTTGCGTGTACAATGAGGTGTACATAAAAACTTGGTGAGTGATCTCACTAATTACAGTGGGTGAAGATCCTGAGAGTAGCTCAGGATGGTTTATATATATAATATATATTTCTAAGTCTATTATAATAAGTAGGGAGTCTAAAATAATATTGTAACTAACTTTGATAAAATAAGCTTTTAAGCCACACTAGTGTCGTGATACCACAAGATGTCTTGCGGTCCTGACACTGAGAGGCATCGGGAACATATCTTTCTATGTCCCTGTGGACTTTGGTGAGATAGAAATATATATTACGAGAGGCATCAGGTACCGTATGACATCACTGGCGATCACGATGCTTGTATGGCTTTTGGGCTTAATTTAATTCCATAGATAGGATATATTTCTAAGCCTATCATGATCAGCATGCGGTATAGAAATATATCTTATATACACAAATAAAATAAGCTTTTAAGCCGCACTAGTGTCGTGACGCTAAGAGACAACTTGCGATCCTGACGCCTCATGATGTCGTGACACCGGTTCAGCAAAAAGTTGAATTTATTTCTATATTTAAAGGATATTTCTATTCCTATCATGGTATAGAAATATCTTTTGGATATAGAAATAAAATCGGCTTTTTGCCATACTGTTGTTGTGATACCAAGAGGCATTGATAATGTATATTTCTGTGTCATCGACACCTCTTGGCAGTGGAGTCACATGACAACGTCCCTAGCATCACGACAAAGGTATGGCAAAAAACCAATTTTATTTCTATATGCAAAAGATATTTGTATGCCATGATAGGTATAGTAATATGTATTGAATAAAGAAAAAACAATGGCTTTTCTCTGTACTGTTGTTGTGATACCAAGAGCAGTTGGTAATATATCTCAATGTTACTGATGGCTCTTGACAGCAGAGCCACATGACGACATCCCTAGCATCACGATAATGGTACTCTGAAAAACCAATTTTATTTTCATATGCAAAAGATCTTTGTATACTGTGATAGGTATAGTAATATCTTAGGAATATACAAATCAAATTGCTTTTTAGCCATACAGTTGTTGTGATACCAAGAGGCATTGGTAACAGGTCTCTACGTTACCGACGGCTCTTAGCAGCGGAGCCGCCCAACAACGTCCCTAGCATCGCGACAATGGTATGGTGAAAAACCAATTTTATTTCTATATGCAAAACATATTTGTATAACATGATAAATATAGTAATATCTATTGGATATAGAAAAAAAAAGTGGCTTTGCACCGTACTGTTATTGTGAGGACAAGAGGCGTCGTTAACATATATTTCTGTGTTATCGACACCTCTTGGCAGTACAGCCGCATGATGCCCTCACTGTCGTGACAACGGCGTGGTGAAAAACCAATTTTATTTCTATATGCAAAAGATATTTGTATACCATGATAGGTATAGTAATATCTTTTGAATATAGAAAAAAAAACTGCTTTTCACCGTACTGTTGTTGTGATACCAAGAGGTGTCAATAACATATAATTCTGTATTATCAATACCTCTTGGCAGTACAGCCATACGATGCCCTCACTGTTGAGACAACAGTACGACGAAAAACCAATTTTATTTCTATATGCAAAAGATATTTTTATACCATGATAGGTATAGTAATATCTTTTAAATACACATATCAAATTGGTTTTTGGCCATACCATTGTTGTGATACCAAGAGGCATCAATAACATATATTTCTGTGTTATCAACACCTCTTGGCAGTACAGCCATATGACGTCCCTAGCATCGTGACAACGGTACGGCAAAAAACTAATTTTATTTCTATATGCAAAAGATATTTGTATACCATAATAGGTATAGTAATATCTTTTGAATATAGAAAAAAAATCGGCTTTTCGCCATACTGTTGTTTTGATACCAAGAGCAGTCAGTAATATATCTCTACATTACTGATGGCTCTTGGCAGCGGAGCCACATGACATACCCAGCATCATGACACTAGTATGGTGAAAAGTCAATTTTATTTGTATATTCCACAGATATTTCTATCTATGGTTTGAAGTTTGTAAGGAATAGCCGGGCTATAGCCCCTGTCCATCTCATCACTAACATCTAACGTACTTGCACCCCTGCCGAGATTGCACCCCTAACCAGATTTGCTTAGTAATTCGCCAAGAGCTCCAAGAAAGGAAATTTTATATTAGTCTAAGATAATGAGTAATAGGTATAAGAAACAGGGAACCGAAAATATGTCATTATGTTATCATAGATGAAAACAAGATAATATACATGACTGCATACTGAGATAAATAGTGTTATGAAATGCCACATGTTATCCATGCCAACATTCATCTTAATGTCATTCATGACCACAATGCTAATAACCTCAACTACTACTTCCACGACTTCCATGAGTAGCATAGTTGAGAATAAAAAGAAGGAAAACAGGGAGCAAGGTAATTTTAAAAAATCTAAGCCATCTAACATATAATAGGGTGAAAAGGCTGAAAAAAAAATAGATCTCAAGCATTGACTTGTTATATGCTAGTATAATTCATCAAGTATTTCACAACACTGTATATCACCACCGTATATCACAACACCGTA
Source organism: Choiromyces venosus 120613-1 (assembly GCA_003788595.2). Classification (NCBI taxonomy): domain Eukaryota; kingdom Fungi; phylum Ascomycota; class Pezizomycetes; order Pezizales; family Tuberaceae; genus Choiromyces; species Choiromyces venosus. Next base: position 92,699 of record ML120537.1, on the reverse strand, counting down.
TACCTCGGTATGTCATCAAGTACATTGTTGCAATTATATAAATGAATTGCTATTGACTGGAAGTCTGCAAAGAAAACTTCAATAATGGAGTTCACAGAAGTACCAAAAGAGATACGTGAGCAAATGGCTTTCGAAATGCTCAAGAATAAGGTGGTAAAAACAGAAAGAGAAGCTGCTAAAGCAGTTGATATTCCACATAGTACATTAAACCATCGAAAGGTAGGCCTCTAGGTCAGAAATTATATATTAGACTATACTAACAGATACAACAAGAATGGACGACTGGAATTAAAAGCTAAACGAGAAAACCAGCAACGGATGACTACAACTGAGGAACAAGTATTGATAGATCGTGCCTTCCAGCTGAAACAATGGGGATTCCCACCCAAGATCTACAAATATATCGACATAGGCAATTTCATCTATCAACAACACATTCCAGAAGGTAGATTAGGTCGTGGCTGGCTGCAAGGATTTTATGGACGTCATCCTAATGTCGAAACACAATATAGTAGGCCAATGGACTATGTCCGAGTAGTTCAAGGAAGTAATTTGGATGCAATTACCAGATTTTTTGAGTTGGTATAACTACCTGCTATTGCTTATTATTCATATTTTAATTAGATTATTATTAACATAAAAGAATATAGTATAACAAAGTGGTTCAAGAGTATCAAGTCTTACCACAAAATACGTACAACCTTGATGAGATTGGTTTTGTAATGGGATGTATTGCAACAGAGAAAGTTGTAAATGTTATCAATCAACCACGAAGAGGCGGAAAGCTCTTTACCAACCAGCCGGGAAACCGAGAGTTTGCAACAGTTATTGAAGGGATCTGTGCAGATGGGTCAGTATTAGATCCGATGATCATATTTAAGGCAAAAGATTTTTGTGAAGAGTGGTTTGAAGACCTACCCGATGTGCCACAAAATCTGTTATTTGGAAAATCACCCAATGGCTGGACAGACAGAAAAATAAGCCTTCGATGGCTTGAAGCGAACTTTGGTCCCGGTAGCATAACTGCAGATAAGGCAGGAGTAAGATATAGAATACTGCTATTCGATGGGCACAATTCACATGTTAATATCAGTTTCCTTGAGTACTGTATTAAGAATAAGGTTATACCAATTTGCTTACCTCCTCATACGAGTCACCGCCTTCAACCTCTCGATGTCTCAGTATTTAGCGCCTACAAACATGCTTATCGTACGGAACTACAAGAACGATTTGAGAGTCATGACCGCGGTGTTGGAAAACACAACTTCTATCAGATAATTAGCAAGGTTCGGCCTATCGCTCTCACCCCCGAGAATATTAGAAGTGGGTTTTGGTATGCTGGGATTATACCTTCAGATGGTACTATAATTTTGGATCAACTCCGAAATGAACAAAATGCGAAAGACGAAAGGATTTCACACAACAATACCACAATTTCACCAACTCGTAAACTTTCAGACCTCGAAATATCAGAAGTTTTCAACATTCATACACCACAAAAACCTCATCAATTGACTAATCAAGCAAACACTATCCTCCAAGACATGCCACCAAGTTCACCAAGTAATTGGCGCCGTCGTCATTTAACGAAAAGAATTATCCACTGTGCAGAACGAGAAATGGTAGACAATTCGATGAAACAGCAGAGAATCGAATCCTTGGAAAAGGAACTCCACGATCTTCATAACAAGAAAAAGCAGAGTCGAAAAATCATTCCAGATCATGGGGCCAGTTTCTTAAGTCGAGATGAGATTGTTGAATTCTTCGAACAACAAGAGGCAGAGAAGAGTCGAAAGCGTAAAAGGGATATCGAGGGATGGAGAAAGAAGCAAGATATCCTGATGGCCAAAATTAACAATCAGACAAATAAAAGGAAGAAGGTATGTGAGTTAGAAGAAAGGAATCAGTTACCGAAACGTCGTATAACATCAACTCAATTAAGTGTTGAATTGGCCGAGCTTGAAAGGAAACTTGGTGATGTGAAGAAAAAACTTATGGAAGCAGAGGGGGCTGGACAAGAAAGTAGTGAGGATAGTAGCAGTAGCGATATGGGGTCTCCTGTATCTCCTAATTTTGGAGAGGCAATTGATGAGAGAGTTTAATGTTTGTTTTTGGTCAAAGCAGTTATTCATGTTTTTCACAAAAATAATTTTCTTTCGCTTTTTTCTTTCGCTTTTTGCTCTGCCTCAACCTGCTTTCTTGTTAGCCTCTATTCTTTTTGCTTTTCATTTGAAACAAATATTTACTGTCTCATTTTAAATGGGTTTTAAATGGGAAAGGTTGAGGTGAAGATTGCTGGTTGTTGAGAGGTGCGGAAGGGAAGAGGTGTGGAGGAAGAGGTGTAGAAGAGGATAATAATTGGTTATCATAGGTAAATATTCTTAGAGGTAAAGCTTGGCAATCACACTTGCAGTGCTTGGCACTTTCTTACTAAGCAAAATCTTGTTAGGGGTGCAATCTCGGCAGGGGTGCAAGTACGTTATGCTTGAGTAGGTTGAACTCCTTGAACTCAGCCTCCCAGGTATTCAGCTCTGTTGACTCGACCCCAGTAGACTATTTCAAATATCGCAATGCTAGTTAGGCAAGGCGAGAACTTCGTCAGGAGTTAGTGTCACTAAACAGTACCGTTTGTAGCTAGATTTTATTAACCCACCCACTCTAGCCACCCCTTCATTTCATCTAATTTTTTCATGCCAGAGTGTTGAGTCCAATCGTAGTTGAGAATGTTTAGATTATTATGAACATAATGTTGAATACTCTCAAAATGTCTTTTTGCAGCCAAATCTTTTGCTTTAATAATGAGTCATAGTAAGTGATCCAGCGCCGCCCCCCACGCCTGGACTCCTAGCGTATAAGATCCGACGCGTCGTAGAGAACACAAGAAAACTATACAAACATCTCATCTTCACTGAACAGTTATCGCAATACCTAGATGCGTTGGTAACATGTTTCTACATTACCAACACCTCTGGGCATCCTGACAGCATGACTTCCCATGGTGTCACGTTCGTGACAGCGCAATGTCCCATAGCATCATGGTCATAAAAGCAAGACGTCCTATGGCATCATGGTCGTGACACCAGTACTCATACCCTGATCCTCACACCTTCTCCAGTGTACCTCTAAGGTTTTTACCATATATGTTCTTCTATGGGTCTCCACTCCAGCTACATCCTCCTACTGCCAAAACATTACATTAAGTCGTTCCAATTTCTATATGCACTAGCCTCTTGAGATAACCTTGGTGAACCTTATTTCTGACCAAACACTCAGGGGTAGCAGAGGGAGAAAGTTACAAACCAGTATACATCTCTCTATATAGGACTTCACGGCTGGTATACCTTTGGGCCTGTGTTGTGAGATTTCTGAGGTTGGGAGAATTGGCATTCCGATTGGTTTAGATCTGTTTGTGGAGCCTCTCCTCTGAGCAGATAATCACGATACTAGAACTGACCATATTCTTAACAGACTTCCTTGTGCTCCATGATTCTAAACATCCCATACCATGCTACATCTTTCTCAACTCCCCCGGTATCGTACCAATAATGGCATACTGGGAAACCTCATGCATCCCCACTACCACCAAACACCCACTGGTATAAGGCAAAGTCCTGGGAGCAAGGAGCCGGTAACAATTGATACCACACTTTATCCTACAGTGAAGTCCCGTGTCGATGGTGGGTCTACCTCAATGAAGCTCTCTCAGCCTAAGGGTAAGCAACTAAGTCTCAGGCTAAGCACCAATAGCAAAATGAAAGGCTGGTTTGATAAGGGAATGTCCCTGACCTGGGAGGACCAGGCGGCCAGTGGGGAGGCAAAGAAGAGGGGTGAGAAGGTGTTTTGCATTATTCAGCGCAAGCAAGGTATGCAATAGCAGGCATGTAGTATGTGTCATGGAACACTCAAATAACACATCCTTAGGAAACATTATTGAAGTCTTCCTCAATATAGATATCGAGATGCACAATTCCCATCCATACTAGGCCGGCCTGGAAGCACTATCCCTGGACCAAAGCGCTGCTCTCGGTGCATCCTATCAGCAAGTGAACATTAGTGCAGGCAAACTGTATGTAGCTCTCGATTGCAACTATCGCTGCCTTCTTGTTGTATTTGCTAATCCAGCCTCCACCATCTATGGTGAGCAGGTTGGGGCAATGATCATGAAGCAGGCTACGGACAACATTACCAAGTACTGTGAGATTGAGCCTCCGAGGCTTCCTGGCAGCATAAGGTACAATCATACTGAGCATGGGTTCCTGCAAAACCCACAATACTATGCCTATCCGAACTCGCGCTGTGGGGTGTTCCATTGTGGCATTTGGACACAACAGGGACATGAGGGTCTAGGACCCATTTTGACTAAGGATACAAATGACATCAGTTCAAATACACACAGAGACCTACAAGTGCTGCTTGCCTCATTCCAGAATATCACACAGCTTAAGCAGTTGCTTCTCAGGGCTATTGGCAGGCCACAATGCGACACAATGCAGTCCGCCATTGAGCTATTACCCCCTCACTTCCAGAATTTCTGGACCAATTATGATAATGAGGACTTTTTCCTACATGCGTGCCTCATCAACGATGTAATAGAGCCCCACTTGGACAAGGGCGACCTTGACTAGATGATGAGTTTGCCATTGAGACTGTTTGAAGGGGCTGGATTTTGTGTATTTGATTTGGAGCGGTGCTTTCACTTTCCAGTGGGTTCGATCCAAGGCATCCATGGTCGCAGGCTAATCTACTTTACAAGGCTCTGGACTGGTTCCCAACTCTGCTTGGTTTCGACTATGCATGGGTCCCTGTTGTGGTATGTTTTCAGGAGTCAGACTGAGGCAGGTGCCTGTAGGGGGCTGATGTACAAGTAGAACCATGATTGCCTGAATGGCACTGCTCTACCTGATCTACGGAACAAGAGTTCCGATTCTCAATTCTTTCTGAAAAATTAACTTAGCTTATTTGTATGATGGGATGTATCTGCCCTCTGTTGTCTTGGATTACCCTTGAGGGCATATGGCTGTATGGATATGTGGATGTGGATTTGTGGTGGATCAGACCAAAAAAGATAATATGAGAACAATTCATAATGTAGCTAGCAACCATGTTCCTAAGCCTACCATGATGTGTAACTAACATTCGTGAAATAAGCTTCAATTGTGCATAAGTGTCGTGATATGAAGTGATGTCGATTGATGGGCCAAGAAGGGGAAGTAGCTTATGTTACAACAGAGAGGATGAGATGATCTGATAAGATTAGCTAATACAACATGTCAAGCTGCAAGTGCTAAGCCTGTTTGGATACTAGTTACAGTTTACCATATGCAAACCCCTCGACCCAGTGTTCCACTGACACGCATCAAGATCAAAACTATACAGTACAACTGCAACTCATAATATATAGAGGACCCTTGAGATCGACTAGGCAGACTTTCACCATTGCTGTCAAATTTCCATTTTGTCACCGAAGGTATGTGTAGGCAGGTACATACGAGAAATACCTACGAACTGCTCATGCAAATCTGGACATTGTAATTGCCTCTACTATATGACAGGTGCCTTCTGTGAGTCCTATTAATGACACAGAAACAGATCTATTCCTCAACGCGCAGGTAAATGATAAGAATGAACGGCCAGATTCAGACTATGAATCTAATCTGGACCGCACTGGATGCAATGCCGATGCATTGAATGATGACGTCGCACTCCAGTCTGATGCTGAAGTACTCAACCGCAATACCTCAGTGACAGCCAGCAGACAAGCTCATTACCCAGGCGCCAAGGAGGCGATTGGAGATGTGAGTGGGTTTGAGGATGAACACTGTACTCTGTGCCAGGATCCATGGGCTCCATTTGCCAATGGTCACGATTTCAAGCTTGCATCTTGGTTCATTCGGAGCAAGGTCTCGAAGTCTCGAATCAATCAATTCTTTTTCGGCAGTCTGTGTAGTTTTGCATCAGTTGGGTATAGTTCAATGCACATACTGGAGAATCATCCTTGATCATTGGACCCCTACAGTCCTTATCTACAATGGTTCTAAGGTGAAGTTGATGATGGCAAGAGAACACAGCATTTCTTCTATCGGAACATCCTTAACTGTGTCACATACCTTCTTTGGCAGATAGCATACAGGGATGACTTGGTCTACATGCAGCACCGTGAATATGACCAGAATGGACATATTATATAAGCCGAAATGCATACAGCGGGCTGGTGGTGGGACGTACAAGTACTGTGCACCCTGCTTAGCAACCTCCTTCATCAGGGCACTGGCTAACTGTTTATAGGATACACTTCCACATGGTGCAACTCTGGTTCCAATAAATAGAATGTCCGATCAGACGCATCTTACCAACATCTTGGGTGACAAACAAGCATGGCCTGTCTATAATACGACCAGAAATCTCCTATCGAGTAGGCATAACAGACCTGGATCAATGGCAGTTCTCCTTCTTGCACTATTGCCTGTCCCGCCCAAGTTCCTACAGTCCTCTTCAGCAGACAACCTGCAGAGACAAATTAATGCCGACACACTACAAGGCATATTTGAACTCAAACTGTCACCCTTGCAAGATGCAACGCTTGATAGTGTCTCAATTGACTGTGCAGATGGAAAGGTCCAGTGGTGCTTCTCTATCTTGTCCGCATGGGTTGCAGACCATATGGAAAACATTGCACTACATGGAGTAAAATCTAACACCTGTCTGAAATGTGAGGTACCTCCTGATGCATTAGGAACCGATGCACAGGAGACGTATCAGATGCGAGCTTATGCCACATATGAATGTCTCAAACAAGAAAATGAGCATTGGTCGACAGACTCTGGGTCAGGAGACATGAATACCATGTTTGACGCATTTGGTATCAAGATGGGATGGAATGTTTTGCATGGACTTCAACAGGTTTCAGCACCCGATCTGCACAAGTTGGATTTGCTCCATACAGTTTATTTGGGACTGTTCAAGCATATGATGGACTGGGTTCAGGGATTCCTCAAGAAACACGCATGACTGCAGGCTTTTGACAATGCCTGGAAGGCTTTACCACCATACCTGGGATTCTTTGCACCCAAAAAAGCATACTGCGAGGTTACGCAGTGGCAAGGAAAGGAGATGAGGAACCTGGTGCATTGTCTTTTGGGAGTTCTCGCTGTGGCATTGAGGCAGCCTGCGAGTATGCAAGTAATACTATTCAAACATGCACTCACCTGTGTCAGGTCATTGCTCGATTTCACTTTGATGGCCCAATATAGAAGCCATACACCTGAGACATTGGATTATATGTAACAATAACTCAATCGGTTTCATGATACGAAAGATATCTTCTTGGAGTTTCGAATATCGAAGAGCACACGGGCAAAGGTTGATGAGCAGCGAAGGGAGCTATGACATCAGAGAACACGGGTAGACCAATGTGTTGCGAAATTCAACCGACATCAGGTACGCGAGCAGGATCATGAAGAAGAGATCGACCAACATATGGAACTAATCCATACGGAAACTCATTTCAACATCATTAAGATGCATCTACTAAATCATTTTCAGGGTCACATATACCAGTTTGGCAACATTCAGATGTATTCCATGGAGTTTGGCAAACTTGCGTATGGGGAGTAAATCAAGGAGGGGTGGCGCCATTCCAAGAAAAACAATGTAGCAAGATAGATCCTGCACAGCTATGGTTGCTAGCATGCCATCCAAATGAGACTTTTGAACCTTGATTCCACGCAACGGTGCGGGGCTGATCTCCCGGTCAATGTTGCAGAAGATTTAGATAAAACGAATTCCGTATCTGTGCCAGTCAACAATTGTAGGATCCTGAAGGGTCATCGTGATGATGTTTCCGATGTGATGGATTTTTGCAATGTCTTGGGGATCTCACCAGAGAGCATCTGTTGGGAATCGATTCAATATAGCCGGAATAGCCTGCCCACTGAGCGCAGCCTTCCTGAAGATCCTGCCATACTTCGATTTCTTCCAGTTGAACTACTAATGCAACATGAAATCCCTGTCCATGCATTCCAAGAAACCGACATTTATGATATCGATAGGGTACGCTCCACTGGTACCCGACTCTTCAGGAACCAGACAAGTCGCAATGATTGGGTTTAGGTACAGATGGGTGGCAAGCCTATATATGGTGGCCTCCAGGGCTGTCTCCACAGAAAGCTCCTGGCACTCTTCAAAATCAGACACTACGCATACAAGGACACAGTTCGCAAGCTTGCATGTGTCCCAATATTGAACACGGTTAACTTGGGACACATATCTAACGTCCACAGTCTTGTCACTCTACAGCTAAGGGACAATGCAAAAGAGTTTACTATAGTAAACATAGGGATGATCCTAGGCCTGGCACACCTCATTCCAGAGACAGGCCAGCGATGGCTTGTTAACAGCCATATTGATTTAAGGACATTTAACGAGATTTATTGAGGAATCATGAGATCAGATAGTCGGGCGACAACTGTTGGCTTGGGCATGTATTCCGCATCGAGGATGGTTGAATGGCATGGAGAATATTATAGCATCTTTTATAGCAACCTGTATATAGAAACCTCTATGTAGAAATTAATTAATAGAAACTAAATAATACATAAAACTAAAAGTACATGATTTAGAAAATTACGGTAGGGGATTGGTCACTCCTTGAGAGTGGTAGCCTGATGACACCAAGCAGTGAAACATCAAGGGTCCTGATGTCGCGAAGACACTGTGGGACATCGTGGATCCCGAGGTCGCTAGTCCACCGTGAAGAAACCAGAGAGGTTGCGATAAATTGCCACAATGCCCTGTGCCCTCAAAGTGAGGAACTGACAACGGCGATGTGTCAGGATGCTTGGAAGGTTTAGGCCTGGGATGGGGATATTGGGGGATGGAATGCATCTGTGGTCAATGTTAAGATGGAGTTATGGCATCGTGATGAGAGACAGAAGGAATGTGATGAAGGGTGGCCCTGTGTGGCCACGCACAGTGGTACTCTCATGAGGCAGTTGCCATAGCCAGATGTCAGGATATGGGGAAGAAGCTGCGACAGAGATGCTGATGTCCAGGGGTCATGAGGATGTCGACCCGATGTCAGGTAGTGTCCTGACACCGCAAAGCATTGCTATGTGACACAAGATACACCAGGCGCAATGTTGTGTTGCAACACACATCATGACGCATAGGGTGCAACAGGGGATTGGAACGGAACTCATGACGTACTAGGCGCACTAGGCGTATGAGAAATGTGGCATGTGTCAGGATGCAATGCCCATACATTGGACGTGGGTTTCTTTTTTTGCTGATGTGGTTTTTACATAAGCAAAAATAATGACTTGCAACCTATGCATCCTATATATCTGACACATAGGATACCCAGAATGTAAATTGGAAAACAGGATGTGATGTTGAAGTCACATCGTATCCTGACTTTGAGTCATGCATCCAGTGTGTCTTCACAGTATCTGGATATGGACCCATATGCCTGATATACCTGACAATACCTAGTACTCAGTAGTTGTGTATCGAGGTTGTTTGGCTCTTGGTTGTTGCATCCTGAGGATGCCTGATCCTAACTGTATATATCATCATTGGATTTAATGTAAAGCTACCACATCATGACAATACCTAAGGGGAGAGCCTAAAATTCAAAACTCTTGATACTAACATACTAGTAGTATGAATTATATATAGGACTTAGGTCACAAAGTTTCCTTTTTTTTAAAACTACTTCAATTTTATCAATTGCATATAAATTCATAGCTATTATACAAGAGTAAAATCAATTTAGCATAGGTATTTCTTTAGCAGACAAGAAATAGTTTCATAATAGCCTGTAGCTCTATGGGAACTGATGTTAGTAGGATGCAAGATATATCATTGGAGGCCTAACCTTCAAGGGATCAAGGAAAGGGTCTAGTAGGTATAAGCAGCTACTAGGCATCACGATATCTATCTCTGAAGTTAGCAGAAATTGACCGGTAAAGACCATCTTATAGTAGACTCTAACCCCATAGTGACAGATGCTGGGTAGTTACATGTAGTAGTATTGGAAGGATGATATTGAGTAAATTCAAGAACGTATCCAATAGGCATAAGTGGACATCAAGGTGTCAAGATATTTGTCTTTAAAATTAGTAAATATTCATTGGCAAAGACTATTTGATACTGCGCAGTAATATCAGGAAGTATAGTGTCAGCCAGATATAGGTAGGTTTGTTGGAGAGCTAGAATTGAGAGAATAGAGGACTATAGTGTGATATCAAGATAGGACATTAGAATATTGTGATATCTGTCTTTCAAGTTAGAAGTCTTTTGCTGGTTAAGACTCTTTACATAGTAGGTTATACTCTTGTGGAGACTAATACCAGGTGGATGTAGGACAGATCATTGAACTGTAGACATCAAGAGAATTCAAGAATATGTGTGATGGGCATGAGTAAATATCAGAGAGTTGAGATATCTGTTTTCAAAGTTAGCAGAAATTTACTAGCAAAGACCATTTCTATCACAAGCTGTAACTTCCTAGACACTATTCCCAGGTAGATGCAAGAGGTGTAGTTGCAATATAGACATTAAGTGGATTCAGGAATATGTCAGGCAGATATGAGCACACATGAGAGTATCAAGATATCTGTCTTCAAATCAGCAGAAATTTACCAGTGAAGACTATTTCATAGCAGGCTTAAATGGCATAAAGGATGTTGCCAGCCAGATGTAGGTAGGTTTGTTGCAAGGCTAGCATTAAGAGAATTCAGGAACATGTCATGGTGACATGATCAGACATCAAGATATAATAGTATCTGTCTATCAATTTGGCAGTCATTTCTTAGAAAGGACCATTTCTATGGTAGACTGTAACCTCATGGAGACTGTCCAAGTTACTGGCTAGACACAGAAGGCATCATTGGAATACCGACATCAAAGAGATTCAGGAACATGTGCCATTATCCCATTCACATATCAGGATACTGCAGTATCTGTCTTTCAATTTAGCAGTCTTTTAATAGAAAAGACCATCATTATAGTGCGCAGTAACTTTGCTGAGCCTATTGCTAGCTTGATGCAGGAGGTCATATTGAATACCTAATATTAAGTGGATTCAGTAATATGTCTGATGCATATGTGTAGACATTAGAGCATTGAGCTATCTGTCTTGAAAGTTAGTAGAAAATTATTGAAGAAGACTATTTATTTAATAGGTTGTAACCTAGTAGGAACAAATGTCAGGTAGATGTAAGAGGTAGTGTTAGAAGGCTAATGTCGAGAGAATTCAGGAATATATCTGATGGATATGAGTGGACATTAGGGCATTGAAATATCTGCCTTTAAAATCAGTAGAAATGCACCAGCAAAGACTATTTTCATAGTAGGCTATAACCTCATAGAGGATAGTGCCAGCAAGATGTAAGTAGGGTTGATGGAATGCTGACATCAGGAGGATACAGAAATATTTGATAATGTCAAGATCACATGTCAGGAAATTATGGTATCTGTCTTCAAATCAGTAGAGATTTACTGATAAAGACTATGTCCATATTAGGCTGAACCTTTATGGAAACTCATGCCAGCAAGATACAGCAGTGTCATTGGAAGTCTAATGTTAAGGAGATTCAGGAACATATCTGACTGGTATTACTATATCTCAACATATCAAAATAACTGTCTTTAAAGTAAGCAGAAATTCACTGGTAAAGACTATCTACATAGTAATCTATAATATCATAGAGGAGGGTGTCAGCTAGGTGTGGATGGTACATTGAAAAGCTAGTATCAAGGGGATTCAGGAACATATCATGAGGTTAAGTTTGGATGTTAGGATATTGAGGTATCTGTCTTTACCCTTAGCTATCTTTTACTAATAAATAGGATTTTCATAATAGCATTAGGCTGTAACTTCTTGGTGGAAAATAATTACACATAGACATAGCTAGATGTGTTGTAATATTAATGTTGGGTAAAGATAGGATCAAATATAAGATTTATGTACAGGATTAGACAGTGGACAGTGGAGGAATTTGGCTTCAAATATAATAAAAAAAATTGATTTATTACAAGTAGATATAGTTATTTAATGTAACCATAATGGTCAATGATGATGGAAAAACTCATGTGAGAAAAAATAACAACATCCTCTGTTGGTTAACTTGAGTTGGTCACCACTATTACTCACTTTTGCAATAAATATAAGTATCACTTTCACTAACTTTACAGTTTTAAAACTAAAATAGCAATCTACATAAGTGGTCTATTTTCTTTTTCTTTGGACCTTAATCAAGTTTAGCTTTCTAGAAAAGTAGCTAATATGTGGCTAGTATCTGGCTAGCCTCACATCCTACATACATTGTGATGTATTTTATTGCAAATTCTTGTATTGGGATACAACTAGGTATCACATCTAAATTCTTGATACATAGAATGCAATTGGATGTTTCATTGAAACTCAGGATGCAGTTCAGCTGTAACAACGCACCAGATGGTGTCTTACAATAGACTATTGTTACACCCATACTGGAGACCATGAGGTCGATGGGTAAGGATAGTGTGGTTCACAATAGTAGACAACAACGCATACTATAAGATTATAGTATAGAAGGCAGGCATAAGAAAAGCTCATGTAATGAGGACTCAGTTACCCTGACATGAGGTCCAAGTTACCCTGTGATAAGGTCCAGGTTACCCTGACATGGCACCCAAGTTACCCTACCTAGCACATAGAGGTACTTACTTGGGACAGGGGGTGATCCTATAAGGATTGGTTACTCCAGTAAAATCTAAAGGTTACAAACCTAGTAGCCTTTGGGGAGTTATAGGAGGAGCTATAGGGCTCTGAATACTCTAGGATTTGGCAGAAGTATTCCTAATACCCTCCTGTGGCTCCAGCATAAGGACCGCACATTATGGGCTTATGGATGAGTTGCTCCCTTCCCAACAAAGGGAATTGAGTGGAGGGACCCTTGTAATACCATATACGTTGTTGCAGTTCATCCAACCAGATGCTGTCTATGGGATATATGAGAGGGCATAGAGTGTGCTTCGGAAGCAGGGCTATCTTCTGGTACTGAATATATGTAAAACAGACATGAACTGAAGGAGTTACTCAGGTAAGTCCAGAAGGGTAGTCCAGAGCCTCCCAGGTAGTCCAGGGGTGGCCCAGAAGATATTGAAGCATCTCCCAGCAGGTGAATTGCACATAGATACAACTTGTTCCCAATCAGTGTAAGACTATTGGAGTTGTTTGTGAACTCTAAAAGCATGATTCTTATCATAGTAGGGGTACTTTTGGGTAGTTGACTGTGGGTAGCACCCACCAAGCGAATCACTAAGGTACCCTACCAACGAGGCTGAGTAGACTTTTCTATTAGGCAAACTCCTGATTTGAATGAAGTAGAAGGTTCAGCTGGATCATGAGATCTATGTCTACTAAAGGCTTGCATAGATGAAATGCATATGGGAATGAAAGTTCATCAGTGGTATGTCTCCTCAGTTGCATGATAGTTCGCCACAAGCATGTCAATGATATGAAGAGTTTTTCTCCTGCAGTCACATTGGAGATGCAGTGCTGAAACATTTAATGTCGGAAGGAGATTTAGTGAGAGTGAACTGACATCCACAAAGGAATAATGTGCTGAGTGGTGTGTTTGGTCAACCCAGGGGAGATGTGCATGCTCATGATAAAGTTGGAGTAGTGCTGGGTGGGAACTGACAGTATATGATATTCTACTTAATCTGTACGTAAGTCCTACTCTACTCTAGCAATCAACTACCTCTCGACAAACTTACTGAGTGAAGCTGTGGCTTAATGATATTAAGTTTTACTGTTTTGATTCTTCCTTACTCTACTGTTGATTATTACTTTTGATCTTTGAGTTACTCCAGTACAGTTGCAAACTTGGGATCTGTCTTCCCTTAGGGCACCCCTGTTACATGAGCATCCTATCCAAACTCAGGATGCATTGAGTACAACTGACTGACACATTTAAGCTCAGGATATACCGTGTGCAACTGACTGACATATCTAAACTCAAGATGCACTAGGTATACAGGATATAGGATCCTACTAGTTACAGTTAGGATAGAGGTTTTTTTTTTGCTGATGTTGTATATTTCTAATAACTGAAGTAACCAGTCAAGTGTGTACTACATAAGTTATTTTACTTAGCATTTATTGTAGTCCTTAAAATATCCTGTAACCTCTTGCTATAATAGGAGTACTAAATAGGAAGATGCATCCTATAGTTGTAACTATACTGAATACTCAGAGTAGAGATAAAAGATGAAGATAATTTTAAGGGAAGAATTAAATAGTAAAACTTAATATTATTAAGCCTAAAAGCTTCACTCAATTCAAGTTTGTCCAGAGGCAATTACTTGTTAGAGTAAAGGTAAACTTATATATACTGAAGTAGAATATCATGTACTGCCAGTTTGACCACATCACTACTCTAACTCAACGAGTGGAAATTGTTTCTCCTAAAGACTGACCAATACATACCACTATAGCCTCATCTATTGCAGTTATCAGTCTACTTTAGCTGAACTATCTTTCTGATATGAGGTATCTTTAGGTACTGCATCTTTAATGTGACAAGAGGAGATAAAATCTCTTCATATTTTCAATATGTCAGTGATGACCTGATATTTAGGGAATAGGCTATACTAAATATGAACTGTCATCATATCCATATATATAACAAGCCAATAGTTCTTAATGTAGTAAGAAATGTGTGTCCTTGTCACCCTTGATCATCATAGTCATAACTTGGTATCTTAATCAAGAGGTAATATCAGTATAAGTACTTAGCATTGTATTATCTCACAAGTTCACCCAAATGTCTATAAAGTCATCTTCCTTTCACCTTAATATGATTGAGGTTGATGAATGCTTAAGCAAAAGTTTAAGTTGCATTCAATGTGTTTGATGCATCAGACATACAACACAAGTTCAACATAAACTCCCAGTTTGGATGTATATGTATACACCTAATCTATCCAAATGCAGCCTTTTTCTGCAGGTATGTTGTTATGGAAAATAGTGTTACCATTGGTTTATATATTTTGTTAATTTGGTTGTTTACTATAAAGAGCTAAATAAAGGTTTTAGGGTAGAGTGGGTATGGTGTGACTATTTTTATGTGTTTTAGAGTTTGTGTGGTTCTGGATTTCTATTTAAATAAGTTTGAGTATGGAGAATGAGTCTCTTTTCTCTTCATGCAACATCTTGTATATTTCCTCTAATACTAAGTTGGTGTTTACAAATTTTCCTCTTTCCCGGAATTCCTCTTACTACTATTCTTGTTCCCTGGAATTCTTCTTGACCTGGTTCTTGTTCCCAAGAATCCTGTCCCTTGACCTTGCTCTTGTTTTCCAGAATCTTTTCACCTTATTCACATATATTGGACTTTCCCCTGGTCCTCTCATCCAGTCTTTACCTTTCCCCATCTTATTGGGGTTACTCTGTCATCCTAGGTTACATCCTACCATCCAACCTACATGAATCTCAATCAATAGATTCTTCTGTGGGTCTTTACTGTCATGGCTACTTCAATTCCACTAATTACCTGTGGCCTCTGTGATATGATGATCTATGCCTTCGGCAACCTTGCAAACTAGGATCCAAATCAATCGGATATTAATGCAATGCTGCAACCAATCTAGAACCTGCATTCTTTGGCCCAAACTATACTCTCTCTTCCTCAAGTCTCACTCTATACCATCAGTGAAGAATCTCAAAAGCTCAAGAACTGTCGTGATATTCGATTGAATGAGAGAGCTCACTGGAATAGTGAGGGTAAAGCTTGTGTGCAATATTCTATTACTCTTGAGGCCAACTTGTTAAGAGAGAAAGCAAACTTGCATATGTTTCCCTCAATGGCTACATATAGAACACCTTACCTTTATATAGAGTTGATTCCCAATCCTGAGAAGTTTGATGGTGCCAAAGATAAACTTTATGCCTTTGTCGCTCATCTCTACCTTAAAATCTAAGGAGATAGTTACAAGTTTCCAGAGTTCCAGTACTAACTTCATCATGCTTCTGGCTGACTTTCTGGTATTGCTTTTAACCAAATTCGCCCATTGATCAAGGACTCCTGCATTGACCTTATCAACCTGGAGGCATTTATTACTTTATTAGAGAATGTCTTTTGCAATTCTGAGAGTTGCTACTACTGAAAGGAAGCTTGATGACCTCAAGTAAAAGAACTTAGATTTTGCATCCTATTAGGCCAAGTTTTAGAGGTATATATCTGATGTGGATTGTAATGATGGAGCCAAATGCAGTCAACTGACAAGAGGCTTGAGCAACAAGTTGAAAGATCAGCTTATTACAGTTAATGCTCCCACCTCATTGCATGAATATCTAGCCCTTCTTCAACCTCTGAATACTCTTATCCAGGTATGCGCAGCAGGGAGAGCACATCGACCAACTCTAAATAATGAAAATCCCAACTTGCAAAAAAATAATCCTTCTTCTTTTATGCCAAAAGCTACACTATCTGCCTTCTGAACTTCAATGTCCTTTATACCCCCAGTACCCAATGCTGTTCTTCTATCCACTTAATCTGAAACATATGCACATCCCATGGATCTCTCCTCTACATGCTGTCATCATATGCCTGAGGAGAAAATACTGAGAATCTGAGAAGGTTGTTATCTTTACTGTGGAGGCTTTGGTCACATAGTACTGTCCTGTCCTGTGAAAATGGCTTCTCATCCACGTCAGGTTCAAGAAACCTGATGGAATTTTGGTTCTCTTACCATGGGATCTTCCTTTGCTAACAATAACCAATACATCTGACTTGGTACTGATAAACCAGTGGCAGAAAATGATTTGTCCCAGGATTAGGTGATGACACTTCTCTAGGACCAAAAACATCTTTTGAAGATTGTTATCACCTCTCCAGTTTTTCTCTTTCACCTAATTCAATGGTGGATGAAAATTCAATAGATGGAAAAGACTTGGTTCTTATGTGTACCCTATCTGACAATAAAAATAGAATTAAATCACATACTCTGATTAATTGTAGTGATACTGATTATGCTTTTATCAATAAGAACTGTGTTTGCCCTCCTAATTTCTCTCTTTATTTGATGCAAGAACCCCAAGTTGTAGAAGTCATTGTTGGACATCCTATTGCCTCAGGTGCAATCACTCACCTAGTGAAAGTGACGCAACACATCTGAGAACATCCTGAAGTCATCTTCATGTTCATCATAAAGCTTAGTCGTTAACCTGTCATCCTTGAGATCCCTTGATTATGACACCATGACATTGCAATTCGATTCTCTTCTAATACACTTATCTTTGACTCTGATTACTGCCTCACTCATTGTATGTCTGATCTTATTAATGCACATGGTATGTCTCCTGACCCCCCAGATATGCCTCACTCCCTCAATGCTATTAGCTAAGCCTTAGGACATACAGTTCTTGAGGAAGTAGAGGTGAAGGCGATACTACCAGAACAATATCTGAAATTCCTGCTATTGTTTCTGGATGCTGGTTCACTATAGGTACTACTTCACTGAGAGTGTGATCATGAAATACCATTGATAGAAGGATTTACAACACCCTTTAGACCACTTTACAGTATATATTGGGATGAACTGAAAGCTCAATAGGAGTGGCTTGGCCAAGGGCTGGAGGCAGGACACATTGAGCCATCAACGTCACCTGCCTTATCACTAATATTATTTGTCAAAAAGAACAATGAATCTCTTTGTGTATACAATGATTTCTGTGGCCTTAATACTGCAATTGTGACAAACTGTTACCCACTACCTCTTATCTGAGAGACCTCGACCTGGCTTTCTGCTGCAAAGTATTTTACAATGTTCAATATCTGAAATACTTATAACCTGATATGCATGAAGAAAGGAGAGTAGTAGAAGATAGCCTTCTGGACTCGCTATAGCTTATATAAATATAATGTGATACCTTTTAGATTGTGTAATGCATCTGTGACTTTCTCAACCTTTATCAATGAGGCATTAAAAGGTTACCTGTATGTCTTCTGTACCACCTATTTTGATGATATTCTTATATACAGTAATTCCTTAGTAGAACATGTGGAGCATGTTACTAAGGTACTTGAACATTTAAGGAAATTTGAGTTACAGTGTAAGTCCCAAAAATACGTGTTTCATATGCAGTCCTTGGATTACTTAGGTGTGGTCATCACTGTCGATGGCATGAGTATAGACTGAAATAAAATTGAAGCTGTTAAGGCCTGACCCATCCCTCATGTTGTCAAACATATAAGATCCTTTATGGACTTCTCAAGGTATTACTATTAGTTTAGTAATGACTATTCAAAAATCACTATATCACTGAATAATCTTACTAAGATGACTGTTCCATTCATTTAGGATACAAGCTAGGATACTGCTTTTAGGACCTGGAAAGAAGCATTTACACAGGCACTGATACTTTGATCCTTTGATTATGAATGAGAAATTGTAGTTGAATATGACACTTCCAACTATGTATCTACTGCCATCCTGTCACAGCCTGATGACGCTGGCATTCTCCACCTTATTGCCTTTTTGGGAGAAAAAGTACTCTCCTACTCAGTGTAATTATGAAATATAAGACAAAGAACTCTTAGTAATCATTGGCACATTTGAAGAGTGGTGGCCTTAGCTTGAGGGCTATGTTACTACTGTTTAGGTCTTGACAGATCATTGAAACTTGGAATACTTTATGTTCTTGAAGTTGTTAAACTGTCAACAAGACCACCATTGTGAATTTTTGTCAAGATTTAATTTCAAAATTGTCTTCCAACTAGGGCACATGAATGACAAGGCAGATACTTTGATGTACTGTGCAGGAGAATGGCCTGAGGAGGAGGATGAAAGAAAAGAAGTGATAGAGTAGACTGTATTAAATTTGCCAAATCTGAGGTTGTTGGCAAGCTTTAGACTCCTGACTAGTAACTCTTACCTAGACCAACTATTTTCAAAGGGATATGAGGTAGACAAATTCCTGGTAAAGGATTCGAAGATGTTAGATGACCAAGTTGGGCATTTGTGGGAAATATCACTTGCCTCTGGTAAAAGGGAAGGATCTCAACTCCTCTTCGATAACTATCTCTATATTCTAGCATCACTAGAGTTACAACTATACCTCTTGGAACAGAACTAGGAGTTCCCAGCTGCTGACCATTTAGGACATGCAAAGACCTACAAACTACAGTCAGTCATTAGAAGTGTTCGTAAAACATGTCTTGCCTTACTAAGTAACCTTGCCAAAAATGCCAGATAACTAAGTTTATTGCGACTGTGAATGGCATCACAAAGTTACTTGCTACTATAACATAATTTACAGAACCTGCTCATCAATTCATTTGCTTTCCTCTTAAAGTTTTAACTACGGTTTTCTGATCTGGATATGCAAAACCTGCTGCACCAAAAAAAAAAAGAACTCCTAACACCTTACAAAAAGAGATGACCAACATTAAAAAAGTCATGATTATTGCCTTTTTCTACTGCATCTGGAATATTATCCTTGTTGCTCAACTCATTGGATGGCCTTGGACAACAGCTAAAAGTTTCCTTACTTGAGCATATGAGTGCCAATCACTGGAAAACATTCCTTGCCCTAGTCACACCCAGGTTCTTAGCTGTCAGCAGTGTTGCACAATTTTCCAGGCAGCTAAGTCCAACTGGAAAATGACCAGATCTAGTTTCAGGGATAAATATGCACTGGGTATTTCCCTTTCAACAGGTAAAACTTGAACCTCCAAGTCCGAGTATGGCCAGTAGTACTATCCTGAGTGATAGGCTATGATTGTCTAACAAACTGCAAATAAAATAGTGGATAGAGTACTCACAGAAGCCAATATCAAGAAATGGCTAGCCAAATCAAGACTAAAGCTCAAGCCTGAGCATGTTGCTAAGAGATTGAAGTAGGCTATAATTCATAAAGATTGGACAATTGAGAATTTTGAAGGAGTTATTTGGAGTGATGAGTATAGTGTGGAGAAATCCAAAGATCTAAGGCAACAATGTGTTTTTAGAGAACCTGGAGAGAAGTAGTTAGCTGATTGTGTTCATCCAAAGGGAAAGAATAAGGGAATTTCTCTTATGGTTTAGGGGTGCTTTTGAGGTAAGAGAAAAGGTCCTTTGGTTCCTATTACAAAAATTATCAATAAGACCAGGTATATTAGGCTGTTGAGAAGCTATCTTTTTTGTGTTATTCATCAAATGATCTCTTTTGGTATGCAAGATATCCTTTTTCAGCAAGATAATTCTCCTGTTTACAAGGCTTATAATGTTGTGAATTGGTTGGAGAGAAACTGTATTGAAGTTGAGGAACATCCCCCTTATTCCCCTGATTTAAATCCTATTGAGCATGAATGAGTTGCGCATAAAAGGTGATTGCACCAACAGTATCCTAGGATTGGTGATACTCCAGGAGGAAAAGAGGCTATTAAGAAGAGGCTAGTACATATATTACTATTAGTTTGGGAGAAAATTCCTGAGGAGGTCTTTGAGAAGTTGTGGAAATCAATGCATAATAGGGTAGCTCCCGTTTTAGAAGCAAGGGGAGGTTATACAAAGTATTAGATAATATTAATGTTCTTTATTTCCTATTTCTATAATTTAATTTATCATTGCTGGTTAGTTGGTTAGTTGGCTCACTCACTTACTCGCTCACTTGCTTATTCTTTTACTTGTTTACTTGTTTGCTTGCTGATTCTTTCACTCATTGATAATGCAACCCCACTACCCTACTACATAGTACTTGTATGGCACAATCACAATTAAACAGATCTTAGATCACGAATACTTCTGACAAGTGGCTGTACTTTACTGAAAGTATGATTGGCCGAAGATCCATAAGGATGTGGGAAAATTCATATGGAATTGTCTCCTATGCCAGAAATCATGTACATCGAGACATGCTCTCTATGGTTCTCTCTAGCCCTTGATGATTCTACAACATCCTTGGAAAGAACTTTCAATGGACTGTCACTGGACTTCCCTTATCTCATGGTAAGGATTCAATTTAGGTGGTTGTTGATCAACTCACTAAGATGTAACATCTTATTCCCTACTGTACTACTACATCTGCTGAGGATCTGGCTTAATTGTTCCTAACCTATGTATCGTACCTTCATGGACTTCCAGATGGTATCATCTCTGACTGAGGGCCCTAATTTTCCTCAATGTTTTGCAAGTCTCTTTGTGCCAGACTCAGAATCAAACCCTGCCTCTCAATAGTCCTCCAGCATGAGACTGAAGTCCAGACAGAGAAAATTAATACTGAGATAGAGCAGTATCTCTAAGCATATGTTAATTACCAACATGATGACTGGTATAAGTGGTTATACTTGGCTGAGCTTTCAGCAAACAACCATATTTTGAAGACAATAGTCCTATCATCATTCTTCACTTATTATGACTTCAATCCCTGGTTTAAGTTCAACTGGGAAAGTGAGGTTCGTGGTCCTGAAGACCTATAGGCCTATGATCATTGCAAAGAGATGAATCTTATTCACGATCATCTAAAAGTAGAGATCCTTCTTTCACAATCTAAAGAAAAAGATGGAGCCAATCATTCCAAACTCTCAGCCCCATATGATAAGATTCGTGATGGAGTTTGGCTGAATATAAATGGTATCCATACCAAGAGGCTATCATATAAGTTAGATCATAAACATTTTGGTCTATTCCTAATTGCAGAAGTTATTGGTTCTTATGCCTACTGTCTGAAGGTACCCCCTACCATGAGAATTCATGATGTATTTCATATTTCCTTGGTAGACAGTGTGGCAGAAGATCTATATCCAGGCCAGATTACTTCTCTCTCTCTACAAGTCAATGTCGATCGTGAAGAAGAGTGGGAGGTATAGGAAGTGTTAGATTCAAAAATTGTGGGAAGGAAACTCCAGTCCTTACTGAAGTGGGTTGAGTATTCAGATCCTAGCTGGGAACCTGCACACAATTTAGAAGATTTACTGACTATAGATATATTTCATGAGTGGTATTCAGGAAAGCCTGGATGAGTACTAGTATGATAAAAAAAAAGTCTCACAGAGTTTGATACTAAGAAAGCAGATATTGTTAAGGGAAATACCATTACCATTGGTCTATATGTTTTGTTAACTTAGTTATTTGCTATAAAGGGCTTACTAGAGGGTGTTAGGGTAGAGTAGTTGTGTTGTGACTATTTTCATGGGTTTTAGTGTTTGTGTGGTTATGGATTTCTATTTAAATAAGTTTAAGCATAGAGAATGAGTCTCTTTTCTCCTCACTCAACCTTTTATATATTTCATCTAATACTCAGTTATTATTTATGACTGTTCCTCTTTCCTAGAATTCCTCTTGCTACTCATGCCACGGTTGTGGCTGTCCAGCCACAACCCCCCAAAGGTTGCTCGCTCACTTTTGGGGGTACTATACAGAGTGCCTGACAGCTCAACACCACTTGATAGTTCAACACAACTTTGTGGCTCAACAGCACTTTGAGCCACAATACCACTTTGTGGCTACACTGCAGATTCAGGCTGAATAGCAGTTGGAACCTCAATAGCTCTTTGAAGATCAATAACAATATGAATCACAATATTCTGGCAGGTTTGTAGAATAAAATAAGAGAATATTATCATAAAATGTAACTTGATCCTATCTACCAACAATATTACTGCAACAACTATCCACTATGCCACCACCGCCATCGATTATACTCTCCAGTCAATGGGTAGAAGTCTACAGCGATATCAAAATATGTATTCAGGCAGCCCTTAATGCCCTGCATGTATTAGAGTCCACTGGCAATAAACAAAATTTAAACATTGTTGCAACAGCTCGAGAATATGAGGTGCCAGTTGCGAGATTACATGCACGGTGGAATGGACGACAGTCCCGACAAGCAATACCTGGAACAAATAGAGCTCTTACTGAAGACCAAGAGCTCTCTATTTGTCAGTATCTTGATCGCTTAGATACCATTGGGACTAGTGCACATCTTCAAATGATTACAGGCTGTGCAAATACTGTTTTGCAAAATGCACATACTTGTCCCCTGCCAGCACCAAAAGTCAGTGAATGTTGGGCAAAGCATTTTTTAAATTGTCATCTGCAATATTTCATTCGAAAGCAACAGACGATAGATACCAATCGCAAGAATGCACACCAACCTGATGAGATTTGAGACTGGTTTCAGAGATACCAGACAATTTGTACTAACTATAACATCCAGCCTTTTGATACATACAATTTTAATGAAACCAGATTTTGTATTGGAATTGGATGTGATCAATTGATCATTACACCAGATCTAACCAGGTGGTCCTACCTAGCCAGCTCGACAAACCGTGAACTTGTTTCAGTATGCAAAACCATTAGTAGAGGTGGAAATGTACTACCTCCTATGATAATTGTTCCCGGTATTATCCACCAAGAACCCTGGTATAAAGCAACTTCTATACCGGATAACTACCTTGTGGGTACCTCTGAGACTGGGTATAGCAATGACTATTTGACAATGAAGTGGTTCATGCACTTCGAACGGTATTCCTTGCTACAACGAGTTGGCAGTTACAGACTTTTGATTCTTGATGGATTCGGTTCCCACTGCACAAAGGACTTTCAGGATTATTGTGATAACTATCAAATTGTCGTGTTCTGTCTTCCTCCACACACAACTCACCTCTTGCAACCTTTAGATGTTGTTGTCCTCAAACCATTCAAAGCTTTATCATTCCGAGGCAGTGGAAGCTGCCACACGTATGGGTTGCAGCCACTTTGATAAAGTTGAGTTCCTAGATAGAATTGATTCTATTCATCAGCAAACCTTTAAGGAATCAACAATTCGATCAGCATTCCGAGCCACGGGGCTGATACCATACAATCCTGATATTGTGATATCCAAGTTACGTGAGTCTGTTAATACAACTTCAAGTCACCAAGTAACTCAACTACCAGAATTACCATCAACCATTCCTCTTACAATACCAAGTCTGAAAAGACAAGCTGATGAATTACTTGATGATGCAACCAATCTATCACCAAGCTTTCAAAATTGTCTTAAGAGAGTACTTCAAGGTGGTTTAGTGCAGGCACAGTCTGGTGCCTTAGCGATGGAGCAATTAGAAAATACTCAGGCAGTAGAGCAAGCTAGAGCTAAGAGGAGAAGAGCCAGGAGTAGCAGGTAGTTACAAAAGGGAGGAGTTTTATATGCTTCTGAAGCACAGCAGATAGTAAAGAGGAGGGAAGATGAGGAGTTAGAAAAGGCTGAAAAACAATTGCAAAGAACTCAAAATGCAAAGAAAAAAGCTGATCAAGCTGCCCACAAGCCTTTCCTGGATGAGATAAAAGCTTATGCAAAAGCAAGGCAGATTACTGCAACCTATAAGAGCAAAATGCATAAGTGCATAATTCTTTCTATTAAGAAACAAATAAAACTTGGTAATACAACTGTATATTAGAAATTAAAATACAGTATCTCTTAAAACTGGAAGTTGTATTGAGCCTCAATGTGCAGTGTAGTCACAAAGTGGTATTGTGGCTTAAAGTGCTGTTGAGTCACAAAGTTGTGTTGAGCTACAAAGTTGTGTTGAGCTGTCAAGTGGTGTTGAGCTGTCAGGCACTCTGTAGAGTGCCCCCAAAAGTGAGTGAGCAAGCTTTGGGGGGTTGTGGCTGGACAGCCACAACCATGGCATGAGTACCTCTTGGCAGCATCAATCCTCGACATCCCCGGCATCACAACAACTCTATGATGAAAAGCCTATTTCATTTTATTTGTAGAAAAGATATTTGTATACCTATTATACTATAGAAATATACTTTGAATAAAAAAAGAAAATCAGCTTTTGGCCATACCAGTGTCATGATACCAAGAGGCATTGATAATATATATTTCTGTATTATGGACACCTTTTGGCAGTATCAATGCGTGATGTCCCCAGCATCAGGACAACCATACAGCAAAAAGCATCTTTTTTTTTTTTATCAAACAGATATTTGTATATCTATTATAGTATAAAAATATCTTTTCAATAAAAAATAAAATCAGCTTTTGGCTGCACTGTTGTCATGATACAAAGAGGTGTCGATAATATATATTTCTGTGCTATCGACACCTCTTGGCAGCATTGATGCATGACGTACCCAGCATCATGACAACCATACAGCACAAAACCCATTTTCTTTTTTTTATTAAAAAGATATTTGTATACCTATAGTATAGAAATATCTTTTGAATAAAAAAAGAAAATCAGCTTTTGGCCATACTGTTGTCATGATACCAAGAGGTGTTGATAATATATATTTCTATGTTATTGATGCCTCTTGGCACCCAAGCAGAATGACGTCCCCAGTGTCATCACAACTATATGGAAAAAACCCTGTTTTCTTTTTATATTGAAAACATATTTGTATACTTCTTATTGTATACAAATATTCTTTGAATAAAAAAAGAAAATCAGCTTTTGCCCGTACTGTTTTGGTGATAGTAAGAGGCATCAATAACATATATTTCTAAATTATGGATGCCTCCTGACTGCTTCGATGCATGATGTCCCCAGCATCACGACAACAATGCAGCCAAAAGCCAATTTTCTTTCTATATTCAAAAGATATTTTTAAACCATGATAGGTATACAAAAATCTTTTCAATATAAAAAGAACATGAACTTTTTGACATACTGTTGTCATGATGCTGGGGATGTTGTGCTACATATATAGTTTCATGAAATAAGCTTTTAAGCTGCACTAGTAACCACTTGGTGTCACATCACTAGTACAGCTTAAAAGCTTATTTCACCAAAGTTAGTGACAAGTTAGACTTTGTAGATATTACAATTGATTTTTAAATATATTATATATACAGAAGAATAGATACTTATCCCCCATTTATATGTTTCCTGGTTTGTTTATACACCCCATTATGCACCCAAACAATGCTCAGATATCATCAGATATGCATGCCTTGTTTGCGCGCACACCGGGGTGTACAAACAAATCAGGCAATATATACACATTCTTTCTTATATACTCTGCGCATGTGAGGTATGCATGTGTGCACCCTATGTGTGGGGGGTATATAAACTAAGCCCTTCTTCCTGCCTTTCCTTCTTCTCTTCTGTTCTCTCCACTAAAGGGGAAGACAAGAAGAAGACCCTTTCCCTCCTTCTCTCCTTCTCTCTTTCTCTACTTGCCTTCTACTTTCTATCTCTTAACTACAGGCTCTTCCACCCCCCACACCCACGATTCTCTTTTTTCTTTATCTTTTTTTCCTTTTTGTTTTTTCCCTTCCTCTAACTGCGATAGCACCCCAGATGTTGATCAGATGTCTGGTGAACAAGGGAGAGTAAGTACACCACACCACACCATTGAATGTCTGGAGTGAGCAATATTTACATTTCTTTTCCTCTTAGACATCCCGCTATCTCTATCATTCCTCCTGCCTAGGTCCTTCCTCTCGTTCTGCTATGGGGAAGTCAAGTGCAGATGGGGAAGGAAGTACAGTCCACCTAAGTTTCATCATTTGATAATTACTAGCCTTTACTCTTTTTTTCTTAAGTCTCCCACTGCTAAGCCTGTCGAACTGTATTGGCTGAGTGGGAAAGAGAGAGCACCAGCATGAACCATTACGAGAATCCTGAGTCAGTCAATTTCATCAGAGAGGCTACCTTTCGAGCTGGCAGTGGAGGATTCCTTGTATGTCAAACCCAACCTACACTCATCTTTCAGAAACATTTAAAATACTACTTGTAGGGGAGGCTATAGCAACATAGTATATGGCAAAGGTTATGGTGGGTTCACACACCTGCACTAGTTTACTATTGCGTACAGTGCCTGGTATAGCTATATCAAGGCCCACTAACTGATCCCTCACTGGAGCTCCACTGCCTGACTCAATCCAAATTAGATTCAGTCATTGGGTATGCTCACTGACTTCTTCAGGTCATGGCCCAGCTCGCACTTGTGAATGACAAGCACTATGCAGATGACATCTGGGAAGTGGAGCACCACCTCAGGTTTTTAGTCCATGACATGGCCAAGAACATGAGGATGTTGAATAGGTGTCATCAGGTAGAGGGACAGAAGGTTGGTAGTGAGATCGAGGCACATCCCAGTAAGTGTAGCCCCATCCCATCTATTATATGCTATCCTCCTGCTAATTGATATTATCAGTGGCTCAATCAGATTGGGCCTCCCCTTATTGCCCATGGGCAATCAGGATCATTACCATTCATCAGTCACGTACCCAAGAAACTGAGCACCCATTCCTTAGCCACCCCTAGTGTGCTGATAACTCTAACCAAGGAATTGCCTGGGGAGTCATGGCATCACTGAGGATGAAAGGTGTGCTCAGGGTAATCAAGTGGCAATGTGTGGAGGGGGCAATCCAATGCCCCTGATATCTCCTCAGGGCAACTGGTCAGGGCACTCAGTTACTTAGTCGGGTCCCCTGAAATCATCTCCCACTCATGGAACTCATCTTTCTTGTTGAAGATGAGAACATCGTGGTGTGGCTCCTTGCCAATGATGGCAAACACTCCTTGGACCTGATGGTCCTCGAGCCCCGCCTCAGTACGGGAGAGTAGCAAGACCAGACCCCTATGCCTACCTATAACATATGTCCCTTCTTTGACTGCAAGGTCAGGGATCACTGTGGATGGCCTGGAGATGTCGAGGAGGGCATGGAAGAGGAGCAGGTAGAGGAGGAGGAGCAAGATCATGGCGAACATGCTATTGTAATTGAAGAGGTAAGTTTCTAACCCTAACTATATTGTAGTTACTATCTTAGATAATCATAAAATCATATGATGAGGACGAAGAAATCGATGAGGAACCAGGTCCCTAACACCGTCCTCTCACCAGGAGCCTGGACTCCCCATCCATCACTCCAGCAAAGCCTCCTGGCCTGTAGGCGTAAGACAAGCCCAGCAGGTTGCTTAATCTTGTCCAACGGCTACCTTGGATAGCTGAGTTCCATGCCACTCCTGGCACTGTCACCAGCTCTTGCTCTGTCATGTCTAGGAATGGCAACAACAATGCTGCTACCTCCTACCTGGGTCCACCAGTTGTCCAGACTCTGACACCCCCCCTTTGCAATCAGCCCCCTCTTTGCACCAAGCCCTCCCATAGTGCCAGGCCACCCTGCAGGCTGCCTCTCACCCTCCTACCTCTAACCCAATTCCTTCCACCCTAGAGACCCCCCTTGCATCCTGGCAATGAACAAGATACTGGGGTCCATGGAAATAATACCTTTGTAGCTTTTTTTCATAGTTTCCTTTTTTTTTTTTTTGCTAAGTACCTTTTGGTTAGGTAGTTTTTAGATAGGGAGCTTTATCTCGTAGTGTAAGAAAGAAAATTAAAAATTTGCTAACCAATACAGGATCTTTTGTGATGTTGAGTGCATCTATATTGTAGTAAAGATACCATGGGATGCACTTGCTTTATTGTCTCATATTGTGAGCCATTATGATGTTGAATACCTGGCATGTGATAATAGTCATAACACCATGCCCCCTTACTTCGGCATCTGGTGTTTTCTGGATTTGGTGCATCTCATATTATCTATCATTAACTGGGCTAGAGTCAGCTCATGGTATGACAATTATCTACTAGGGTGTTGAGGTTAGTGATGAGACAAACCTGGGTTTGAAGTTAGTCAGAACTGGCTGGGCTACAACCCCTCTACATCTCATCACTAACATCCATGCATGACCAGGTTAGATTGCTTTAATTCAACCTTTCCAGTATTCAAAGCGTGTTGACTCAACACCAGGAGAGGATTTCAGACACCAATAGTACTAGTTAGGTAATGTGAAAATACCACAGCACCAATAGTGTTCGTAAACAATACTGTTCATGGCTAGATTTTATTAAGCCACCCATACTAGCAACACCCTTATTTTGTCTAACCTTTTCATGCCAGAGTCTTGAGTCCAATCGTAGTTGAGAATGCTTAGATTATTATGAACATAATATTGAACACTTTTCAAATGCCATTTTGCAGGAAAACCTTTTCCAGCAATAATGAGTGATAGTTAGTGATCCTACACCCCTCCCAGAGCTCTGTGTATTAGACTTGATGTATCATATAGAACACGAGAAAAGTATACAAACTTCTCACCTTAACCAAACTGTTAATACAATGCCAAAAGGCAGGGGTAACATATTTCTACATTCCAGAAGCCTCATGGTGTCGCAACCAAACAACATCCCATGGCATCACGGTTGTAACAGCATGACATCCCATTGTGTCACAGTCATGACACCAGTACTTGTACCCTGATCCTCACACCTTCTCCTGTGTATCTCCATATTCTCTGATATGGGTCTCCCCACTCTAGCTACTTCCTCTCACTGCCCACCCATTCCCTCAAGTCATTCTAATTTCTACATGCACCAGCCTCTTGGGATAACCTCTGTGACTCTTATTTCTGACCAACCACTCAGGGGTGGCAGAGGGAGAAAGTTACAAACCA
Source organism: Choiromyces venosus 120613-1 (assembly GCA_003788595.2). Lineage (NCBI taxonomy): Eukaryota > Fungi > Ascomycota > Pezizomycetes > Pezizales > Tuberaceae > Choiromyces > Choiromyces venosus. The sequence continues at coordinate 63,270 of ML120537.1, read as the reverse complement.
GTGTACATCTCTCTATATAGGGCTTCATGGGTGGTATACCTTTGGGAGCATGTTGTGAGATTTTTCAGTTTGCAAGAATTGGCATTCTAATAGGTTTACATCTGTTTGTGGAGCCTCTCCTCTGTGCAGATACTCATGATACTAGAACTTACCATATTCTCAACAGACTACCTTGTGCTCCATGATTCTAAATGGACTATATCATGCTACATCTTTCTCAACTCCCCCAACATTGTACTAATAATAGCACAATGGGAAACCTTATGCATTCCCCCTACCACCAAACCCCCACCTGTATAAGACAAAGGCTTGGGAGCAAGAAGCTGGTAACAATTGATACTACGGTACATCCTACATTGAAGTCCCATGTCAATAGGGAGTCTACCTTGATGAAGCTCTCTCAGCACAAGGGCAAGCAACTAAGGTTCAGACCAAGGACTGATAGTGAAATAGAAGTCTGATTTGATAAGGGAATGTCCCTGACCCAGGAGGACCAGGTGACCTGTGAGGAGGCAAAGAAGAGGGGTGAGAAGGTGTTCCATGTTATTTAGGGCAAGCAAGGCATGCAATAGCAGTTGTGTAGTATATGTCATGCAATGCTCAGACAACACATTCTTAGTAAACATTATCAATGTCCTCCACAATGGAGATATTGAGACATATAATTCACGTCCATACTGGGCTAGCCTGCAAGCGCTATCCCTGGACCAGTGTGATGTGCTCAGTGCCATATATCACCAAGTCAACATTGCCACACATGAGCTGTATATGGACCTGAATCGCAAATATTGTAACCTTCTTGTTGTATTTGCCAATCCAGCCTCCGCTATCTACAGTGAGGAGGTTGGGACAAGGATTGTGAAGCAGGCTACAGACAACATTACCAAGTACTGTGAGATTCAGCCTCAGAGGCTACGATACAGTATATGTCACAATCATACTGAGGATTGGCTCCTGCAAAATCCACAACACTATGCCTATCCAAACTCAAACTATGGCGTGTTCTATTGGGCCATTTGGGCACAACTGAGATATGTGAACCTATGACCCATGTTGATTAAGGATACCAATGACGTGGGTTCAAATTCATGTAGAGACCTACAAGCATTCCTTGCCTCATTACAAAATATCACACAGCTTAAGCAGTTACTTCTTCGGGCTATTGACAGGCCACAATGTAACACAATGTAGTCTACTATTGCACTATTACCCCATTACTTCCAGAATCTCTGGACCAGTTATGACAATGAGTGCTTTTCCCTAAGTACATGCCTCATCAATGTCATATAGAGCTGTACCTGCACTAGGGTGACCTTGACAAGATGATGACTGTGCCATCGGGACAGTTCAAAGCAGCCAGGTTTTGCATATTTGATTTAGAACTGTGCTTTCACGTTCCTGCTGGTTTGTTCTAAGGCATCCGCAGCTGCAAGTTAACCAACTTTACAAGGCTCTGGACTAGTTCCTGACTCTGCTTGATTTCAACAATGTATGGGTCCCTGTTGTAGCAGGTGTCTCAGAGTCAGACTGAGACTGGTGCTGCTAGGGGGCAGACGTGCAAGCAGAATCATAATTGCAAGAATGGCACTGCTCTCCCTGATCTCCAGAACATGGGTTCCTATTCTGAATCCTTTCTGGGAAAGTAACTTAACTTATTTGTATGATAGGATCTATCTGCATTCTGTTATTTTGGACTAGCCCAGAGGGCATGTAGCTGTATAGATATGTGGATATGTGGATTTGTAGCAGATCAGAATAAAAAACATAATATGAGAACACTTGATAATGTAGCCAGAAACAAGGTTCTTAAGCCTACCATGATGTGTAACCAATATTTGTGAAATAAGCTTCTAATTTGCACAAGTATTGTAATAAGAAGTGACGTTACACGATGGCCCATGAAGAGAGAGCAGCTGGTATTACAGCAGAGAAGATGAGTTGATCAGATAAGATGGGTTGATACAAGGCATCAAGCTACAAGTGCTAAGCATGTTTGGATACTAGTTACAGTTCACCATGTGCAAACTCCTTGACCCAGTATTCCACTAACATGCATCAAGATCAACACTATATAGTACTCCTTCACCTCATAAGATATAGAGGACCCCAGAGATTGACTAGTCAGACTTTCACCATGACTGTTAAATGTCCATTTTGTCGCCAAGGGTATGTGTGGGGAGGCGCATATGAGAAACACCTATGAACTGTACATGCAAATCTGGGTATCACACTTGCCTCTACCATACGACATGCACCTTCTGTGAGTCCTATTAATGACATGAAAACAAACCTATTCCTTGACCCCGAGGTAAATTACAACAACAAATAGGCTAATGCAGACTATAAACCTAATACGCACCTTGCTGCATGTGACGCCGATGCATTGAAAGATGATATCTCATATGAGTCTGATACTGAAGTACTCAAACATAATACCTCGGTGACAGCCAGCAGACAAGTACACTACCCAGGTGCTGGAGAAGTAATTGGAGATGTCAGCGGGTTTAAAGATGAACACTGTACTCTGTGTTAGGATCTGTCGGTCTCATTTGCCAATGGTCACAATTTCAAACTGACATCTTGGTTCATTCAGAGCAAGGCCTCAAAGTCTGGAATCAATGAATTCTTTTCCAGCAGTCTAGGTAGTAGCTGTGCTTCAGTCAGCTATGCTTCAATGCACATGCTGGAGAATGATCTCCAATTATTTGACCCCTACAGTACTTATCTACAATTGTTTGAAGGTGAAGTTGACAATGGCAAAAGGACACAGCATTTCTTCTATTGGAACATCCTTGATTGTGTCAGATACCTTCTTCACCAGATAGGATACAAGGATGACTTCGTCTACATACTGTGGCGTGAAGATGACCACAATGGATATAGGATATATGCTGAAATATATATGGTGGACTGGTGGTGGGACATCCAAGTACTGTACACCCTGCTTTGCCACCTCCTTCACCAAAGTACTGGCTAACTGTTAACAGGATACATTTCCACATGGTGCAACTCTAGTTCCAATAATTAGAATGTCTGATCAGACATATCTTACTAACTTCTCAGGTGACAAACAAGCGTGACCTGTCTATATTATGACCAGAAATCTCCTCTCAACTAGGCGTAAAAGACCTGGATCAATGGCAGTTCTCCTTCTTGCACTATTGCCTGTCCTGCCCAAGTTCTCACAGTCCTTATCAGTAGACAACCTGCTGAGACAAATCAATGCTGACGTACTATAAGACGTATTTGAACTCATACTGTCACCCTTGCAACATGCAGTGATTGACAGTGTCTCAATTGACTGTACTGATAGGAAGGTCCAGCGGTGCTTCCCTATCTTGTCCACATGGGTTGCAGACCATATGGAAAACGTTGCACTACATGGGGTAAAATCTAATGCCTGTCCAAAATGTGAGGTCCATCATGATGCATTAGGAACCAATGTACCAGAGACATATCAGATGTGATATTTTACCACATATGAATGTCTTGAACAAGAAAATGAGCATCAGTCGACAGACTCTAGGTTGGGAGACATGAATGCCATGTTTGATGCACTTTATATCAAGATGGGATGCAATATTTTTCATGGTCTTCAACAAGTTTCAGCACCCGATCTGCACAAGCCTGACTTGCTCCATACCATTTCTTTGGCACTATTCAAGCATATGATTAATTGGATTCAGGGATTCCTCAAGAAACATGCATGACTGCATGCTTTTCACAATGCTTAGAACACTTTACTACCATACCCAAGATTCTTTCTGCACAAAATAATATACCATGAGGTTATGCAGTGGTAAGGAAAGGAGATGAGGAACCTGGAGCATTTTCTCTTAGGAGTCCTCACTTTGGCATTTAGGCAGCCTGACAGTACGCAAGTATTACTATTCAAATGCACACTTGCCTGTGTCAGGTCATTACTCCATTTCACTTTGATGGCACAATATCGAGGCCATATACCTGAGACTTCAAATTATGTGGAATAATATCTCAATCGGTTTGATGATATGAAAGATAACTTCTTGCAGTTTCGAATATTGAAGAGGACATGAGCAAAGGTTAACAAGCAGTGAAGGGAGCTATGACATCAGAGAACACAGGTAAACCAATGTGTTGTGAAATCCAATCAGCATCAGGTACAAGAGGTGGATCCTGAAAAAGAGATCGACAAATGTATGGAAATAATCTATAAAGAATCTCATTTCAACTTCATTATCATGTATCTACTAAGTCACTTTAAGGGTTATATATACCAGTTTGGCAACATTCAGATGTATTCCACAGAGTTAGGAAAGCTCGCACATAAGGAACAAATCAAGGATGGTTAGTGCCATTCAAATAAAAACGATGCCATAAAACTGATCCTACACAGTTGTTAGGATCCTCCTGTATGATCACTCCTGTTATATAACTGGGCAACATGCAACAATACTATATCAATATTGTATTAGATATCTCAATAGGGAATAAATACTCACAATCATATTTATCAATCTCTACTTAATCTTCCTCATACTAAGTTCTTATCGCGAGTCTTATATCTACTCTGCCTGCCTAAAGCTAAGTTTATTCATTCACTTCTTCCTTATCCTATAAGGAAGATATCGTAATGTTTCTTTCTTAGTAAAGAGCATAAAGGTATTTTGTATTCATAAAGTCATAAAGTTATATCTTAGGAAATAACTTAGGTGGTTGTGTGAAGAACTAACTACCACATCCTATGCTCCTCCTTATATAGTCCTTCCAACAACTCCTTTACAAATCAACAACTATTATGGGTCACAACTGTGACCCATACACTTGCATAACATAATAGCCCCATGACCTCAAATAGGTCATGTGTGCAAAACTACTTATAACTCAAGTAAGGTATTGCATAATCAAATCAAATATAATAACTATGACTCGCAAGTGCGAGTCATGTGTGCAACTCACATGACCTAATTGATCATGTCCACAAAAAGCCTTACAAACCTATGAACTCATAACTATGAGTCATGTGAAAACTCTTTTCTGTGCTAGGTTTGTAACACTAGCTCCCCCTTCCATATAACCTATGTCCCATTAAGCTAATGGTCCCTCACTCTCTTTCCTTTCTGTCAATTGGTTTAAGTATGCCACCAATTCCCATAGCTCCCAATTGTTTCTTTCCATCATTTCCTTTAGCAATTTATTTTCCCTCTCTTTTATTTCCAATTTCATCACCGAAATCACTACTCTCTATTCTGCCCAGCCTGCTCTTAGCCATTGGACCTTTACCGTCCTTTCCAAATCTGCCTTTTCTTTCTGGAGAGTCCTTCCTGTCCTTACCCACATCTTTGCCTGTCCCTCAAATAGTCTCTTGTCTCTCTTAGACTTGTCCAACATCGTTTGAAGGTGGCCTATTTAGTCATATAGGTTTTTATCATAACTTGTTCTGTGGAGTTGGTCCTCAACCTTGACTACAGGGTTGTTGTTGCTGATTTTGGCAATGGTGTATTGCCTACCCTATTGTATATTTCATGGCAAGTGTATGTATCAATCAGTTTTTGTGAGATTTCCTTCTGTATCAGGCTCTACCAGGTCACATTGTTCTCTTTCTTGACCTTCAGCCAAGATTTTTTGCCCTACCTTCTTTTTGTTTTTGTCCCTGAAAACTCCGCATGACTTATTATTAGGAGGATGTTGTTGTCGCATGGTGACAATGGTGGCCTATGTAGGGGTGCTGATGTTGGTGGGAATATGGGTTCTTCCTATGATGTCATTGGTGGTGATAGGGGTGGTGATGCTGAAGGGGTCCTGTGTTTTTCTCATGGCCAATAATTTGCCCCCTCTTTTTCTGTAAAGTATGTCTGACACCCATTGTCGAAACATCCAGTCTAACAGTTCTGGTTGTGACTTTCTTGTTTGAATGTAACTTGCATGGATGCGGGGAGGTCCATCAGGTTGATCCAGTCTTTGTCGCTCATTTGTTCTTCTTCTTTGACCAGGGTTTCCTGGGTTTTCTCGATGAAACTGTTTGATTGCATGTTTAGCATTGCTAAAATTCTCACATGAGTACCATACTAAGTCATGTTTAGAGGGGTATCCTGTCCACTTAGCTTGGTACTGTAGCTTACTATTATGTTGTTGAGTATCAATAATTTGATCAAGTTCATATTCGTTTTCTCCCTACATCCCTATAGGAGGAGGTGGTTCTTTTCATTGTGAAGGTAAAGGATTGTTTTGATAAAGTTCAAGTTTGCTGATGTGGAAAACTGGGTGTTTGTTGTTCGCTGAGGGGGGAAGTACCAGTTTATATGTGTTTCTTCCCACCTTTTCTATTATTTCATAATGTCCCAGTTTCTTATAATCCAGTTTTTTGGACAGTCTTGTTGTGTGAATATCTTTGGCCATAAGTTAGACTTTATCTCCTGATTCTAGTCATGGATCTAGTTTTGTGTGTTGATCGGCATTTTCCTTCATCATCTGTTTTGCAGAAATAATCACTATTCTGATTATGTCATATAATTGACTCATATATTCACTTTTCAATATTTTTGTCATTTTCTCATTACCCATAGGTTCATTAATGGGGTGATGTCCATAGTTCACATAGAATAGTATTGTTTTAATTATTTCTTGTATCAAGTTAATATAGGCGAATTCTGCAAACAGTAGGTATCCTTCCCAATCTTTTTGAGAGTATTCCACATATGCTCGAAGGAAGTGTTCCAATAAAGAATTTGTCCTTTCCATTTGTCCATCTTTCTGGGGGAAATAGGCTGTACTCAATCTTCAATTGATGTCCAATCCTTTGGCTATCTCTGTCCATATGTCCAATGTGAATATTGACCCTTGATCTGTGATACTGTCATTTGGTAGTCTACGCAGTTTGAACATATTTTTCATGAATAGCTGTATAAATTGTGTTGTCTTCATGTCTTTGTGACAGGGAATAACATGTGACATTTTAGTCATGTGGTCTACTACAACCTATATTGCATCATAGTCATTTGATTCTGGTAAGTCTGTAATGAAGTCCATACTGATCAATTTCTATAGTTTCTTGAGGGTTTCTAGTGGGTGTAGTAGTCTATAAAGTGCACAATGTATTGGTTTTATCCATTGGTACATGTTGCAGTTTTTGATGTATTGTTTAATATCATTCCTCATTTCTAGCCAGTAGTAAGTTCATTGTACTAGCTCCATGGTTTTTGCCACTCCCCCATGACTACTTTGTGGTGCATCATGGTTACATTCTATTGCTTTCATTCTAAAGGGTTCTTTCTCTGGTAGTTATATCTTTCCTTTGTACTAAAGGCATGCTTCTTTCTATTCTCATAGCCCTAGGGCTACTTTTGGAAATTCCTTATCCCCTCTTTCAAGGGCTTGCCTTGTTTTTCCCAATTGTTAATGTTTTCCAGTTTTTTCCCTGATTTCGTCTCAGATGCTGGTTTCCATTTTCTGTAAATTCATGGTATTGATTTCTTCTTTTCCAGATTCATATTCTTCATCTGTAAATATTTCTTTTGGTAAGAGAATCCATTCTTTCAGAGTTTTTCTTTCATCCCCTTCACCTGGCAGGTCATCTGACCTTCTAGTGAGTGCATCTGGTTTCCCTCCATCCTTTCCAGGTCGATATTCTATCCTGATATTATAACTGCTTAATTCTTCACTCTATCAAATTTGCCTCTTATTTAGTTTCTTGGTAGTGGTGAATGGTACCAGGTCTTTGGGGTCTGTGAGTATTTTTACTGTGTGAGGGCTTCCTTCTGCATACTTTCACCACTCCTTGAGTGCTTGCATTATTGCTAATAATTCTTTGTTGTGAATGTCATCATTGCATTCTGCCTTGGTCATGGTTTTTGATTAGTACACCACTGGCTTCCATATTCCTTTTTCGTCTTGTTGTAATATTATACCAGAACAGAGATAATTAGATGTATCTGTTTCTATCATTATGGCCTAATCTGGGTCAAAATAACATAATATGGGGGCAGTGGTAAATTTTTCTTTTAGTGCTTTGAAGGCTTTTTGAGCGTTCTTTTCCGAGTCCCATTTCTGGTTTCTCTTTGTTAACTCATATAACATCAGCAAAAATATTATCTTGCGCCCGGTGCATCCTGTGCATCTGATGCACAGGGTACCCATAACGATAACCGTTAACCAGGACGTACTGTCAAACAGACGTCACATCCTGACGTCGAGTCGTGCACCTGGTGCATCCTGTCAGTATCCAGGCACGGACCCCTACACCAGGTGTACCCTGAGAATGTCTGATTCTGCACTCTTGCATCCTAACAACGTCTGATCCTCGGGTGTTGCATCCTAATAATGTTTGATTCTCAGGTGTTGCATCATAATACTATCTGATCCTAGCCTGTTGCATCCAGACGCTACTTGATCCTAAGCTCTTACATTGTGGTGACACCTAATTCTGGTGTCTTCTATCCTGACATCGCATCCTCACCTGTGTGCATCGGGATTCCATGATACTCACATTGCACACCCGGGCTCTGCCTATCATCAGGCTTTTCCATCCCGATTCTTTCTACGTGACGCTCCTCTTGTTTGGATCCCCCCCTGCATACATGATGCGCCCAGATTTTACCTCGACCACAACATCTCATCTTGATGTTACTACTTCATGTCTGGACCTCCTCAGGATGCCTTCCGAAGTGTGGTGAATTACCCCTGACGCTGTCTGCACGTTGCACTTGGTATTGTCCAATCTTCCCAACTCCCTCCTGATATCCGATATACTACATTGTGACTGCCCGGACACCCTCCGGATGGCTACTTTTCATAGATTCTACAGTGAATATCGCTTTGATTATTCCTTTGCACTACGTCCTTTGGTTTCTATTGTAGTGTTGTCATAATAAGCTAAATCAAATCTGTTACACATAATCTTTACATGTTCTGAATTCCCCTTAATCACCCTTAGTGACAGTCCCACCCCCCCACTCACCATTGTCCGGCTTACAACGACATCCCCGCTAGTGCTCCTTGCACTTCATGAGAATCCCCAAGGCTCAACGAGACCCCCCAAGATAGAGAAGGGATCCCTGCTGGTGCTGCTTGCGCTTCCTGAGAATCCTCTGGACTCAGAGGACCCGAACCTTGTAACTGAAGCTCCCAGGCTACCAACATCTTGCTCAAGTCACACCAGGTGTCAGTTTCGGGTGATGGATGATGGAGTAACCCCATCGTGGGATATAAGGTTAGGGCAAACTGATGGGATTGGGACGGTCACCATGTGGAGGGTAACTAGGTTTCCCGATGTTTGTGTGCAGTAGTTAGTCCGCTGCATTTTAGTCTGCGTTGCGTTCCTTTTACTTACAGAGCATTGAACAACGAACACTCGTCTCTCAATGTCTTCTCGACAGTTTCCCACTGCGCACAATTGGTGATCCAGGAAAGTGTTGCCATCAGGTTATGAGCCCGGCGCATTAGCAGATGAGCCACAATTAAAAATAAAAAAGAAGTTTCGCTTCCCTTTTTTCTTGTTCTTTTTCCGTCAAGTTTGTTCGTTTCGATTCCCGTGTACCTTTCGCTATGGAAAAATTGCACGAGAAAATTACACCACCACAATTGGACGCCAGATATCGCCGAAGAAGAGCTCCAACGAGCAGTACTGTCGGTAATAAATACCAAAGATGAAGGAACAAGACGGTACACCATCATTGGTCGGGATGAGTTTCGCGAAGCTCGATAGGTCCAACCATCGATTGTGGGTGATGAGGATGACAGATTACCTGCAGAGAGAGGGTCTGTGGGATCTGACAATGCAGGAAGAAGACATCTTGGAGAACCCTTCCGTGGATGATAACGATTACGAGAAGAAGTTAGAAAAATATCAAACCCAGAGATGACGGATCCAAAAAGCAATCGGTACTCTCCGTTTGGCGATGACAGATGCAGTAGCTGTCGGATATTATGGTTCGACTTGGAACACACCAGCGAGGATCTGGGAAGACGTCAATTCGAAATACGAAATGGCTACTGGTTACGACTCGAATGATCTACAGAAACAATTATACGAATGTTTGCTCGAAGATGCCGGTTCTGTTCTGAATTACCTGAATCAAATTCGAGAACTACGTGATAAGCTCTTGATGTGCGGGCAGCCCCCGACTCATGCGCAATTAGTCTTTCATATCTTTGAAGGTTTACCAAAGACACTGGAGTGGAAGACGTGGGTTATGGTAACTCGAGCACCCCTTCCATCTCAGACTACAATTGCTGGGTATCAGAAGTTGAAGACGCTTCTCACCGCGTACAAAGTTGAGCTTCGGAGAGAACAATCGATCCTACCCGAACAAGCCCTATTTACGAAAGTTCAAAGAAATAGGCCGAACCCGTCCCATGGTCAGTATCACGCGAGTCGACAAAGTGAGAAGACCGGAGGACAGAGTCAGCGGTCCACAGCCTTTACTGGAAATTGTCACCGGTGTGGTAAAAAGGGCCACAAGAAAGTTGATTGCTGGCAAGGGAATCGGGAGAGTAAGCAAAATGGTCGACCACTGAGAGGAAGACAAGATACGCGCTGGAGTCCCCGCGGGGGGACCATGCCAACAGAGTAGACGAGAATGCCTGGTTGAGTGAGGAAAAAGCGATGAGTATGGTTGAGCAGAAGGCGGTGGTTTTGGGGGAGCCAGAGAAAGCTGGTGTGAGAGTGAAAGAGGAGTGTGAAAATGGAGTAGAAGAGGCACTGAGAGGAGTTGATATGGAGAACAAGATGGAATGGGTCGTTGATTCGGGGTGTACAAATCATATGACCAGACACCGACATGTTTTCATCGACAATACCTACATTTCTTTACCCCCCCATCAGCGTCAGATGAAGACGGCAACGGGGGAGATAGTCTCAGCAGCCAGGATAGGAACAGTTCGAATGCATATTTGGACACCTGCCGGTGGGCGAGAACCACTACTTTTGACCGATGTGCTTCATATACCTGGAGCGACTAAGGCTGGTTTGATGTCAGTCAGTCAGTTGATAAAGAAAGGAATATAAATCGCATTTACAGATGATGCTTCAGAGTTTTACAAAGACGGAATCCTTGTCGCAATGGCCGAAAAACAAAATCGATTGTATAAGATAATGCAGAACAGAAGTTAGAAGGATTTCGGTTTGCTTATATCACGGAAAGACAACTCGATGACAATGCTTTGGCACCATCGGCTGGGACATCCACATCTACCAGCAGTCCTAAAGATGAGTAACGGAGAAGTGGTGAGTGGAATGCCTTGTTTGCAGGCAAACAGTTCCAAGAACCATTGTACGGCCTGTCTTATGGGAAAAATGACGCATACGCCGTTCAAAGCATCGACGCACAAGACCACGGCACCTTTGGAGTTTGTTCATTCAGATCTTTGCGGTCCTATGCGGAACAAATCTATCAGAGGATGTTCGTATTTTATTCTTTTCGTGGACGATTTTACAAAGTTTACAACGATCTATTTCCTGAAATCGAAGAGTGAAGCTGCTGGCCATTTCCAAAATTACCAGGCGGCAGTCGAGAAACCTTTCAGCGGGAGTGCGAAGAAGTATCAGATCAAAGCCATCAGGACGGATGGAGGAGGGGAATACTCAAGTCGTGAGTTCCAAAAACAATTGAAGAGGTCCGGGATTGCATGGCAAGTCACTGTTCCATATACGCCTCAGGAAGATGGAGTGTCGGAAAACAGTAACCGGGTGTTAGTGGGGAGGGCAAACGCACTTCTACAACACGCTGGAGTGCCCAAGAGCTACTGGGCAGAAGCACTTTTGGCCACTGTTTACCTCAAGAATATGTCGTTGACGAAGGGGACACACGGGATAGATACTACCCCCTACGAGTTGTGGTTTGACTCGAAGCCTGATATCAAACACCTCAGAGTGTGGGGATGTGTCGCCTACACGTTTATTCACCCCGCAAACAGGACGGACAAAAAGTGGAGTCCGAGACCTGGGAAGATGATGTTTGTTGGCTATACCCAGACCACAAAGCAATACAGACTCTACAATCCAGCAACGAAACGGTTGATCGTGTTACAGGACATCGTTTTCCATGAAGATACGTCGTACTGCAACCCGACGGATCAACAGATTTTTCTACCGTTCCGAGATGAGTCGGAAGCTACAACAGTCTCCCGATCACGGAGTCCCGAACGGAAGGAAATACCACCACCACCACCACTACCACGATCACCACCCACTGTCGTAGCAGAAGGTTCCTCAGATGACAGAAGACCTGGGATTTCAAGATCTAGTTTGGGACCCCGTACGAAGTCAGAGATATGCAACAGCCTTGGTCCGTAGTGGAACATTCGTGAGCGACGTAGAGGGAGGAGGAGTTCAGAGCAGATTGTAACAGTAGTAGGTGATGGTGGAGTTGTGGGGGAGATGAGAGAGGAACAGAGGAGAAGAAGTGTGAATGATGAACAAGTGAGTGCTACAAATCTCGGAATCGATTCTTCGTTTATGGTCACAGATGGTCCAGGATCGATTGCCGCAGCGTTGAGTGGTACTGCGAGAGAAGAATGGATTGGTGCAATCAACTCGGAATTGCAATCACTGGAAGCACACGATACCTGGTCAGTGGTGCCATTCTCGGAAGAACCGGAAAATCTACGAACGATTTCTTCACGCATGGTTTTACAAGAGAAGTTGGGGGAGGATGGAAGAGTCGCTCGTCACAAAGCGCGTTTGGTCGCTCACGGTTTCCGACAATGACCCGGAATCAACTTCATGGAAACCTACAGTCCAACAATCTCATTCCCCGCGATTCGAATGGTTTTATCGAAGGCCACAGTTGAGGATAAGGAGAATGCGCAGCTTGATATTGTTACAGCTTTCTTAGAAAGCGAGATACAAGAAGAGATTCACCTACAACTTCCGAAAGAGTTTCGAGTTTCCTCCGAAGGAAAGATAGTACTTCATGAGAGTGGAACCGGACTGGAGAATGTTGTGGTTCGGCTGAAGAAGAGTTTGTATGGTCTCAAGCAAGCCGGTTGTAACTGGTACAACACGCTCAAGTCGCATCTGGAGAAAGAACTCGGGATGACGAGCTCCAAATACGAAGCCGGTATTTACACAATGGAATCTGGCGCGACTATCATCATATGGGTTGATGATATGCTACTGATTGGTAGCACAGAGGAAGTCACCTGGATGATGTCGGCGATTCGCAAATGATTTAAGATCAAGGATCTAGGAAGCGTTAAGTTCTTCTTAAGCATGTTGGTTGAGCGAGACCGGAAGAAATGCCAGATATACCTGAGTCAAGGCGGATATCTAAATAAAATCCTGAGATGATTTCAGATGGAGGATTGCAAGGGGTGTGCAGCGCCCATGGACCCCAAGGGCAAACTCCACAACCGTTTGGACGACGAAGAAGCAGTAGAGAAGTTGGTATACCAAGAGGTGGTTGGAAGCCTGACGTATGCGGCGATCACAATCAGGCCTGATATAGCCTACGCTAGTGCGCTAGTTGGACGATTTGCATCTGATCCGTTGATACATCACTGGACTGCGGTGAAGAGAATTCTACGATATTTACAACAGACGAAAGGAATTCGCCTTCGCCTCGGGAGCACAGCCAATCGGAGCATTGGGGGTGTAAGCGGACACCCAGGAAATGCCCCAATTGTCGTCTACACTGATGCCGATTTCACCGGAGAAGTCGATGGGATGCGATCTACGAGTGGATTCACGATACACGATCGATACGGAGCGATGGTTCATTGGAAGTCGCAAAGACAGAAGACTGTGGCGAAGTCGACCGCAGATTCGGAATTCAATGCTACAGGACTGGCCGTGGAAGAAGCAATTTGGTTAGAAAAGCAACAGGCAGAGTTGGAAGGAAAAGAAGGTAGAAGTGAAGGGACATGTTTAGTATCAGCGTTTAATGATAATCAAGCATGTATCGCTAGTCTGATGAATGGGCAGTTTAAACCATCAACCCGGCATGTGGGTGTGAAATATTTCTGGTTGCGCGAACTAGTAAAGGACGGAAGTGTGGAGATTTTGTACGTTAGAACTGATGAGATGGTCGCAGATGGGCTCACGAAGGGATTAGAGCGAGGAAAACACCAGAGGTTTATCGAGATGTTATCATTGACTACCTAATGTATTTAGTTATTTATGCCTGAGAGGCGGATATGTTTTTTACTTTTTTTACTTTTTTAGTTAGTTAAAAAGTTTTTTCTTTTTTTTTGTTTACTTATTTAGAGAGATAGACGATGGGATTAGGGGGAGTGATGGAGTAACCCCATCATGGGATATAAGGTTAGGGCAAACTGATGGGATTGGGACGGTCACCATATGGAGGGTAACTAGGTTTCCCGATGTTTGTGTGCGGTAGTTACTCCGCTGCATTTTAGTCTGCGTTGCGTTCCTTTGACTTACAGAGCATCGAACAACGAACACTCGTCTCTCAATGTCTTCTCGACAGTTTCCCACTGCGCGCAATTGGTGATCCAGGAAAGTGTTGCCATCAATAGATTCCGACGTTCCTGATGTCCTACTAGGTCCAAGTTCCAGTGATTAGTGTGTTGCGGTACAGCCTGTGTAGAAGTGTGGTTGGATATCTGACTCTCAAGCTCAGCGCTTATGGCTTCCCAATCGTCATCGTATCCTTGACGGCAGTCCCGCAGTACCCCGTGAACTTGCGCAACCCTCTTATCGATTGTTGCTTGAATATTTTCGACAAAGATATCCTGGATCCTCCGTGGGCACTTACCCGAGGTTTCTTTTTGCTGATTAAAAAGGTCATGTATGTTTGGTAACAGGTTAGCCACCCCGGTCACGAATGAACAGTTGGATGACTCAGAGACTCACCCCTGGGTCCCTGAGGCTTGAAGTCTCTGGGCTCCTGATATATCTCTGTTTGCCATGCATGCAGTGTATGGCAGATTATGGTGCATGTCAAGAAGATCACATTGCCATAGATGCGCGCAAGAAACCCAGGATCCACAATACCTTGCATCTTCTTCCCTGCAAAGTACTTACGGAAAATCACCTCAGGAATCTGGGGCTCAAGGAATCGTAATGTCAGGCCCTGGGTTACGTCCAATTACAGTCAGTAGTGGTCACAATATATGGTAGGCATCTGGTGGAGACAAACATTGTACCCTCTCGCATCACACATAAACCTGTCCCGTTCCTGCAGATAATTGACTCTGCGCGCTATAGTTGTGTGATCGTCCGGCAGACTGTTTAACTCCACAATCTCTTTCTTCACCTGATGTACAAACTGGGATCATACCCCAGAGTGTTTTTGGCATATCTTTCTATGTTAGTATTGCATTCTGCATTGCATCATATGTGCCTGAGTCCACTTACCAAACTTATGCACTGCTCTGAGTGTTGGATGCTTTCGGCATCTGCAATATTAGCAAGTGTGGCATCCCAAACTTTGTACACCTAGGCTGTCAGAGCAACAACATTCGGGAGTGGCTGCTCAAACAGGGTGTACTGTAGAATCAGAGTCTTCGCATCATCTAATATGGCCCTTTCCGCACCTATCACTAGATTTCGTCGAGAGTGAGGAGCTGGACTAGAGATCAGGGTACCAGACACAGGACCATGCAGGCTACCTAGTGGGGACAATAACTGTGCATCACTCGATGATGGGAACATTGGAGGACTGTAGGCTCTCCACTGAATTATGCATCCAAGATCCATGGTAGTATGCTGAGCAGGACCCATCTCCTGAGACCCTGATGTGATCGAAATGCATATAGTTCTCCCCTGATTGTCTCCCTTTCTGTTAGCTACTTGTGAGCCATGATCACCTCTGGATCTGGGGCCATGTGCAATATCAATGCCTTCTCCATCAGGTTTGGTGTCTGATTCTGTTTCGTCTGGTCTATGTGAGATTTGGTACTCATCACTACTATCGTCCGATAGATGCACTGTTTGGGTATTTGGTTGATCATTGGGTTTGATTTCGGGTTCTGCATGTGCCGTGGTCAGCATTGTGCCCTTCCGTTGGCACTTCAGTGCTCTTCCCGGTAGGCATGCAATCATGAGTGCAGAAGAATCCCACGTCGAGGATGCATTTTCACATTCGTTTTGACGTGTTCTGGATCTCCCTTTTCCGGATCCCATGGTACCGGGTTGCACTTCGTGTTTACCTCTATATAGATTGCCGACTCAGGGCACTCTCTGACTGCGTGTATTGGCCTATTGCTTATTCATGGTGTGTTAGGGTAGTTAGAGTAAGGTAGGTTAGGATTCAGGCTGGAGTAAAATTGTAGGTATCTCAAGCACAGTTTGGTCAAGATGAGAAGTTTGTATAATTTTCTTGTGTTGTATACAATGCGTGAGCTCTTATACGCGGGGCTCCCAGGGGGGGAGAGCGTGCACAGGATCACTGACTATCACTCGTTATTGAAGCAAAATATTTACCTCCAAAATGGCATTTTCAGAGTGTTCAACATTATGTTCTTAATAATCTAAGCATTCTCAACTACAATCAGACTCAAGACTGCGGCATGAAAAAATTAGACAAAATGAGTGTATTGTTAGAGTAAGTGGCTTAATAAAATCTAGCCACGAATGGTATTTTTTACCAACACTATTGCCACTATGGTATTCTTGCGTTTCCTAACTAGCACTAGAAGTATCTGAAATCATCTCCTGGCATTGAGTCAACACAGCTTGAACACCTAAGAGGCTGAATTCATGCAATATAACCTACTCACGCATGGATGTTAGTGATGAGATGTACAGAGGTTGTAGCATGGCCGTTTCTGACCAACTACAAACCCCAGTCCATCTCATCACTAACCTCAATACCCTAGTAGATAATCGACATATGATGAGCTAACTCTGGGCCCGTAAACAATAGACAATACGAGACATGCCAAATCAAGAAAACACCAGACGCCAAAGTAAGGGGACATGGAGCTATCACCATTATGACATACCAGGCACTCGAGATCAAAACGGGTAGCAATATGAGATGCCAAAGCAAGGGCATCCCATGGTATCTTTACTATCATATAGAGGCACTCAACATCACATAAGATCCCAAATTAGTTAGTAAATTTTTAAACTCTTTTTTTTTACACTGAGAGATAAAGCTCCCTATCTAAAAACTACCTAACAAACAGCTACTTAGCAAAAAAAAAAAGAAAAAGGCTAGGAAAATAATTGCTACAAAAGGATTATTTACAGGGACTCTGGCGTTTTGTTCCTCCCCGCGGTGCAGGGGGGGTCTCCAGGGCTGGAGGAATTGGGTCGAGGGTAGGGGGTCGAGAGGCACCCTGCGGGGGGGCCTGGCACCATCGGGGGGCTCGGCGCAAAGAGGGGGCTCGGCGCACAGGGGGGGGCATCGGGGTCTGGACAACTGGTGGAACCAGGAGAAGGCAGCAGGGGGAGAGCTGCTGACAGCGCCGGGAGTCATAAGGAACTCAGTTATCCAAGGGTGCTGTTGGACAAGATCAAGCAGCCTTTTGTGCTTGTGTTGCTCCGACAGACCAGGAGGCTCACCGGCAGTGATGGGGGGGTGTCCTGGCTCAAGGGATCCGGTTCCTCGTCCATTTCTGCGTCCTCATCCTATGTGTTTGTGGTTAGCTAAGATGGTAACATCAATATGATTAGGTTTACAAACTTACATCTTCGATCCCAATGGCATGTTCACCAGGATTTTGCCCCTCCTCCTCCTCCTCCGCCTTCTCCTCCTCCTCCTCCTGCTCCTCCACCTCCTCTACCTGCTCTACCTGCTCCACCTCCTCCTCTTGTATGGCCTCCCCGATATCTCTGGCCTGCTCACAGTGATCCCAGACCTTGCAGTCGAAGATGGGATATCTACTATAGGCAGGCGTGGTGGTCTGGTCATGATCCTGACCCTCACCGAGGCATGGCTCCTGGACCATCACGTCCAAGGAGTGTTTGCCATCGATGGCAAGGAGCCACACCAGGATGTCCTCATCTTCGCAAAGAAAGATGAGTTCCCGGAGTGGGAGAGGATCGGAGGGCGCCTGACTAAGTAACTGGGCGCCCTCACCAGTCGCCCTGACGGGATATCGGGGGCATCGGATTGCCCCCTACACACACTTCTGCTTGACTACCATGTGCACACTTTCGATGCTCAGTGATGCCATGACTCCCTAGGCTATTCCCTGGTCTGAGTCATTGGCACACCAGGGGTAGCCAAGGAATGGGTACCCAGTTTCTCGAGCACCCGACTGACGAATGATTTGGTTCCTCATTGCCTATGGGCAATAAGGGGAGGCCCAATCCGATTGAGCCACTGACAATATGTGTTACCACGAGGATAGCATATAATATATGGGAGGGGGTGACACTTACTCGTAGGTCACTCAACCTCACCACCAAGCTTCTTTCCCTCCACCAGACGACGCCCGTTCGACGTCCTCAGGTTCCTGGCTGTGTCATGGACCAACAAGCTGAGGTGGCACTCCACTTCCCTGATGTCATCGGCCCAGTGCTTGTCTTTAACCAGCATGAGCTAGGCCGCGACTGAGGGAAGGGAGTGAGCATACTCAACAACTGAATCCAATTCAGATTCAGTCAGGTGGCGGATGTCCAGGGAGCGACCGGTCAAGTCTGTCTTAACATGGTCGTGCCAGGTACTATACACAACAGTGAACTGGCATGGGTGTATGAACTCACACCAGCTTTTGGCATATGCTATGTCGCCATAGTGTCCCCTGTGAGTATTAGTTTAAATGTTTCTCACAGATGAGGGTAGGTTGGGTTTCACTCACAAGGAAACCTCCACCTCCGGCTCAAAGGGTAGCCTCTCCGACAAAGTCGACTGGCTTGGGCTGTTTGCAACCGTGTATGCCAGCACTCTCAGTTTCCCACTCTGCCCATGCGGCTTGACAGGCTCGGCAGCGGGACACCTAAGAAAAAAAAGGAAATGTTAATAATTATCACGTGATGAAACTTACACAGACTCTACTTACTTCCCCAACCGGACTTCACTTCCCCGAGGTCGAACGGCAGGAAGGATGGTCACAGCAGGAATGACTGAGATACCAGGATGTCTAAGAGGAACAGAAATATTAATATTGCTCACTCCACACAGTCAATGGTGTTATGGGGTGTACTTACTTTCCCTTGTTCGCAGGTCATCTGATCAACATCCGAGGTGCCATCGGAGTTAGAAGAGGGGGAAAAAACAAAAAGAAAAAAAAAAGAAAGAAAAAAGATAATTGCAGGCCGGAGGGGGGCAAAGAGCCACCTGCTAAGAGACGGATGGAAGAAGAGAAGTAGAGAAGGCAAGAAGGAGAGAAAGGGTCTTCTTCTTATCTTCCCCTGTGGTGGAGAGAAGAGAAGGAAAGGAGGAAAAGAGGGAAGAAGGGCAGGGTTTATATACCCTACACACATAGGGTGTGCACATACGTACCTCACGTGCACACCACACATGTACACCTGACGTGCGCACCTCACATGTGCACCTGATGTGTGCAGGGCATATAAGAAATGATGCGTATGTGTTTCCTGGTATTTTTGTACACCACGTTGTACCCGCAAACAATGCTCACACATCTGATGATGTCTGAGCATTGTTTGGGTGTACAATGGGGTATACAAACAAACCAGGAAATACATACACGGGGGATAAGTATCTATTCTTCTGTATATATAAGATATTTAAAAATCAATTGTAATATCCACGAAGTCTAACTTGTCACTAACTTTGGTAAAATAAGCTTTTAAGCAGCACTAGTGATGTGACACCAAGGAGTCAGAAGTGCGGCTTAAAAGCTTATTTCATGAAACTATATATACAGCATGATGTCCTAGGTGGCACGACAACAGTATGTTGAAAAGTTTATTTTCTTTTTATATTGAAAAGATATTTCTATACCTATTATGGGATAGAAATATCTTTTGAATAAAAAAAGAAGGTTGGCTTTTCGCCATACGGTTGTCGTGATGCTGGGAACATTGTGCATTGATGCTGCCAAGAGGTGTCGATAAAACAGAAATATGTTATCAACACGTCTTGGTATCATGACAATGGTACAGCCAAAATCCAATTTTCTTTTTTTATTCAAAAGATCTTTCTATACCATAATAGGTATAGAAATATCTGTTCAGTAAAAAGAGAAAATGGGGTTTTCGCTGTACCGTTTTCATGATGCTGGGGACGGCATGCATGCATGTTGCCAAGAGGGGTCAATAACACAAAAATATATGTTGTTGACACCTCTTAGTATCCTGACAACAGTATGGCCAAAAGCTGATTTTCTTTTTTTATTCAAAGGATATTTCTGTACCATAATGGGTATAGAAATATCTATTTTTAACAAAAAAAAAAAGTGGGGTTTTTGCTGTACGGTTCTCGTGATGCTGGGGACGTCATGCATCGATGCTGCCAAGAGGTTTTGATAAAACAGAAATATGTTATCGACACCTCTTGATATCACGACAATGGTACGGCGAAAAGCTGATTTCCTTTTTTTATTCAAAACATTTTTCTATACCATGATAGGTATAGAAATATCTTTTCAATAAAAAAAGAAAATGGGGTTTTTGCCATACCATTTTCATGATGCCGCAGATGTCGTGCATCGCTGCTGCCAAGAGGTGTCAATGAAACAGAAATATATGTTATCGACACCTCTTGGTATCACGACAACAGTATGGCCAAAAGCCAATTTTCCGTTTTTTTGTTCAAAGGATATTTCTATACCATAACAGGTATAGAAATATCTTTTCAATAAAAAAAGAAAGTGGGGTTTTTGCTGTACTGTTGTCATGATGTCAGGGACGTCGTGCATCAATGCTGCCAAGAGGTGTCGATAAAACAGAAATATATGTTATTGACACCTCTTGGTATCACCACAACGGTACGGCCAAAAGCCAATTTTCTTTTTTTTATTCAAAGGATATTTCTATACCATAATAGGTATAGAAATATCTTTTCAATAAAAAAAAGTAAAGTTGGCTTTTCGCCATACAGTTGTCGTGATACTGGCGACATCTTGCATCGATGCTGCCAAGAGGTGTCGATAACAATGAAATATATGTTATTGACACCTACTGGTATCATGACAACAGTACCGCCAAAAGCCAATTTTCTTGTTTTATTCAAAGGATATTTCTATACCATAATAGGTATCCAAATATCTTTTCAATATAAAAAGAAAATGATCTTTTCACTGTACGGTTGTGGTGATGCCGCGGACGTCATGCTTGATATAGTTTCAAGCAATAAACCTTTAAGCCACACTAGTCACCCCTTGGTGTCACTTCACAAGTGTGACTTAAAAGCTTATTTTACTAAAGTTAGTGACAAGTTAGACTTTGTAGATATTACAATTGATTTTTAAATATATTATATATACAGAAGAATAGATACTTATCCCCTGTCTATCTGTTTCCTTGTTTGTTTGTACACCCCATTGTACACCCAAACAATGCTCAGATATCGTCAGCTGTGCGAGCATTCTTTGCGGGTTCAATGGGGTGTACAACCAAACCAGGAAATGCATACGCATCATTTCTTATATATCCTGCACACATCAGGTGCACACGTGAGGTGTGCACCCTATGTATGTAGGGTATATAAACCCAGCCCTTCTTCCCTCCTTTCCTCCTTTCCTTCTCTTCTCTCCACCATAGAGGAAGATAAGAAGTAGACCCTTTCTCTCCTTCTCTCCTTCTCTACTTCCCTTCTTCCTTCCATCTCTTAACAGGAGGCTCTTCCCCCCCCCCCGGCCTGCAATTGCCTTTTTTCTTTCTACTTTTTTTTTCTTTTTGTTTTTTCCCCCTCCTCTAAATCCGATGGCGCCTCGGACATTGATCAGAAGACTGGCGAACAAGTGAAAGTAAGTACACTCCACAACACCATTGACTGTCTGGAGTGAGCAATATTAACATTTCTTTTCTTCTTAGATGTCCTGCTATCTCTGTCGTTCCTGCTGTGGCTGTCCTTCCTGCCGTTCGACCTCGGGGAAGTGAAGTCCGGATGGGGGAGTAAGTAGAGTGCCTCTAATTTTCATCATGTGATAATTACTAACCTTTCCTTTTTTACTTAGGCGTGCCACTGCCACACCTGTCGAGCCGCATGGGTGGAGTGAGAAACAGAGAGCACTGACACGCACAGTTGCGAACAGCTCGAGCCAGTTGACTTCGTCAGAGAGGCTACCCTTCCAGCCGGCGGTGGAGGATTCCTTGTAAGTGAAACGCAACCTACTCTCACCTGTGAGAAACATTTAAACTAATACTCATAGGGGATGCTATGGCGACATAGCATATGCCAAAAGCTGGTGTGAGTTTACACACCCATGCCAGTTCACTGTTGCGTACAGTGCTTGGCACGACCATGTCAAGGCGCACTTGTCTGGTGGCTCCCTGAACCTCCGCCACCTGACTGAATCTGAATTGGATTCAGTTGTTGGGTATACTTGCTCTCTTCCCCCAGTCACGGCTGGCCTCGCACTTTTTAAAGACAAGTACTGGGCCGACGACATCTGGGAAGTAGAGTGCCACCTCAGGCTGTTGGTTTGTGACATCGCCAGGTACCTGAGGACATCGAACGGGCATTGTCTGGTGGAGGGAAAGAAGGTTGGTGGTGAGGTCGAGCAACCTCCTAGTCAGTGTCGCCCCCTCCCATATATTATATGCTATCCTCGTGCTAACACCTATTATCAGTGGTTCAATCAGATTAGGCCTCCCCTTATTGCCCATAGGCAATAAGGATCCACATCGTTCGTCGGTCGTGTGCCCAAGAAACTGGGCACCCATTCCTTGGCTACCCCTGATATGCCAATGACTCTGACCAGGGAATCACCTGGGGAGTCATGGCATCACCGAGCATCAAAAGTGTGCTGAGTTTAGTCAAGTAGCAGTGTATGGAGGGGGCAATCCGCTGCCACAGATATCTGCTCGGGGCAACTGGTGAGGGTTCCTAGTTACTTAGTCGGGCGCCCTCTGATCCTCTCCCACTCCGGGAACTCATCTTTCTTTGGGAAGATGAGGACATCCTGGCGTAGCTCCTTGCCAATGATGGCAAACACCCCTTGGACCTGATGGTCCTGGAGCTACGCCTCAGTGAGGGAAAGCATCGTGACCAAACCCCTGTGCCTGCCCATGGCAGATATCCCTTCTTCGACTGCAAGGTCTAGGATCGCTGTGGGCGGGCTGGAGATATTGGGGAGGCCATGGAAGAGCAGGAGGTGGAGGAGGTGGTGGTGGAGGAGGTCGAGGTGGAGGTGGAGGAGGTGGACGAGGAGGAGGTGGAGGAGGTGGAGCAGGTGGAGGAGGAGGCGGAGGAGGTGGAGGGGGGGCAAGATCCTGGTGAACATGCCATTGTGATTGAAGATGTAAGTTTCTAACCTTAACCATATTTTACTTACCATCTTAGCTAATCACAAACCCATAGGATGAGGACAAAGAAATGGACAAGGAACCGGGTCCCTCGAGCTCAGACTCCCCCCCCGTCACGGCAGGCGAGCCTCCTGGCCTGTCGGAGCAAGACAAGTACAAAAGGTTGCTTGATCTTGTCCGACAGCAGCCTTGGATGGCTGAGTTCCTTACGACTCCCGGCGCTGTCAGCAGCTCTCCCCCTGCTGCCTCCTCCCCGGTTCCACCAGTTGTCTGGACCCCGATGCCCCCTACGTGTGCCGAGGCCGCTCTTTGACTCGAGCCCCCCAATGGCGCTGGGACCCCCCGCAGGCTGCCTCTCGCCCCCGTACCCTCGACCCAATTCCTCCAGTCCTGGAGACCCCCCCTGCGCCCTGGCAAGGAACAAGATGACAGGGTCCCTGTAAATAATCCTTTTATAGCATTTTTTGTAGCATTTTTCTTTTTTTTTTGCTAAGTAGCTTTTTGTTAGTTAGTTTTTAGATAGGGAGCTTTATCTCTTAGTCTAAAAAAATAATTTAAAAATTTGCTAACTAATTCAGGATCTTTTGTGATGTTGAGTGCCTCTATATGATAGTAAAGATACTGTGGGATGCCCTTGCTTTGGTGTCTCATATTGCTAGCCATTTTGATCTCGAGTGCCTAGTATGTCATAATAGTGATAGCTCCATGCCCCCTTACTTTGGCCTCTAGTGTTTTCTTCATTTGGCATGTCTCATATTGTCTATCATTAACTGGCCTAAAGTGAGCTCATTGTATGTCGATTATCTACTAGGGTATTGAGTTTAGTGATGAGATGGACCGGGGTTTGAAGTTGGTCAGAAATGGCTGGGCTACAACCCCTGTCCATCTTATCACTAACATCCATGCGCGAGTAGATTACATTGCATGAATTCAGCCTCTCGGGTGTTCAAGCTGTATTGCCTCGATGCCAGGAGACGATTTCAGACACCTCTAGTTCTAGTTCGGAAACGCGAGAATACCGTAGTGCCAATAGTGTCAGTAAACAATACCGTTCATGGCTTCATTTTATTAAGCCACCCCCCCTAACAACACCCTCATTTTGTCCAAATTTTACATGCCGGAATCTTGAGTCCAATCGTAGTTAAGAATGCTTAGCTTATTACGAACATAATGTTGAACACTCTGAAAATGCCACTATGCAGGAAAACCTTGTGCTTCAATAACGAGTGATAGTTAGTGATCCTACAAACCCCCCGGAGCCCTTTGTATTAGACTTGACATGTTGTATACAACACGAGAAAACAATACAAACTTCTCATCTTCACTGAACTGTTGACATGATACCAAAAGGCAGCAGTAACATATTTCTACATTACTGACGCCTCATGGCGTTGCAATTGCACGACGTCCCATGCCATCACAGTTGCGACAGCACGATATCCCATGGCATCATGACCATGACAGCATGATATCCCATGGCATCATGGTCGCGACACCAGTACTTGTACCCCGATCCTCACAACCTCTTTTTTGTACCTTCATATTCTGTTCTATGGTTCTCCCCACTCCAGCTACATCCTCCCACTACCAAACCATTCCATCAAGTCGTTCCAATTTCTACATGCACCAGCCTCTTGGGATAACCTCAGTGAACCTTATTTCTGACCAACCACTCAGGGGTGGCAGAGGGAGAAAGTTACAAACCAGTGTACATTTCTCTATATAGGGCTTCACAGCTGGTATACCTTTCGGACCATGGTGCGAGATTTCTCAGGTTGCGAGAATTGGTATTGCGATTGTTTTACATCTGTTTGTGGAGCCTCTCCTCGGTGCAGATACTCACGATCCTAGAACTGACCGTATTCTCAATAGACTACCTTGTGCTGCACGATTCTAAATGCACTGTATCATGCTAGATCTTTCTCAACTCCCCCGGCATCGTACCGATAATGGTATACTGGGAAACCTTAAGCATCCCCCCTACCACCAAGCACCCACCAGTATAAGACAAAGGCCTGGGAGCAAGGAGCTGGTAACAATTGATACTACACTTTATCCTACAGTGAAGTCCCATGTCGATGGAGGGTCTGCCTTGATGAAGCTCTCTCAGCCCGAGGGCAAGCAACCAAGGCTCAGGCGAAGGACCGATAGCGAAACGGAAGGCTAGTTTGATAAGGGAATGTCCCTGACCCGGCAGGACCAGGCAGCCTGTGAG
This sequence comes from Choiromyces venosus 120613-1, assembly GCA_003788595.2. Lineage (NCBI taxonomy): Eukaryota > Fungi > Ascomycota > Pezizomycetes > Pezizales > Tuberaceae > Choiromyces > Choiromyces venosus. The sequence goes on along the minus strand of ML120537.1, from coordinate 37,789 downwards.
GAGGCAAAGGAGAGGGGTGAGAAGGTGTTCCACATTATTCAGCGCAAGCAAGGTATGCAATAGCAGTCGTGTAGTACATGTCGCGGAACACTCAAATCACACATTCTTAGGAAACATTATCGAAGTGTTCCTCAATATAGATATCGAGATACACAATTCCTGTCCACACCTGACCAGCCTACAAGCGCTATCCCTGGAACAATGCGATGCACTCAGCACCTCATATCAGCAAGTCAACATTGGCGCAGGCGAGCTGTATGTGGCCCTCGATCGCAACTATCACTACCTTCTTGTTGTATTTGCCAATCCAGCCTCCGTTTTCTATGGTGAGGAGGTTGGGGCAAGGATCGTGAAGCAGGCTACAGACAACATTACTAAATACTGTGAGATTCAGCCTCCGAGGCTTCCATGCAGTATAAGGCACAATCATACTGAGGATTGGCTCCTGCAAAATCCACAACACTATGCCTATCCAAACTCGCGCTGTGGGGTATTCCATTGGGGCATTTAGGCACAATAGGGACATGAGGACCTAGGACCCGTTTTGACTAAGGATACCAATGATGTCAGTTCAAATATACGCTTAGACCTACAAGTACTCCTTGCCTCATTCAAGAATATCACAGAGCTTAAGCGGTTGCTTCTCGGGGCTATTGACAGGCTACAATATGACACAATGCAGTCCACGATTGAGCTATAACCCCATCACTTCTGAAATCTCAGGTCCAATTATGACAATGAGTGCTTTTCCCTACATGTGTGCCTCATCAACGTCATAACGCAGCCGCACCTAGACCAGGGTGACCTTGACTGGATGATGAGTGCGCCATTGGGACAGTTTGAAGGGGCTGGGTTTTGTGCATTCGATTTGCAATGATGCTTTCACTTTCCCACGGGTTCGATGGCAGGCATCGGCGGTCACAAGCTAATCCACTTTACAAGGCTCTGGACTGGTTCCCAACTCTGCTTAGTTTCGACTATGCATGGGTCCCTGCTGCGGCATGTTTTCAGGAGTCAGACAGAGGCAGGTGCCGGTAGGGGGCAGATGCGCAAGCGGAAGTATGATTGCATGAATGGCACTGCTCTCCCTGATCTCCAGAACGAGGGTTCTGATTCTGAATCGTTTCTCAAAAATTAACTTACCTCATTTGTATGATGGGATGTATCTGCCCTCTGTTGTGTTGGATTACCACGGAGGGCATGTGGCTGTACGGATACCTCGATATGTGGATTTATGGTAGATCAGAATAAAAAAGATAATATAAGAACAATTGATAATGTAGCCAGGAACAACGTTCCTAAGCCTACCGTGATGTGTAACTAATGTTCATGAAATAAGCTTCTAATTTGCACAAGTTTCGTGATATGAAGTGACGTTACATGATGGCCCATGAAGGGGAAGTAGCTTGTGTTACAATAGAGAGGATGAGGTGATCTGATAAGATGGGGTGATACAAGGCATCAAGCTACAGGTGCTAAGCCTGTTTGGATACTAGTTACAGTTCACCATGTGTAAACCCCTTGACCCAGTGTTCCACTGACATGCATCAAGATCAACACTATACAGTACTCCTGCACCTGATAATATATAGAGGACCCCTGAGATTGACTAGGTAGACTTTCACCATGGTTGTCAAATGTGCATTTTGTTGCCAAAGAGACGTGCAGGCAGGCACATATGAGAAACACCTACGAACTGTTCATGCAAATCTGGACATGGTACTTGCCTCAACCATACGACAGGCACCTTCCATGAGTCCTATTATTGAAACGGAAACGGACCTATTCCTTATCCTGGAGGTAAATTACCCGAATGAATGGGCCAATTCAGACTATGAATCTAATCTGGACCCCACTGGATGCGATGCCAACGCATTGAATGATGACATCTCGCACAAGTCTGATGCTGAAGTACTCAACCACAATACCTCGACAATGACCCGCTGACAAGCGCATTACTCAGGTGCCGGGGAAGCAATTGGAGATGTGAGCGGGTTTGAGGATGAACACCATACTCTGTGCCAGGATCTATGGGACACGTTTGCCAATGCTCATGATTTCAAACTTGCATCTTGGTTCCTTCAGATCAAGGCCTCGAAGTCTTGAATCAATGAATTCTTTTCCAGCGGTCTGGGCAGTTCGAAGGTGAAGTTGATGATGGCAAGAGAATGCAGCATTTCTTTGATCGGAACATCCTTGACTGTGTCATATACCTTCATCGGCAGATAGCATACAAGGATGACTTGGTCTACCTGCCGCGGTGTGAATATGACCAGAATGGATATAGGATATATGCCGAAATGCATATGGCAGACTGGTGGTGGGAGGTCCAAGTACTGTACACCCTGCTTTGCAACCTCTTTCATCAGGGCACTGGCTAACTGTTTATAGGATACACTTCCACATAGTGTAACTTTGGTTCTGATAATTGGCATGTCCAATCAGACACATCTTGCCAACTTCCTAGGTGACAAGAAAGCATGGCTGGTCTCTATTATGACCAGAAATCTCCTATCAACAAGGCGTAACAGACCTGGATCAATGCCGGTTCTCCTTCTTGCACTATTGCCCATCCCGCCCAAGTTCTCACAGTCCTCTTCAGCAGCCAACCTGCAGAGATAAATCAATGCCGACACACTACAAGGCGTATTTGAATTCATACTGTCACCCTTGCAAGATGTATCATTTGACAGTCTCTCAATTAACTGTGCGGATGGGAAGGTCCAGTGGTGCTTCCCTATCTTGTCCGCATGGGTTGCGTACCATATGGTAAACATTGCACTACACGGAGTAAAATCTAATGCCTGTCTGAAATGTGAGGTGCCCCCTCATGCATTAGGAACTGATGCACAGGAGACGTATCAGACACGAGATTATGCCACATACAAATGTCTCGAACAAGAAAATGAGCATCGGTCAACAGACCCTTGGTCAGGAGACGTGAATGCCATGTTTGATACACTTGGTATCAAGATGGGATGGAATGTTTTTCATGGGCTTCAATAGGTTTCAGCACCCGATCTGCACAAGCCACATTTGGCCATACAGTTTATTTGGGACTATTCAAGCATATGATGGACTGGGTTCAGGGATTCCACAAGAAACACACACGGCTGCAGGCTTTGGACAATTCCTGGAAGGCTTTACCACCATACCCGGGATTCTTTGTGCCCAAAAAAGCATACCACAAGGTTACGCAGTGGCAAGGAAAGGAGATGAGGAACCTGGGGTGCTGTCTTTTTGGAGTTCTTACAATGGCATTGAAGCAGCCTGAGAGTACGCAAGTATTACCATTCAAATGCGCAGTCGCTGGCATCAGGTCATTGCTCAATTTCACTTTGATGGCCCAATATAGAAGCCATACACCTGAGACGTTGGATTATATGGAACAATATCTGAATCGGTTGCATGATACGAAAGATATCTTTTTGGAGTTTCAAATGTTGAAGAGGACACAGGCAAAGGTTGACGAGCAGGGAAGGGACCTACAACATCAGAGAACCTGGGTAAACCAATGTGTTGTGAAATCCAACTGGCGTCGGTTACGGGAGCAGGATCGTGAAGAAGTGATCGACCTACATATGGAACTAATCCATACATAATCTCATTTCAACTTCATTAAGATGCATCTACTATGTCATTTTCAGGGTCACACATACCAGTTTGGTAACATTCGAATGTATTCTACGGAGTTTGGTGAGCTCGCGCATAAGAAAGAAATCAAGGAGGGGTGGCGCCGTTCAAATAAAAATGGTACCGCAAGACAGATCCTGCACAGTTATGGTCGCCAGCATGCGATATGAATGAGACTTTTGAACCTGGATTCAATTCGACATCGTGGGGCTAATCTCCCTGCAGATGTCATTGAACATTTGGATAAAACGAATTCTGTATCTGCTCCAGTCACCAATCATAGGATCCTGAAGGGGTGTCATGATGATATTTCCAATGTGATGGATTTTTGCAAGGTCTTGGGTATCTCACTGGAGAGCATCTGTTGGGAATTAATTCAATATAGTCAGAATAGCCTGCCCACCGAACACTGCTTTCCTGAAGATCCTGCCATACTTCGATTCCTTCCAGTTGAACTACTAATGCAACTTGAAATCCCCATTCTAGTGTTCCAGGAAACCGACATTTATGAAATGCACAGGCCACGCTCCACTGATACCCGACTCTTCAGGAACCAGGTGAGTCGAAATGATTTGGTTTGGCTACAAATGGGTGGCGAGCATATGTATGGTGTGCTCTGGGGCCGTCTCCCTGGAAAGCTCCTGGCGCTCTTCAAAATCGGAGACTACATGTACGAGGACACAGTTCGCATGCTTGCATGTATCCAAATATTCAACGCAGTTAACTCAGGGCATGTATCTGACGTCCACAGCCTTGTCACAGTACAGCTAAGGGAAAATGCACGAGAGTTTACTATAGTAGACATAGGGACAATCCTAGGCCTGGTGCACCTCATCCCAGAGACAGACCAGCGATGGCTTGTTAACAGCCATATTGATTTAAGGATATTTAACGAGATTTATTGAGGGGTCATGAGATCAGACAGTTGGGTGACAACTGTTGGCTTGGGCAAGTAAATTTATTCTGCATCGAGGATAGTTGAATGGTACAGAGAATATTATAGCATCTTTCATTGCAACCTGTATATAGAAACCTCTATGTAGAAACTAATTAATAGAAACTAAATAATAGATACGACTAAAAGTACACAATATAGAAAATTACAGTAGGGGATTGGTCAGTCCTTGAGATTAGGACCCTGATGACACCACGCAGTAAAACGTTGTGGGTCCCGACATCGCGATGACTCCGTGGGACATTGTGGGCCCCAATGTTGCTAGGACGCAGTGAAGAAACAAGGCAGTTTGCGACAAATCACCGCAACGCCCTATAGCCTCAAAGTAAGGAACCAACAATGGTGACATGTCAGGATGCTGGGAGAGTTCAGGGCAGGGATGGGGACATTGGGGGATGGAAGGCATCTGTGGTTGATGTTAGGATGGAGTTATGGCATTGCGATGAGAGATGGAAGGAATGTGACAAAGGCCGGCGCTGTGTGGCCATGCCCAGTGCTACTCCCATGAGGCAGCGGCTATAGCCAGATGTCAGGATATGGGGAAGAAGGTGAGACAGAGATGCAGATGTCCAGGGGTTATGAGGATGTTGACCTAATCTCAGGTAGTGTCCTGGCGCTGTAAAATGTTGCCATGTATTACAAACCTGGCATGGTTTGTAATGGTTTCATTTGTTAAAAAGGGTTTCACACATGACTCGATTGAGTCATATGATATTATGTTTGGCACTATGACTCACATACGAGTCATAGAGTTTTATATGATTCACAATTGTGAGTCATAGTTGTTTATGTTTGAATTTGATTGGTATGTTGAGCGTTGACTCATAGGTGTGCCTATGAGTCATGAGGATTAAGAGACATGACTTCGTTTATACGAGTCATGAGGTTTCACACATGACCCCTTTGAGGTCATGGGACTTTTGCGCATGACCAAGTATGGTCATGAGGTTATATGTTATGCAAGTGTATGAGTCACAGTTGTGACTCATTTGATTTGTAAGTGGGTTGCTGGAAGAACTATATAAGGAGGTCAGTAGGACCTGATAGTTAGTTCTTCACGCAACCACCTAAGTTATTTCCTATCTTATAAGTTATCAATAAAACACCTTTACGCTCTTTACTACAAAGATCAACAATCACAAAGAGGAACAGAATCAATACTAGTTAGCACTATAAGGACTTAGTATTGGCAACGGCCAATATCTAAGACGTAGTGTAAGATAACAAGTATTGAGAATCCTTGAAGGAAAGAGAATACAACAAGAGATAGGTAAGTATTATCTCTAAGAAAAAGCTAACGATAGGATCGCTGCCTGTTGCGAGATATAAGAAAGGAGAGATCTTATAGCCGATCATAACATTTGGTTGCGTCTACAAGCAACACCCAACGACAAGACACGGATTTCAAATACGAAGATCAGTCCTTGGAACTCCCAGAGGTCGCACAAGAACTTGCAAGAACAGCCTCGGAAAGAGGGAGAACACCAAGCCCTATTACATCAGAGGAACGATCACGACACAGCAAATCCTCAAGCGAGGAAGAAGAAAGAACAGAAAGAATGTCAGGCTGAGGAGAAGCATCAGGACCGCCTGCACCACCAGCAGGAGGAGAACCACTTGGACAATTAGCCCAGATACTACAAGCCATGAACATTCCGAAACCGAAGGTCAAACCACCAAGTACCTACACAGGTGACAGAAAACAACTCAGGAACTGGCTAGCGGAACTGCAAATCTACTTCCAAGCAGTAGGATGGGCAGAAGAACACAATGAAGAAAAAATCACCTATATGTCCAGCCTACTACGAAAAGAGGCAAGTTCATGGCTCACACCCTATACGGAAGAAATAAAAACCAAACTGTGGAACAACTGGGAAGAATTCAAGGAAGCAATTAGGAATCACTTTGGGGAAATCGATCCAAGGGGAGAAGCGAGAATACAACTCAAAAATATGGCTCAGGGAACTCAGACTATGACACAATACTGGAACAAGTTCCAACTGGCCCTAACAGAAGTGGATTTGGATGACACGACAGTAGGAGAATGGCTATACGCGGGAATGAACCCGAAATTGCAAGAAGAATTTGATCACTAAGATCAAACAATTACGGCAGCAGACGCATTGGCAGTATGGGCCATGAATAAAGAAATTCGATTAGCCACACTCAAACATCTGCACCAAGCAAAGAAAGTTAGGACAGAGACATACGGCACCCCAAGAAACCAAGATGGCACTTTCAAAACGACACCCAAGGAAATCCCGCAAGGAGATCCCATGGATCTGGACACTACAAATCGAAGGAGATACCAAAGACTACTTCAGGAAGAATGGAGGAAACACACGAAAGAACGATTATGCTATCAGTGTGGAAAAAAGGTACATATGGTAAAAGACTGCAGAGTCAAGAAGGCCAATATCAAGGGACCAAAGATTCGGGAACTGGATGTGGAAAAAGAACAAGAGGCTTTAAACGACGAAAGTCTCCAGGAATAGATGGTCCTGGAGACAACCGAACAAAACCCATCAAAAGAATGAAGACGTCCTCAGGAAGAGATGAACTGGGGTACGACAAGGCAAAAAACATCAAAACCACATACCTTAACACCACTTTGACCAACAAAGAACTAAGAAACCTCGAATCAGACCACATCATGGTCAAAGTACAACTCTACAACAAACAACAGCAGATATCAACCAACGCAATGATCGACTTGGGGGCAACTGAAGATTTTATAGATCACAACTTCGCTATAAGTCATCAGTTACCCTTGACAAAAATCGAAAAACCAAGGGACATATACATGGTAGATGGAACAGTATCGGATGCCGGACCAATCACCCATGTCACAGAAATCCCTATAGACATCGGAAGCCACAAAGAGAAAGCAACTTTCCTAGTGGCAAACTTGTCAAACATGAGGTCATCCTTGGCATGACATGGTTAAAAGACCACAACCCAAGGATCGATTAGAGAAATGAAGAAATCACCTTCGATAGCGATAGGTGTAAGGCAGTATGCCTTGATGCCTCCCCAACAGTATATGTAGTACCAGAAAAGGAAGCAATTCAGGAGAATCTGAAGAGTCAGATTCTAAAAATCAGCACCAAGGAAGGACCAAACTATGAAGTCAGGGTCAAAAGGCTGAGAGAAGACGCAAAGATACCTATGAAGGGTTCGCAAAATGGTGCAGGTAGTGACTTGTTCAGCATAGAAGAAGCAATAATCCCAGCAAGGGGACAAAAGCTCCTTGGAACAGGAATTTCGATGGGACTTCAAGAAAATACCTATGGCCGCATCGCACCCAGAAGTGGTTTGGCAAGCAAAAACGACCTTACCATTAATGCTGGAGTCATAGATGCAGACTATACAGGAGAAATTCGGGTCCTATTTGTAAACCTGTCTGAAGTGGATTATGAGGTCCATAAAGGAGATAAGATCGCTCAGATAATTGTTGAAAAAATAGTTTCAACACCATTCAAGGAGGTACAACAACTTCAACCCACAGAAAGGGGCAACAAAGGATTCGGCAGCACAGATCACCAAGAAGAAGAACCATCCCAGAATAAGAAAAAACTATCGATCGCTTTCATCTCAGCACAAGCATTTGGAACAATGCACAAAAAAGGAGAAGTCACCGGAATCCTAAGATGGGACGATGCAAAACTCACGCTGGCGACTACAACAATTAGCACCGAACTAGCCCTGCAAAAGAAAGGAAAGGGTGGAAAAGAAACCTTAAGACAAATAGTGCCTAAAGAATACCATAACTTCTTAGACATATTTGAAGAAAAAGAAAGAACTGAGTTGCTGTTATGGGGTAGGCCAACCGTAGATAGGGCCGGTAGGTCTAGGCCGTAAGCTTCTTGAAATAAGGTAAAGTAGGATAAAACGAAGATCGTTAAGGTAGGCTCGTATTTCCCGAAGTATTTTATAAAAGATATGTGTAATAATAGTTTTTTCCAAGAGTAAGGTAATAAATATATTAATAAGATCTCTTCTCCGTTGCTTGATTTTTCTGATAGCTGGGAGTACCTCGATATTTATATTCCGCGTCTGGGTTATCGCAGGCTACAACCAACTCCCATACTATCTAAGTACCTCCGTCAAAAACCTCTTAACTTTCTTAAGTGCGAACACCTTTGACCCTGAGAATATTTGCCTTGCTTAGCTTTGATCTCTTCGAACTCCTATTGTTTCTGGGGGGTGTGAACACCCCTCCAGTAGGTAGCCTTCGATCTCTCCACTATATGAACTTAATTTGAGTATGCTGCGCTAATGGCAACTATACCAATTGTTCTGCCTCAAAACATAAAGTGATCAGCTTTAATGAATGAGCGCGGCCATTTTGTCGCATTTTGATGCATCACAAGACCCATCGGATATATAGGGTTTTTTGCTCTGGATCGAGCCAATAGCTTATCCAGCGAAAACCTCTCATACCGATTCTCGAGTAGGCCCTCTTGGGGCACTACTTCTTTCAAAGCCAAAGGCTCGGCTCTATGGCTACCCGTCGGTGCCATAGGCTCACGATATTCGGTCCCTAAGGTTTCTTCCCAAATCGTCCCATCATTTATCAGCCATAATATTTAACTGCTAATGTACAAGGTAATAGCTTGCTTAAAACTTAACCAAATTCCTCCGAGTCACTTCCCATGAGTCGCCAAAGGTGCCCTCTCATATATCCTACGGACAGCATCCGGTCGGACGGACGGCGACGACGTATATGGTGTTATGCTGAAGGTGCCATTTATTGTGGCTAAAGTGTCGGGACGCAACTCGACCGTAATACCGTAATGACGCCCGGTCCCTACATGGGGGCTGCAGGGGTATGGTAGAAATAATCCTATGTAAAGGCCGGGTAACTTTGGCCCTTTTTTCCATATGCCTAACAGTTTGCACCCATTCCTAGCTTCAACAAGAAGATGATCGGGTGGAACCCCGTAGCCAGTTGCCACCACATAGGACAGCAGACCACAAGATCGAAACAGAAGCACCACCACCATTCATGAAACTCTACCCCTTAAGAGGGGAAGAACTCAAGGAACTCAGAGAATACCTGGAAAAGAAACTAGAAAGACGATGGATAAGACCTTCGTCCTCATCAGCAGGAGCACCCATACTCTTTGTCAAGAAAAAAGATGGAGGATTAAGGCTTTGTGTGGACTACAGAGGCCTAAATGCAGTATCAAAAAAGGACCGATACCCATTACCATTAATAAGTGAAGCCTTGGACCGACTACAAACGGCAAAATATTTCACCAAACTCGATATCAAGGATGCCTATCAACATATCAGGATTGCCAAAGGAGACGAATGGAAAACAGCATTCAGAACAAGATACGGACTATATGAATATATGGTCATGCCATTCAGACTAGCTAATGCACCGGCAACCTTCCATCGATGGGTCAATAATGCACTTAGCAAGTATTTGGATGTCAACTGCATAGCTTACCTGGATGACCTATTGGTATATTCGGACACCATGGAACAACATCGAAAGGACGTGGCCATCATACTAGCAAAGCTCAAGGAAATTGGAGTTCGCCTCAAACCCACAAAATGCAAATTCCATATAGAAGAAACTGAATACCTAGGATTCATCATCAACTCTGAGGGAGTCTGAACAGATCCTACCAAAACAGATGCCATAAAAGTATGGACAACACCTGAAAGGGTCAAAGATATCCAGAGCTTTGTAGGATTTTGCAACTTCTACAGACGATTCATAGAAGGATTCAGCAGTATAGCAAAACCACTATACAACAGAACGAAGAAAAATCAGAAGTGGGAATGGGGAGAACAAGAGCAAAAGGCTTTCGAAGGTCTTAAAGAAAGACTTACCACAACCCCAATACTAAGACACTTCGACCCGGAGGCACCGATTATGATTGAAACTGACACATCTAATTACGTCTGTTCCGGAACAACATTGCAACAAGATAAGGAAGGACTATGGAAACCAATAGCCTACTGGTCAAAAACAATGACCAAGGCAGAATGTAACTATGATATACATGACAAAGAACTCCTTGCAATCATGCAAGCCCTCAAGGAATGGAGGAAATATGCACAAGGAAGCCCTCATACAGTCAAAATCCTCACGGACCACAAGAACCTTGTCCCATTCACAACTACTAAGGCCCTGAATGGGAGACAAATAAGATGGAGCGAAGAGCTAAGTCAACACAACATCAAAATTGAATATCGACCAGGCAAGGAAGGGGCAAAACCAGATGCCCTTACAAGAAGAACAAATGACATACCAACAGAAGAAGACGATCGCATTACACAATGACAAAGAATTCTGTTACCAAAAGAACAATTCTTTGTGGATGAAGGATATGCTTCGGGTTCAGAAGAAATCAATGCTATGGAACTATGGACGATAGAAGACCAAGGAACCGAAAAGAATATCAAAGAAAAAACATCACAAGATGTGTTGCTACAAGATATTCGAAAAGTCATAGAAAGGAAGGATAAAGAATACCCGAAAGTGGCACTAGGATCATGCGACTGGAAGGAAGGATACATGTGGTATCAAGGAAAAATCTGGCTACCGGAAGACAAACCAATAAGAACCGAAGCGATAAGAAGGAATCATGACACACCACAAAAGGGACACGGTGGAACAGCCAAATCATTTGAATTGACACAACGGACATACTATTGGCCAGGAATGCACCAAGATATTAAGCAATATGTCAAAAACTGCGACATGTGTCAACGAACAAAACCAAGTCGTCATGCGCCCTATGGACTATTGCAACCATTACAAATACCAGAAAAACCATGGAAATCCATCAGTATGGATTTTATCACAGACTTGCCACTATCGAACAACTATGATGCAATATGGGTCGTTGTGGATCGATTAACCAAGATGGCTCATTTCATACCCTCTTGAAAAGATATGAAAACCAAACAATTTACACAATTGTTCATGAAAAATGTTTTCAAACTACATGGATTACCGAAGGACATCATCAGCGATAGGGGATCAATATTCACATCAGACCTATGGAAAGAAATGACCAAAGGATTGGACATCACACGAAAGATAAGCACGGCATTTCACCCCCAAATGGATGGTCAAACAGAATGAACGAATGCTTCACTTGAACAATTTCTAAGAGCATATGTGGAATACTCCCAACAAGACTGGGAAGGATGGCTATGATTTGCAGAATTTGCATACAACAATACAAAACAAGATGTCATCAAGACAACACCCTTCTATGCAAATTATGGACATCACCCCATCAATGAACCCATGGGACACATAGGCTTACCAGGAATATTGGAAAAGGACGATATCAGCCGACTACATGAACTTATTAAAACAGAAATAAGAATGGCACAAGACAAAATGAAGGAAAACAACAATCATCACCAAAAACCCGATCCAAGATTGGAATCAGGAGATAAAGTCTGCTTAATCACAAAAGATATCCAGACCACAAGGCCATCAAAGAAACTGGATTATCACAAAATAGGACCATACAGGATCATCGAAAAAATTGGAGAAAAAGCTTATAAGCTAGACCTCCCAGCCTCAATGAAAATGAAACATCCAGTCTTTCACATCAGCAAACTTGAACTTTATTCGAACAGTCCTCTACCCTCACAAAATAAAACCTCCCCCTCCTCCTATCGAGATAGAAGGAGAAGACGAATACGAACTAGATCAAATAGTCAATTCAAGACTACATTACGGAAAACTACAATACCGAGCCAAGTGGACCGGTTACTCTGCGCAGCACAACCAAGAGTGGTACCCAGCAGAGAATTTTAGCCACGCTAAACATGCAATCGAACACTTTCACCGAAAAAACCCAGGGAAACCTGGTCAAAGAGGAGGAACAAATGAGCGACAAGGACTGGATCAACCTAGCCGATCTCCCAGCATCCACGCCAATTACACCCGAACAAGAAGAACGCAACCAGAAAAACTGGACTGGTTGCTTAGACGATGGATGCCAAGTACACTTTACGGAAAAAGAAGGTGCCAATTACTGGCCGAAGAAGCACAGAACCCTCCTACCACCACTCCAACCACCCATGACGACATGGGAAGAAATGTCGCCATCCCCAAGAACACCACCCCAGTTGCCATGCGACAACAACATCCTTTTAACGGCAAAACAAGCAAAGTTTTCAGGGACGAAAACAAAGAGAAGGGGGGGCAAAAAATCTTGGCCCAAGGTCAAGAAAGATGGAGAACAGTTGGAAAGTTGTCCAACGATAACCCATACCGATTCCTTCGAGATAAAGGAAACCCTGAAGAGAAAAGTCAAGGAAAAGGAGGAGCAAATTGTGGAGCTGAAGGAGTATAAGAAATGGTCAAAAGGAGAAATAGCAGGCAAGGATATCAGAATCCGAGCCCTAGAAAGAGAGCTAGCAAGAGAACGCTATGTGAGGAAGGAGGAAGAAAAAAGGTTCAGCAGGATCGCAGGGGACATGGCACACATCCGCAGAAACATAAGAAAAGATGTGTACTATGAAGGATACCATCGCGAATCCTCAAGGGACTGAGGATTTAGGAAAAGGGGAGCAAGTATTACAAACCTGGCATGGTTTGTAATGGTTTCATTTGTTAAAAAGGTTTTCGCACATGACTCGATTGAGTCATATGATATTATGTTTTGCACTATGACTCACATACGAGTCATAGGGTTTTACATGATTCACAATTGTGAGTCATAGTTGTTTATGTTTGAATTTGATTGGTATGTTGAGCGTTGACTCATAGGTACGCCTATGAGTCATGAGGATTAAGAGGCATGACTTCGTTTATATGAGTCATGAGGTTTCACACATGACCCCTTTAAGGTCATGGGACTTTTGCGCATGACCAAGTATGGTCATGAGGTTATATGTTACGCAAAGTGTATGAGTCACAGTTGTGACTCATTTGATTTGTAAGCGGGTTGCTGGAAGAACTATATAAGGAGGTCAGTAGGACCTGATAGTTAGTTCTTCACGCAACCACCTAAGTTATTTCCTATCTTATAAGTTATCAATAAAACACCTTTACGCTCTTTACTACAAAGGCCAACAATCACGAAGAAGAACAGAATCAATACTAGTTAGCACTATAAGGACTTAGTATTGGCAACGGTCAATATCTAAGACGTAGTGTAAGATAACAAGTATTGAGAATTCTCGAAGGAAAGAGAATACAACAAGAGATAGGTAAGTATTATCTCTAAGAAAAAGCTAACGATAGGATCGTTGCCTGTTGCGAGATATAAGAAAGGAGAGATCTTATAGCCGATCATAACACTATGTGACACAGGATGTACCAGGTGCAATGTTGTGTTGCAAGACACATCAAGATGCATAGGGTGCAACAGGGGGTTGCAATGGAACTCAGGACGTACTAGGTGCACTGGGCACATGAGAAATGCATCATACATCAGGACGCGATGCCCATACATCAGATGCAAACTTTTTTTTTTGCTGATGAAGGGTTTGGCCATTCTGTTAAATCCTTCTATCAATCTCTGATAAAAGTTGCAGAATCCTATAAAGGACTGCACTCCTTTAACTTTTTCTGGTGCTTTCCATTCCCCTATGCCTTCTGTTTTTACAAGAGCTACCCTAACCCCTTCTTAATTAATGATAAATCCTAGGTATTCGGTTTCTTTCTTTTGAAATTCGTATTTTATCAGTTTGAGTTTGACTCCAATTTTTTTTAATTTTTCTAGTACCTTGTGAACATCCTTTTAGTCTTGTTCCACGGTATCAGAATAAATTAATAAGTTGTCTAATTAGGCAATACAAATAACATCTAGGTACTTGCTGAAGGTTGTATTTACCTATTGTGGGAATGTTATAGGGACATTTACTTGCATAAATGGCATGACTGTATATTCATATAGTCCATATCTGGTTCGAAAAGCTATTTCTCTATTTGTCTCCCTCCTGTATCTGAATGTGTTGCTATGCATCTTTGATATCTAGTTTGGGAAAGTATTTGGCCATTCTCAGGCGGTCCAATGCTTCGCTTATGAGAGGTAGTAGATATCAGTTTTTTTTGGATACTGCATTTAGTCCCCAATAATCTATACATAGTCTTAGTCCCTCATCTTTCTTTTTGACAAATAGGATTAGTGCTACAGCTGATAAGGAAGATAGCTTGATCCACCTTCTATCTAGGTTTTCCACCAAATAACTTCTTAGAGCTTTCAGCTGTCTTTCCACTAATTGGTATAGGGTCATGAATGGAGCTGTCTTTTCTTCTTCTAGTTTGATTTTGTGATCCGCATATCTATGAGGGGGTAAATCCTTCCTTTCTTGTTCTTCAAAGAGTTCCAAGAATCTGGGGTACTCTTTTCAGACTATTTCCTTTGCCGATTTGTCCTTGGTCTTTCCCTTTCTTAGAGCAAGTTCAGTACTAATTGTTGTAGCTGCTAGGGAAGTCTTATCTTGATTCCATCTTAGGATACCTGTCAGGTCTTTTTTTTTGCTACATTTTTCCAAATGCCCTAGCCAAAATAAACGATATGTTAAGGTCTTTTTCTGGTAGTTCCTCCTTTTTTTGTCCATGCTACTAAACCCTGCATGGCACCTTTCCATTTATTTTATTTCTTGTACTTCTTGCAAGTCTGTCATGACAATTCTTTCGATTATCAACTGCACTATCCTGTCTCCTGGGCTAACCTCATAGTTGTATTCTGATAGGTTTGCCAATAGTACTTTGATTTCACCTGTATAATCCATGTTGTTTACTCCAGCATCAATGGTTAGGCCTTTTTGGGTCTTTAACCTACTTCTTAATATAATGCAAGCATTAGTGTTGTCAGGAAGTCCTATGGCAACTCCTGTTCCTATACGTTTTTGTCCATGTACTGAGACAACTACTTCTTATATGCTGTACAGGTCACAACCTACAGCTAGTTGCGATCCTTTCATTGGTATTTTTGCATCCTTTCTTACTATGTTGATAACCACCTATTGGCTTTCCTGGTTATCCTGTCCTCTGTTGGGGATCATCTATTGGATTCAGCTTCACAGTCCTTCCAAGCCTTCTCCCATATTAATTGGTAGAGTCTGACTTTTCAGATTCTCCTTTATGGCTTGTTCCTCTAGTACAGCATATACTGTTGGAGAACTGTCTAGGCATGCAGCCTTGCACCTTTCACTGTCAAAGGTGACCCCTTCCTTTATTCAGTCAATCCTTGGTCCATGGCTCTTTAACTATGTTATTCCTAGCATTAACTGATGTTTGACTAGGTTAGCCACAAGGAAGGTAGCCTTCTCTCTGTGGTTTCCTATGACCATTGCTAGTCCTGCCATTTGAGTGATAGGTCCTGCTTCTGAAACAGTTCTATCTATTGTGTATATATATCTTAGCTTTCCCATTTTTTTCAATGGTAAATGGTGTCTTATAGTGAAATTGTGGTCTATAAAGTCCTCTGTGTCTCCTGAATCAATCATGCCATTTGTCATTATTTTTTCTTTTTTTGTATTATACAGCTGTACTTTGATCATAAAATGATCTAATTCATAGGTTAAGGGTTCTGTGTGACATATTATTGAGAGTAGTAAGCATAATTGTGATTTTTTGATGGTTTTTGATTTTTTATCCCTCAGACTATCTCTTCCTGAGGACTTCCACTCTTTAAAGTCTGTTCCTTTTCTCCTTCTTCTTTTTCCACTTCCATGCTTCACAACTTGATATTTTTGACTCTACAGTCTCTTGCGAAGTGTCCTTTGTTCCCACAATGGAAACACGGTTTTTCTGTTTTTCTTTTCTGGTATTCATTGATGGGTAGTCTCCACAATTTTCTGAGGTTTATTGCATTCAGGTCAATTGGATCCCCCTTGGTTGCTACACCTGGAGTAGTTCGAAAGGTGCCATCAGTGTTCCTTGACAGGACTATTTTGCGTGTTTTGCTGTTTTGGTTCTGAAGGTGTCTGATAGTCACTAGCTTGGTTTCTGTTTCAATTACCTAACAAGCCAAATTATCCAGCAAATCTGGTTCTTGGTCTTGGTACCCATACTCATCTTGTAATCCTATCGTCATACACATGAACAGCCATTCTTTGGCTGTTTCCTGATCCAGGTTTGCCTCTATTGATGTTACCTTAAATTTACTCCAATACTCTATCATTGTTATTGTTCCTTGCGTTAGTTCTCTCAGTTTCATTCTTACTTCTCCTTGCATGTCAATTGCTCCAAATTGAGTACACAGTATTGCTTTAAAATCCTGCCATGTATACCATGTTGGTTCATTAATTTCTTCAGTATAAGGCATAAGTGAGCTGCTAGAATCCCCTCCTCATAGGCATGATGTATAAATTATTTTTTCTTCATGATGCCCTTCAGTCCATGCTACTGCAGCAAAATAGACTTTTAGTTGGGCTAAAGAATTACGCAGTTTGCTTCAGTCTACTGAGAATGTTTCTGGTTCTTTGACTTTTGGTCTTTTGGTGCCTCCTCTGATAGCTTGGATGACTCATTGGAGTTATCCTGGTGTCAATTCTGGTGTAGGTGGGACCTGTATAGAGGCCCTGCCCCCTTCCTGTCCTACTCCACTGATTCTTGCATCTTTTTCTTCTGTAGAGGAGGTTGATCCTTCCTGTGATCGGTCTTCTAGAGTAACCTGACTTGCTGTTATCACTGTTTCTGAGGCAGTTCTTGCAAGTGCCTGTGCAACCTCTGGAGGTTCTAAGGATTGGTCTTCGTATTCAAAATCTGTGTTGTCGTTGGGTGTTGCTTAGGATACTACCAAATGTTAGGATCCCTCTGTACAATCACTCCTATTATATAATGATGCAACACATAACAATACTATATCAATATTGTATTAGATATCTCAATAGGGAATAAATACTCACATTCATATTTATCAATCTCTACTTAATCTTCCTCAGATGAAGTTCCAATAGCAGGTCTTATATCTTCTCAGACTTCCTGAGGCTAAGTTTATTTGTTCACTTCTTCCTTATCCTATAAGGAAGATATTGTAATGCTTGTTTCTTAGTAAATAGCATAAAGGTATTTTGCATTCCTAAAGTTGTAAAGTAATATCTTAGAAAATAACTTGGGTAGCTGTATAAAGAACTAACTATCACATCCAATCCTCCTCCTTATATAGTGCTCCGCACAACACACTTACAAATTAATAACTATTATGAGTCACAACTGTGATTCATACACCTGCATAACATGATAGCCCCATAACCTCAAATAGGTCATGTGTGAAAAACTCACATGACTTCTAAATAACTTATGTGTGTAAAACAACTAATAAATCAAGTGAGTTATTATGTAATCAAATCAAATGTAACAACTATGACCCACAAGTGCGAGTCATGTATGAAACTCACATGACCTAATTGGTCATGTACACAACAAGCCTTGCAAACCTATAACCTCATAACTATGAGTCATGTGAAAACACTTTTCCATGCTCGGTTTGTAACAACAGTTATGGTCACCAGCATACGATCTGAATGAGACATTTGAACCTGGATTCCCTTCGACATCATAGGGCTGATCTCCCTGCCAATATCATGGAACATTTAGATAGAATGAATTCTGTATCCATGCCAGTCACCAATCATAGGATCCTGACGGTGTATCGTGATAATGTTTCCCATGTGATGAATTTTTGCAAGGTCTTGGGTATCTCACAGGAGGGTATCTGTTGGGAATTGATTTGACATAGCCAGAATAGCCTGCTCACTGAATGCTGCCTTCCTGAAGATCCTGCCATACTTTGATTTCTTCTAGTTGAACTACTAATGCAACTTGAAATCCCCATTCTAGAGTTCCAGGGAACTGACATTTATGACATCCACAGGGTACACTCTATGGGTACCCAACTCTTCAGGAACAAGGCCAGTCGTAATGATTGACTTTGGGTACAGGCAGGTGGTACACATGTATGGTATGCTCTGGCACCATCTCCCCAGAAAGCTTTAGGTGCTCTTCAAAATCAGAGACTACACACACAAGGACACAGTTCGCAGGGTTACATGTATCCAAATATTGAAGGCAGTTAACTCAGGATGCATATCTGACATCAATGGCCTTGTCACTATACAGCTCAAGGAAAATGTACAAGGGTTTACTATAGTAGACATAGGGACAATCCTAGGCCGGGTACACCTCATGCCAGAGATAGACCAGTGATGGCTTGTTAACAGTCATATTGATTTAACGACATTTAACCAGATTTATTGAGGCATCATGAGATCAGACAGTTGGGTGACAACTGTTGACTTGGGCAAGTATTCTGCATCAAGGATAGTTGAATGGTACAGAGAATATTATAGCATCTTTCATTGCAACCTGTATATAGAAACCTCTATGTAGAAACTAATTAATAGAAAATAAATAATAGATACAACTAAAAGTACACAATGTAGAAAATTATGGTGGGGGATTGGTCAGTTTTTGAGATTAGGACCCTGATGACATAATGCAGTGAAATGTTGTGGGTCCAGACATCACAATGATGCTGTGAGACATCGTCAGTCCTGAGGTCACTAGGATGAAGTGAAGAAACCAGACAGATTGCGACATATCACTGGAATATTCTGTCGCCTCACAGTGAGCAACTGACAAGGGTGACCTGTCGGGATACTAGGAAGGTTCAGGGCTGGGATGAGGACATCGAGGGATGGATGGCATCTGTGGTCAATGGTAGGATGGAGTTATGGCATCGCGATAAGAGATCGAAGGAACATGATGAAGCCCGGCCCTGTGTGGCCATGCCCAGTGGTACTCCTATGACTCAGCAGCCATAGCCAGATGTCGCGATATGGGGAAGAAGCTGCAATAGAGATGCAGATGTCCAGGGGTCATGAGGATGTCAAACTAATCTCAGGTAGTGTCCTGATGCTGCAAAATGTTGCTATGTGACACAGGATACACCAGGCACAATGATGTATTGCAATACATATCATGATGCATAGGGTGCAACAGGGGGTTGCAATGGAACTCAGGATGCACCAGGCCAACTGGGCATACAAGAAATGTGGCATGCATTATGATGCGATGCCCATATATCAGACATGTGTTTTTTTATTGCTGATGATAGCTTTTAAATATCAAACTCACATAAACAAAAGCAATACAAAGAAATGCTGACATACCACAAAGTGGTCATAGGGGAACAGCAAAAGTGATAGAATTAGTACAAGGAACAAACTATTGGCCAGACATGTGAAAGGATATTAAACAATATCTAAAGAATTGTGATATGTGTCAGAGAATAAAACCAGTCTGTTATGTACTATATGGATTACTACAACTACTCAAAATACTAGAAAAAACCTTGGAATTCAATCAGTATAGATTTCATCACAGACATCCAAGAATCAATCAGGTATGATACTATATGGGTCGTGGTGGATCATATGACCAAAATGTCACACTTTGTTCTCTGTTGCCAAGATATGAAAACTATGCAATTTGTACAATTGGTTATAAAGAACATTTCCAAATTGCATATATTGCTAAAAGATATCATTACCAACAGGGGTTCCATATTTATGTCTGACCTATGAGAAAATAACTAAAGGAAACGATATTGAAAGGAAATTAGGCTTAGCATTTCACCCTCAAATGGATGCACAAAGTGAGTGAACTAATGCCTCATTAGAACAATTCCTTCACAGATATGTAGAATACTCATACAAAGATTAGGAAGAACAGTTACCATTTACTGAGTTTGCCTACAACAACTCAATACAAGAAACAATTAAAACAAAGCCCTTCTATGCACATTACAGATATCACCCCATTAATTGTACCAAGGTTGCGGTGTGTGGCCGCAACCCCCGCATGTTCACTGGCTCACAACCGGGGGCACTCTACAGAGTGCCTGACAGCTCAACATGACTTTGTGGCTCAACATGACTTTGTGGCTCAACATGACTTTGTGGCTCAACATGACTTTGTGGCTTAAGATCAGTTTGTTCATAACATGACTTCATGGCAAAATAAGGCACTAGAGCATAACATAACATTTTGTTATCATAGAATATTTTATTTACATAATGTTTTGCAATCTAGCCTGTTGCCTAATTCCTGAAATAATGCGCCTGGATGTTTTCCTTTTTTGAATCTGTTGAGCCTGCCTCTCCTTTGCTATAGCCTTTGGCTGTGGCTTAATCTCATCAAGGAAAGGTTTGCGCTCTTCCTTATCCAATTTTTTTGAGCATTGTGAGCCCTACATAGATGCCTCTCTGCTTTTTCTACCACCATATCCTCCTTTCTTTTGGCCATTTGACGTGCATCAGAGGCATAAATAACTCCTCCTTTTTGGATCTGCCTTCTGCTTTGTCCTCTTCGTCTGGCATTTCTTGCCTCCTCTGCTGCTCGAGTATGCTCCATGTGCTCTATCGCTAATGCACCTGACTGTACAAGAGCTAATCCACCTTGTAGTACAAGCTTAAGCTTATTTTCAAAGCTTGGAGATAGCCCTTTACTCTCTTGGAGTAATTCATCACTCATTGTTTTGAGACTTGCGATTGTAAGAGGAATACCAGAGACAGATTCTGATTGTGGGAGGGATTGTTGATAGGAAGGAATGGTTGCCTCTCAGAGTTTTGATATGACAAGATCGGGATTGTATGGGATAAGCACAGTCCCATGAAATGCTGATTGAATGGTTGAGGACATAAAGGTTTGCTGACGAATGATATCAATTGTGTCCAAAAATTCGGATTTATCAAAGTTACCACACCCAGTTCGTGTAGCAGCCTCAACAGCCTCAGCATGATAATGCTTATAAGGTTGAAAGACAACCACATCTAGGGGTTGAAGAAGATGACTGGAGTGGGCTGGGAGGCAAAATACAATAATCCTGTGGGAATCGCAAAAGTCAAGGAACTGCTTTGTGCAGTGAGAGCCAAAGCCATCAAGATGTAAAAGACGATAATCTCCAGTAAGACGAGCAGCAGAGAAGTGTTCAAAGTGGACAAGCCACTTCATTGTGAGCTCATCATTGTTGTACCCAGTTTCAGAGGTCCCTACCAGGTAATTATATGGAACTTGTGTTGTGGTATACCAAGATTCCTGATGGATAATGCCAGGAACAATTACCATCGGTGGTAAAGCGACTCCATCACCAGTGATTGTCTCATAAATGCTTACCAGCTCACAATTTGTAGAGCTACCAAGATATGTCTGCCTTGTAGGGTCCCTCATAATAATCCATTGGTCGCACCCAATCCCAATACGGAATCCTGTTTCATCAAAGTTGTATTTATCGCAATCCTGGATTTGGTACTGATGGCATACAGCCAAATACTTCTCAAACTAGGCTCTGATACTATCAGGTTGGTGGGCATTTTTTCGGTCAAGA
Organism: Choiromyces venosus 120613-1; assembly: GCA_003788595.2. Taxonomy (NCBI): domain Eukaryota; kingdom Fungi; phylum Ascomycota; class Pezizomycetes; order Pezizales; family Tuberaceae; genus Choiromyces; species Choiromyces venosus. Next base: position 15,871 of record ML120537.1, on the reverse strand, counting down.
TCGATTGAAACTTGTTTGCGAATGAAATATTCAGGATGGCAGTTGAGGAATCATGGAGCCCAATGGTCGCTTACAACAGGGGCTACATCAGAGCTAGAATGTGCATACTGAAGTATAGCATTTGCACAGCCTGAGACTATTTGCAGACAAGCACTGGTACCAACAGTATCAAGACGGTCAAGATACTGGCAAACTGCCAGTTCCTGATCATCAGTAAGCTTATAGTTGGCTCCAGGCCTCTCTTGGCGAGACTGGTGGCCTTGTAGTCATGCTCGAAATTGGGAGACTGGTACCTCGTAGTTGCGAGCAATCTCTGTAATGTTTGGATACTTGGTCAGATTGGTACTTAATGATGCAATTGCAGCCTGAATCCGTACCTCGACATCAGCATAAGGCTCAATGTGCTCACTTGGAAGGATAAAAGATGGCACTTTTGGCATGTTTTCAATGTTGGTGGTTTGGGTTAGTGGTGTGTTGACAGAGGTGTCTGTTTTACGATGTTTTGGTTGTCACTTATGATTTTTCATTATTGGGTATCAAGACATCAGTTGATGATTTATATTAATATACTTAATCTAAATTAACTGAAATAATAAACATATTAAAAACTCAGATTATATTCTCAATAGTTAAAACTAGCCACAAAGTCATGTTGAGCTGTCAGGTACTCTCTAGAGTGCCCCTTGTTGTGAGCCAGTGAACATGCAGGGGTTGCGGCCGCATGCCGCAACCTTGGCATGATTAATGAGCCCATGGGTAATGAAACAATAGTCAAAGTATTACAAAGAGAAGATATGAGGCAATTGCACATCATCAAAACAGAAATCATCATGGCACAACAGACAAAGAAAGAAAATGTCAAGCAATAAAGGAAACTGGATCCAAGATTAAAATCAGGAGATAATGTTTTGCTGGTGGCAAAAGATGTGTGCACCACAAAACTATCCAAAAAATTGGACTACAAAAAACTGGAACATTACGATATACTAGAAAAAATTGGGAAAAAGGCATATAAACAGGCATTACCCCCTTCAGCAAATAACAAACATCCAATTTTCTATATCAGCAACCTCAAACTTTATCAAGATAATCCTCCACCTTTAGAAAGAAAATAAGTACCAAACTCTATAGAGATAAAAGGAGAAAATGAGTATGAACTCAACCAAATTATCAATTCCAAATTTTACTAACATAAGCTACAATATCACATTAAGTAGACAAGATATCCCCATAACCATAACCTAGTGTGGTACCCAGCTGAAAGTTTTGGTAATACCAAACAAATAGTTGAACTATTTCACTGAGAAAACACAGGAAAACTTGGTCAAAGAGGAGGAGCAACCAAGCAATGACAATTGGGTCCAATTGGGAGATCTCCCAGCTATGAGATTAACTACACCAGAATAGAGAGAACACAAAGAGTTGAACCAGACAGGGTGTTATAATGATCAATATGAGGTACACATAAGCAAGAAATTGGGCCAAGATTATTGGCTGAGAGAGGACCACAGGACACCTCCAACAGATCCACCATGACACTATCACCACCAATGATATCTTGGGAACCAACATTCTGAGAGCTAGGTACAGTACCATCATTGTTGGAGAATGATAATATTTGACCTCCAGAACTTTCAGGGATGAAAGCGAACAGAAGGATAGGGAGAAAATCTTGGCCTAAGGTCAAAAAAGAAAAAAGTATGTCTTGGGTTGACCACAATAGACTCATACTAATGACTAAGATCCTCTCAACCAACCTACTAGGAGCTAAGTTTGATACTCTTGGAGGCCTATACAACTGTATAGACAAACTCCAAATAATGGTAGATAAAGCAAAGAAAGATGCAAGACTCTATCAAGGATAGGTAAAGATGTGGGAATGAATGAGGAAGACTCACAAAAGAGAGAATGCATATGTAGCTATGGTTAGAGTAGCCTAATAGGTCAAAATAGTATTGGTGGAAGGGAAGGCTAAGGATTTGGGAAGAAAAAGAGAGATCCAGGAAAGGATGAACAATTTGTTGAGGGAAGTAATAAGGATCAACAACTACAAAATGGGAAAAATAGCAAAATAGCTGAACCAGTTGGTAGGAAAAAAAGAGAGAAGTGAACTGTTGACCTAAGGGGATTTATACCAGAAAGAGAGAGGGGAGCTAGTGTTACAAACCTAGCATGGCAAAAGGTTTTCACATGGCTCATAATTATGAGGTCATAGGTTTGTAAGGATTTTACACACATGACAATTATGTCATGTGAGTTTTGCACATGACTAGCACTTGAGAGTTATAGTTGTTATACTTGATTTGATTGCACAATAACTCATTTGAGCTATAAGATATTTTTGCACATATAACTTATTTAGAAGTCAGGTGAGTTTCACACATAATCTATTTTATATCATGTGATTATTATGTTATATGAATGTATGAGTCACAGTTATGGCTCATAATAGTTATTGATTTGTAAGCAAGTTGTGGGAAGAACTAGATAAGGAGGAAGATACAATGTTGTAGTTAGATCTTTATGCTATCACCTAAGCTATTTCCTACTCTTAACTTTATGAATAATGAATGTATTCTTTACTCCTTCTTTACATATTGATAATGTTTTGATATATGTTTATATATGTTTCACAACTCTATCTTATAAACAATAAGATAGGAAGGAAGATACCTGATAATACTCTATACAGTTGATGTTTAAGGTACTTAAGATTATAAAAGTATAACCTTAAGTTGAACATAGTGCAACTAAGAGGAAGAAAGAAGAGATACTATTAGGTGTTATAGTATTTGGTAAGAACTCTATGAGAATAACTAATAAAAAATAAAGAGTCATTACCTGTTGTGCGATATAAATATGAAAGATCTACAGACAATCCTAATACTTTGGCTCTTGAGGTAGGCAAGTATTTTGCATCAAGTATGGTTGAATAGTATAGAGAAAATTATAGCATCTTTGATTGTATCCTGTATATAGAAACATCTACATATTTTTCTTTCTTTTTTATTGTTCAACTATTTCTTTTTTTTTTTTTTTTCTGATTATTTAATTTCATTTAAAGGTACAAAATCCACATGAAGTGTGCAGGACTATCATGTCAAAAAACCTCCACCCTGGGCCAGGCCCCAGAAAGCTACAGAAAAATCATGGCCCAAAAACCTAGTCGAAAAAACTATTCTAACAAGCAGCCACTCCCATAAACTATAAAAGTTATGAAGTCCCACCAACATTGTGCAGTAACTAAGAAACCAAACTCCCAACAGAACATGTAACAAAGAAAACCCAATACTCAAACCTAAAGGACCAGTCCAAACTTAGCTTATGGGTGCGAGCACTGGCATAAGTTAGATAATTGTATCTGTGAACAAAAAGGTCCATACAGGGGGGTCAAAAGGAGATTAGCCCTCATGATAGGGGTGTGGCAGAAGCAAGGCACCCAAGCACCCACCTGAACCGAGGGGGTGGTGGTGGTAGTAGGGTGCCAGCCAAGGAGAGGAAGGAATGGTAGTAAGGTACTAGCTGATGTAGAATCTAAGCCAATTGACCATATTACCACATCTCTCATGTAGTCACTTGTGATAAGAGAGATAACCGTGCCAAGGTTCCTGCTGATTATGTAACAGCGAGCAGTTTCAAAATCTTGCAGCACGTCTACAACGTGCCCGACAGCTCAACGTCAGATACAGCTCAACGTCAGATTTTGTAAAACTAGAGAGTTTAAAATACATTCTTTCAACAACGCCTAACTGCTAAATGACCATTCCTTTTCTGCTGCTTAATAGATCGCTTTAGTTCTTGAAAAACAGGTTTCCACTGTCTTTTACGATCACGAATTATGTTCTGTTTTAAATTTTCCAGCTGCCTCTCTGCCTGTTCCACAAGCTTTTGGGTACTGTCTTCCTCTCTTTTCCGTACTATTGCTCGTGCTTCGTGAGCATATATCACGCCACCCTTTTGAACCGACCTCCGGCTACGATTCTGGCGGATAGCTCGTGCTTTTTCGGCTGCTTGGGTGTTGCTCAGGTCTGTATAGGCTTGGGCTCCCGCTTGAGCTTGAGCAATACTGCCTTTAAGAAATTGATTTAAATTTCTTTTAAATGTCGGAGAAATGGGATCTTGATTTTGAAGGTAAAGAGCATGTCGTTGCAGTGACTGAACCGTTCGTGGAGTAGAAACCACTTCGGCATGTATGGGAGGGGGTGTTGTAGGGGGGTTGTAGCTGGGGCTGGGGGGGTTGTACTTGGGAAGCTGTGAGAGAACAACATCCGGGTTATAGGGAATTAACCCAGTCTTGCGGAAAGAGGAAATAATAGTAGACTTCTTAAAGGCCTGGTCTCGGATCGACGTGATCGCGGATAGAAACTCAATTTTGTTGAAATCTGAACACCCAGTTCGTGTCGCCCAATCAATAGCTTCAGCATGGTAGTGCTTTAGCGGTTGGAATACAACAACATCTAACGGTTGAAGTAAGTGAGTTGTATGCGGAGGCAAACAAAATGGTATAATCTTCTTCTCGTCACAGTAGGAAATGAATTCCCTAGTACAATGTGATCCATGGCCATCGAGAAGAAGCAGACGATATGCACCAGTACTTCTTGGTGAAGAGAAGCGATTGAAGTGATGAGCCCACTCGAGAGCCAACATGTCATTAGAATAACCCGTATCTGAAACTGCCATCAAGACATCGTCCTCCAGGCTCGTTTTCATTGCCCAATCCTCTAAGTGTAACGATCCCGGCAGGATGAGCATTGGTGGAAGAACATAGCCATCTCCACTAATCGTCTCACATGAGGTTACGAGCTCGCGACTAGTTGAACTACCCAAGTATGACTGACGATTAGGATCCAATGTTATGATCCACTGGTTCCTCCCAACACCTATCCGGAATCCCGTCTCGTCAAAGTTATACCGATCTCCAACCTGAATGCCCTTCCCGTCACACAACCTTTGGTATCGTACGAACCAGTCTAGAATATTTTCTGGGTTGTGGGCATTTCTCCTGTCTTCGTCGATCGTTTTTTGTCGTCGGATATGGAACTCTGGATGCCTTTCGAGAAAGCGTTTGCTCCAGTTTTCGCTAACAGTGAGAGAGGAGTCTTCCATCTCACCCGAATGATTTCTTCTTAGGATATCATTTGCACAACCTGTCACCATCGCAAGTCGTGCTGATGTTCCAATTGTATCAAGATGCTTTAGGTATGCACAGACAGCAAGTTCCTCAGTATCAGTTAGCCTTCTATTGGCCACTGGCCTCTGCAATCTTGTTTGCCGTCCTTTCCATCGTGCTCGGAGACGGCCTTCGGGTACACTGAATTCATGGGCAGCAGCGGCAACATTTGGGCTTTCACTTTCCCGCAACCAGCAACAGGCTTCCTCAATCCTAGCTTCTATTTCTGCATACTTTCCCGACATTTCTGGCTTTTTTCGTTGTGAATTGGGTGTTGGAAGGTGGGGTGGTCTTCAGATTCTGACGTTGAGCTGTATCTGACGTTGAGCTGTCGGGCACGTCGTAGACGTGCTGCAAGATTTTGAAACTGCTCGCTGTTACATAATCAGCAGGAACCTTGGCACGGTTAGTGTCACTTCTGGAAGCGATCCCAAAGGGAAGAAGGTGTAGAAGGAGTGGATAGATGGGCAGTAGAGTACTAGCTGATCTTCTGGAGAAAGGGAGGATGAGAGGGGAGTGTTCCTCAGTGGGATGTACTATCGATTATCATGTTCATGTCTGACAAGGCAGCCTCTTAAGAGACAAGGGAGTGGAGAAATCGACCATGGACTGTTGAAGTGTTTCCTCATACTGCTAACTGTGTTCCCAGCCATATATAGAAAGACTGAATGAAAAACCTTGACTGCAGCAATTGCTAAGTGAGGCAAAGCAAAAGTGGGGTAAGGGAGGTAACCAACATCATGAGATGCTGGGAGGAAGGAATGAATAGCGCCAAGAGGGTAGACCTTAAGTGGGAAGTGAGGAGGGGAGGATGCCTGAATGCAAACAAGTGATGAAAAGTATTCTTCCTGACCCCCCCCTATTTTATTGTTTAACTCGTTAATAATTATTTGTATAGTACAAAAACTTATACAGTACTAGCTATGGAGACAAAAACTATCCATCCTACCTCAGTCCCAGCCATTACAATGTAACTAAAACTAGTCTTACCAATGTGCCTTTGGCTAGAAAATCATCAAATAAAAAGGTCCACTGAAAACATCAAACCAATAACCTTATCAGATAAGTGAAGAAGAAATCTCAATAACTTGTCAGTGACCAAGAATCAGATACCAAACAAATGAAAGAAGAAGCCTCATCAAGAAACTACCCTAGTTACTACAATCATAGTAAATAGTACAATACTACTAATGCTACATATCCTGTGGGTACAGTTAGGTAAGAGGTGATATGGACCTGGGTGTCAAGGATAAAGAGAAATCCTATTAAAGACCAACCATCAATAAACTAATAGAGAGAGAGTACATACCAGGCTGTTGGAATGATTAAGTCCTCCAGATATTCTAAAGACCTTAGTAATTGTAAGGTAACTATTGAGGAGAGATAGGTAGTAAGGTACCCACCATAGTGGTTAGGTGCTAGTAGTTCAATGCAAACTCAACCGACTAAATTACCACATCTTCCTTGTGATCCTTCTACTCTAGGAGAGATAACATCACTACAGGCAGAATACAAGAGAAAGGGAGCTAGGGAAGGACAAGTAGAGAAAGAGAGGAGGGGTTAATTAAATGACTTAACCAACTAACAGTGATTTTGTTCATATTTGACACACGAGTCTCGGTATATTGAGGATGTACTAATTAGCCTTGTTTGTTGAAATGTTTTCCCTTAGCTGAAACATGTTCTCAGCTGTCTATTGGGTGCAAAGGTATTGCTGACAGTATGTTTTGCACAAAGCAAGGCTTCATATAGATAGGTATAGTAGGTATGATCTTATTAAATGTGTATCATAATACAGATGTTATTTGAAGCATGGATCGCAGAAAGGTTTGAGTGAGGCATAGGTTATAGTTTTGCAAAGGCAGATTGGTAGCAGTTCTTGTAGTTAATTCTCCTCAGTATTATCATAGTTGGTTACTACTATTTATATAAAAGGGTATACTTCATGTAAATGAGAAAAAAATACAGGGGAAAATGTAATTCTAAGTATGAAAACAGAAGAGCAGACATGTTTGGCCTTGAAAATCTACTGAGTAAATACTTCTAAATATGTAGTAATTTAAGATGGTTTGAATGATATTAGTATAGGTCAGAAGCCTAAAATCTTGCATTAATGACCAAAATAAACCAAACATCAGATACCAAAATAACATGTATAATCACTAATTATATCATCAAATATTAATGAAATATACCTAATAATATGTCCTAGCTCTCATATTATATATAGTGTATAGGTGAAGTGAAAACACTAACTTAGTATGAGAAGATATAAAATAATCAAAGAAATTTACCTCTGAAATGAATGAGGAATTTCAACAGGCTTAAGTGAAGTGAGTGGAAGGTATGGACATCATGAGAGGAAGCCAGAGCACTCAAGATGGTGGGCCACAAGAATCAAGGAGGGGAGGATGTAATAATTACGGATTGGTTCAGTATAGATAGGCTCCAATACTACCATAGATTTTTTGGAGTTGGGGAGGGCAGAAGGTAAAAGTGATGATATTTTTGCTTAGTTTTGAGTTCTCAATCACCAGAGGTAGAGAGGTGATAGAGGATATAGAAACTGCTAGGTAGAAACTAAGTAATTGATGCAATTAAAAATATATAATATAAAGAATTAGAGTTGAGAATTTATCAGTTTATGAGATTCTAACTATGATGAGTTTCAATATAGTGAAACACAATAATGTCTTGATATTATGACTCCACAGTTGAGAAAGCAGATAGATAGTGATGCAAGGAGACATCTGAACTCCTAATGTTGCTATGAAGTATGGGAGATGCTAGAGTGATTGTAACAAATCTGCAAGGGTGGTACCTAAAGGAAAGATAGATCCTAAGTATGTGACAGCACTGAAGTGATTCAAGATCAATAAGTAATAATCAATAGTAGAGTAAAGAAGAATCAAAACAGTAAAACTTAATATCATTAAGTCCCAGCTTTACTCAGTAAGTTTCTCAAAAGGTAGTTGATTGCCAGAGTAGAGTGGAACTTGCATATAGTTCAAATAGAATATCATATACTGCCAGTTCACACCCATCACTACTCTAACTTAATTATGAGCACATCTATCTCCCCCAGGCTGACCAATACACACCACTAATGACATTATTCCTTTGTAGATGTTGGCCTGCTATGGCTATATCTCCTTCCAATAAGAAGTATTTCAAGGACTGCATCTTGAATATGACTGCAAGGGAAATACTCTGCATATCATTGATATGCTAGTAGCAAACTATCATGCAACAGGGAAGATATATCATTAACAAACTCTCACTCACATATGTATTTTATTTGTGTAAACTGTTAGTAGATATAGCTCTCACGATCAAGCTGAGCCTTCTACTTTAGTCTAGTCAGGCCTTCACCTGATAGGAGAGTCTACTTAACTCCCTGAGTAGTGTACCTTAGTGAGTAGTGTATCTTAGTCATTAGCTTGATGGGTACTGCCCATAGTCAACTCCACAAAAGCACCCCTACAGTGATAAGAATCATGCCTTTAGAGTTCTCAAACAACCTCAATAGTCTTACAGTTATTGGACACAAGTTGTGTCTCTATGCATTTTACCTGTCTGGAGATGGTTCAACATTTTCTGGGCCATCCTGTGCCTACCCAGCAGACTCTAGACTACCCTAGTAGTATTGAGCTGGTAACTTCTTCAGTCCTTGCCTGTTTTGCACATATCTACTAGTATTAGAAGATAGCCATTCCCCTGGAGTATATCCTCTGACCTCTCATATCATACAGACAGTATCCAGTTAGAGTGGACAGTGACAACCTATATAGTATTCCAACATTACCCCAACTGAATCCATTTTGTTAGAGAGGGACCAATTCAACAACCATAAGCTCATAATGTATGGTCCTTATACTGCTGCTGCAGGGGGTATTAGGAACACTTCTGTAAAATCTTGGAGCATTTGGAGCCTTGTAGCTCCTCTTTATGGTCCCCTAATAGGTACTAGACTTAGAGACTTTACATTTTACTGGAGTGCCCAACCCATCATGTATTGTCCCCTACCTCATCTAATTACCTTTATATGCTAGGTAGGGTAACTTGGGCCCCATGTTAGGGTAAATCTGACCTCATAGTAGAGTAACTCAGGTATCATTACATAAGCTTTTCCTGAGCCTATCTTACCTGCTTTACCTTTAATACTATAATCTTATAGTATCCTTATTTGTCTACTATAGTGAACCCAACCATCCTTACCCATTAACCTCATGGTCTCCAGTATGGGTGTAAGAATAGTCTACTTTAAGACACCTTCTAGTGGGTTATTACAGATTACAGAATTATTGCAATTCCCTGAAGTCTCATAGTAAGCAACCAGTAATGATAATGTATCAGGATACTGTCAAAATTCAAGAGAGTAATAGGAGCATCATGAGCAGTAAGGGATTTGGGGAGGCACTTCAGATGAAGTGATGATCTCAGGATGAGAGAGGGAAGGAACATAATGTAGCCCAGCCTTGTGTAGTTATACTCACTTATAATTCCCAGAGGTAATGACTGTAGTCAAATATAGGAATATAGAGAAGTAGCTAAGATAGATAGACAGACATCCAGACATATGGAGGACATTGACAGGACATCATATTTTGTCAGAATGGAGTAGATTATTGCTATATAATATAAGATACAAGAGATATGACATTGTATTACACTATCTATTTGAACTGATAGTGTATACTGGGTATTCGAAATAAACTCAAAACTCATATGAGTCTCCTAGGTTAAGATATATGTAGTTTACATGTGAAGGCATATATATGCATTAGAAGCAGAATTGATTTTTGCTTATATACTCCTCCTTCTCAGGCTCTGTTTGTCAGGTAGCTACTAAAATACCACAAATAATTTTACCAGTATGGAGACACCTACAGTGGGCATCATTCAACATAGCTCTTGTAGCTACTGTGTATTAAAAAATGTCCTAATGAGAAACCTTCAGAACAGTTCCTGAAATAAGGAGTTTAAGAGAGAAGAACCAGGTCAGTGAGGATATAGTACCAGATAATGTGTGGATACTAGAAGATCCTTGAAGTATATATAAGGTCTTGTTACATAGGATGTTTGCCATTATAAAGGTTAATTTTAGGAAGTGAAAAACATACAATTAATGCAAGGATGGCTGAGAGACAAAATAATGACCAGGAAGCAAATAGCAGAATGTGTTAGAATGAAATGAGTGTGTAACAAGAAAGCAGTACTTTAGGGATGGAAGCCAAGATATAAGACCAAATAGGATGTGAGAGAGGAAATGTGTCATCTTCCAGCCAGCTAGAGCTAAAGAAATGAATGTAGATGAAAGATCTTGTTGAGATGAAGGCAATACATGTCAGCCAAAGGAATCTTGAGTTCACATGTATGAAGTAAGATAAGAGAAAAATGTTTTGAGGGAGAGAAAGAGAGTATGAGACAAGATAAGGAGGGAAAAATCATGTATATCGAAAATATAGAGATGAAGAGTTTAGGAAGGAGAGGAAAAGGTCATTGTTACTAATAAACAGTTAGCTTGTGATCATGAAATCTCACTTAGTTTACTAATAACCTTTTAGCTTTAACATTGAAATGAGATATAGTGCAAGGTTGTTGGGGGAGAAAATTATGAGTATACTAGAAAAAAAGTAGATTAAAAAGTAGGTAGATGACTTTTTTTGACTTCAGCGATTGATATGGCAAAAGCGAGGAGAAACGATGTTAGGAAAAGAGGATTGACGATAGTGTGATAGAAGCACGGCACGAAAAATGATGAAATTTTGGGAGAATGTAGAGGAAATCTAAACTGGATGACTCAGAAATTTTCACCACAAAATGTAGAAATTTGAGGAAGATTGCGAGGGGTACCGCAATAAATACCGCAATAAATAGGAGACGAAAACTGGTATGGTGCAGCGAATACTTGACGAAATTGGGTATAATTTTTTGAAAATGTCCCGAGGGACATTTTCAAAATGCAGTATAAGTTACACGAGGATTGGGGCGGAATTGGTAGAGGTCATAGGGGGTATCGGTGAAAATACCAAGATAGTAGACGTGTAGAGCAATAAATACTGCATAAAACATGCCAAGAAATGAATGGAATGCAGGGAAATACTAAAATGGAAGACTCAAAAAGTTTTGCCTCAAATGGTGGATAACTGATTGACATTTCGAGGGGGTAGCTTTGGTGGGATCATGAAATCTCACTCAGTTCTGCTTCCCATGCCACAATAATTATTTACAAAAATGTTTTGCAGGACAGGGTAAATGGTGGAAGTGTATAGATGAATGCTATAATAATATATATATTTAAAATAGCATCACCAAAGTCCCCGAATTGAGCCAGATCACCAACAACAGTTTGTGTGTAATCATAAAATATCACTCGCTTTCTAAGTACACTTTCAGATTTAGCAATGACATGAGTTATATAAGAGACACAACAGGTCCTCAGTGATAGAAATCTTTTGGGGGATCAGATTGTTGCTTTGGGGAATACAATGATAGAGAAAGAGAAGTTATTTCCAATTTCTTTAATACGTTCATTCCTAAAACTTTAATTCTAACATGAACTCAGTATTATATTGTTGATTCTCAAAAATAAATGATACTCTTTAATAGTGTAAAACATTTAGTATGGTGGACCGAAGGTGATAACTTAAAAGATGAATTTAACCTTAATTACTTAAAGTTATATGATATTTTTATGATATATCATCGATTCTACGATTAAACCTTTATTAACTTGTGGACAGTTGAATGTGGTCTTAATATTGATCCTAAGTAGTTTGAAGACTATAGACTCATCCATTGAAGGTGGTTACTTAAACATGTATTTTAATCTTATTTATTTCATGAAATAGGTTCTTTTATATTATAATCAATATCCCTGGTTCAACTCTTAACACCCTTTTACCACTCCAATCATGAGTCACTGATAGTCCTTGGAGTTCTTAGTATTTATAAGTAAGATTCTATTCTATCACACTTAATACTACATGGTATATGACTTAATTGAAGATACTGATTTTATATGACATCATCAGATCCATCAGTTTAGACCATAATAACTTTTCTAATATTACAACGATAAGTAAATGTTAGTCTTTTATTGTGAAAACTATGTAAGACTTTGGTTTGGAAGACAGTCGTATTAACTCCATATTAATGATAAATGATTATGTATATTTCTTCTTTTATCTAATGTTCCTTAATACCGGATTAACCCTTACAAACTTTTTATCGTTCAATCATAACCTAATTATCTCTTTACAAGTATGGAGGGGAGGTCAGTACTTTAAATTTTTGTTTAATGTCAGATGACCAATATCATATCATTTCTTATCCCATGACCTTTAAGTCTAAGACTATCCTCGATCAACTTTTTTCATATTTGAATGATGACCTAGTCATTGTCCTTACTGGTTAATCTATTTTATAACTATAGATGGGTGGCCAGACCTTTAAACCTCACTTTAGTTTTCGATCATTGTTGTCATATAATCTCTTAACTCATGTTCCTTATAATCGTGTTAACGTTCATTACCTTTTTTACGTTCTGATGATGACCCAATGATAGTCCTTACTGGTACAAACTATTTGTAAGTATGGACTGGAGGTTAGAATTGTTAACTTGTAGTTAATGTTAATTAGTTGATGATATATAATCCCTTATCTCACGATCGTTATAATAGATTTAACCCCTATCAACTTTTTTACGCTCTGATGATGACCCAATGATAGTCCTTACTGGTTGAAACTGTTTATAAGTATGGACTGGAGGTTAGAATTGTTAACTTGTAGTTAATGTTAATTAATTGATGATATATAATCCCTTATCTCATGATCGTTATAATTCTGTTAAACAGTATCAACATTTTTACGCTCTGATGATGACCCAATGATAGTTCTTACTGGTTGAAACTGTTTATAAGTAGTGACTTACAGTTAATGTTAATTAATTAATGATATATAATCCCTTATCTCATGATCGTTATAATAGATTTAACCCCTATCAACTTTTTTACAGATCAGTGGTGAACCAATAAAACTTTTTTAAAGTACAAACTAGTTAACCACATAGGTCTGAGGACAGTATTTTAAAGTAAATTTGAATGTTGACTGATGGATGATATAAGGTCGAAAAATGAATGATCATTTAGAAGAGATTTACCATTTATAACGTTTTAAAGGAACAATGAAGACGAAATGATACTGATGAAGAGATCTAAGGGTCTAGAGATATGGAATGTAGTTATGACTTAAAAAGATGAGATCCATAGTACGTAAATGAAGAGATGGTATAGATTATCATAATACGTAGAAGAGTACATTATATATGAATGAATTGTAAGGTTTAAATATTGAGTAGATGATAGTCTTTAATAGAGAGAATTCGTGAGAATTATAAATTCGAGGACAGTAGTGTAAAATTCATATTTATACAGGATGATTGATACTCTATCGTATATTATCAGGACAATAATACACTTGGGAGAACTATTATCAACTGTTTCAGACTCCATCAATGAGTAGATAATAGGTTTTAACATTCCTAACTCGTTAGGATTACAAAAGGACTATAAATTGTTAAAATTCCATATATATATTAGACATTTTATGATATTATAGGTATTATATTTTGAACAAGAACCAAATTTTCCCAAGTTAAGGACGAATTATTCTATATACATGTTAATGATTGTATCAGTAGGTTATTGGGAATGATTTGGAAGGTCGATAGATGGGAGGTTGAGTAAGGTCGTTGAATACCGTAAGGAACATGGTCGTATAATCGGGAGAGTTAGTTGACGGATACAACTAGAACAAAGACGTTACGTCGAAACCATAGTTTGAGGTTAGATCGTAAGAAAAGGAAAGGACGAGAATAAAGAAGAGGGTTTAAGACTTAAGATAGAAGGTAGAGACGATTTG